>CM062804.1:1255339933-1255907433 GCA_031772625.1 Pinus tabuliformis
AACAATCTGCCAAATTCATTGGCTGGTATCATGTTCACACCATGGCTTTTTATTTGTTTAATTAAATACGAAACAAAATTGTCGAGCCTTCGTGCCATCTTGTTGTTTTAAGTTTGACTTAGATTTATCATGAAACAACATTGTTGAGCCTTCATGCCATATGTCATTACTCTTGAGGCTATCATGGCATTGTCAAATTTTATGTTACATAAATCTTGATTCTAGATATTAAAAATATTAATATTTATCTCTATCTACTTTGCAGGCGTTACCATTTTGTGTAACTAGGTTCCACTGTAAATCCATAAATGTCAACAGAATCACATATAGAGAGAGAAAACTCAAGAGCTTATGCTTTTCTGTGTAAGGATTCATTGAAAAAAAAAAAATTAAATAAAATGTAGACTTTGGAAATTTTAAATTATCTTTTTAGCTATGTTGCATGTATGCTTTTTTGGTTTGATAGTCCACCATGCATATAATTACCAAACAAAAAAAAGAAACACTAAAATACTAAATCTAATATGACGATTATTATTTAAAACAAAAGTAAATTTTTTCCAATTCAGTAATCCTATCAGCCTCTCTTGCACCTTTTGGAGCAATTGCTAGTTATACTTCTAATGAAAATTATGTGCATATAAAATATAAAATTGTAATATTTCATTAGTCGGGAAAAAATATGACATTATGTTAATTAGTTGGTCTAATTTCTATTATTGTGATGAGAGGTGTTTTGCACTTAGTATGGGGATGTTGTACTGGTGAAATAGAGAAATATGTTGTAATGTCATTAAATGAGTGTAAACATTTATATATCAACCTAATAACACACACACACACACACATATATGGAATGAATCTCTTTTAATATTTTGACCTTCATAAATTTTTGTAGAGAACGGTGTGGGTTTAAGTTTAAAAGCTCGCATAGTGACGACATAGCAAAATAATTTTTTATTTGGTTTGTTATATGATAATATATGTTAAAATAAGATTAAAAAAATTAGACTTAATTATATATATATATAGATATATATATATATATATATATATATATATATATATATATATATATATATATATATATATATATATATATATATATAGATATAAAGAGAGAGAGAAGAGAGTCCAAATTGATTTTTTTTTTTTATTTCGATCTTCATAAGTTTTTGGAGAGAAAGTTTGATTTGACAAGATGAAGTTCCCCGATGTGAGTGATTCTCTGTAGATCATTTACTAGCAACAAAGGTGACGCTAATCCTGGTAGGTAGGTTTAACTATTTCACCATTTAAACACCATGTTAATAGGACACACACATGTCCTCTCCATGACACCAACTTTGGTGGCCCTCGTAAACTAATCTGGGCCCTCTATGCTACCTTGCATGGCAACCATCTAGCTTAAGTTGGTTCTCAATATAAGCGATCACTTGACTTGACACTCTCATATTAATTTCCCAACTTTCAATAACTCCATTCTTATATGCCTCGGGATTGTAACACTATTCATTCCTTCTGTCCGTGCGAATATGGAGACCTCCTGCCATGGTGGATTGGCTATAGCTAGAGATTTCCATGGCACGAGAATTTACCTCATTAATGGTTTCACCATGCCCTTCTGCGTTGGTTTTGCGAGTTTTGGATCCAACTATGACACTTCGCCCTCATTGTGTGTTTCTCATAAGTCTCTCTCTCCTCCTCTTACCAGGCTTCCTATGCTGACGGTCCAGTATAAATTACCTACATTGTTTGAAGGGTGGTGGAGCTCAGGGGGTCTTATTGTTAATAAAATTGTCGCTTGTCACTTTCTGGAGTTGGTGCTCGCTTTTGCATGGTGGGTAGAGCACTAGCTTGTGACGTTGTTTCGAGGTCATTCACATCTGTGCTTACCACTTTCTGTTTTAGAAATACTTTGTGTATGTTTTAATCGTCAACCACACTAGTGCTCAAGTTTTCAAGGTGGTAGCCTTTCTTAATGTTCTTTATGTTGTTCTTGAACAATACGCAATCTGGACCATCTTTTGAGTTGGTCTTTGTTTTATCAGTTGAGAATAATTAATATTATTTTGTTATTAATGGAGAAAATAGTTACGTTGTTGTGACTTTCTCCCTAGTTTAGGATTAGTTCCTATAATTATGGGGTTTGGGTGCAACTTCCTATTTCCTAGTATTGTATTTATTGATGTAATCTTTGATTGATTGAAGAATAGAGTGGACGAGAGTGATCTCTCAAGTTTTGTGAGTGTAGTCTCCAGGTGTAGGCCACACCTGAGAGCTACAACTCTTTCTTTTCAATTCTGTTCACATTTTTTCTTGGTATCAGAGCTCAGATTGAGTGAGCCTGATCTTTTGTCACCTGTGAGGCTGAAGTGCCTGTAGTAGCTAGCTTGCCTGTGTGGCTTGAAGCGCCTTTGTGGCTGTGTGTACACGAGAGGTGTGTGCTCGATTGAGCAGGTGGAATGCAGAACACCTGGCTCGGACTCAAAAATTTTGGCACGGATTGGCGCGGATTTTGCGCTGACAGTCACGCCAGAAGAGGAATTAGAGCGGATTTTGGGGAATAAACTGCGCCAGAGTGCCAAAAAGCCCGATTAGCGCGGGATTTTACCGGGAAAGTCGCGCCAATTAAAATACTCTAAGCGATTTTGAATTAGCGCGGATTTTTCGCTTGGGGTAGCGCCAAGGGGATCTGTGAATAGCTTGAACTTCGTCTGGCGGTATGCAAACGGTGCAGATCGGCGGAGTTGTAGATCCGTCCGGGAGAGACACATCGGGAAAGCGCCAGAGGAGATCTGCGGGAAACCTCGACTTCGTTTGGCGATCTGCAGGGAGAGCAGGATCGATGAAGTGGCAGGTCAATCTGGGAGAGGTGGATCGAATCAATAGTGATCAGATCATTGTTTCGGCTGTGTTGGAAACGCTGAATTTTCTCATTGGAGCGGGAGTGCCAGACACTGCAGATCGATCTGACAGGTATTGTTTTTTTGTTGTTGTTAAGTACATTCACAATGAGTAATACGATGGAATATTACCTTAACGAGTCTGGTAAACTCAACGGGTCTAACTTCACGAATTGGAAGTTTAAGATCTAGACCCTGCTCGAAGGTGCGAACGCTTGGACTATAGTGATAGGCGATGAGTAGAAGCCGACTGCGAGCACGCAGAAGGAAGACTGGGAAAAACGAGAAAACAAGGCCAAAGTCCTATTGAAGATGTCTGTGAAAGACAATGTCATTGCACACATCAGAGACTGTAAAACGTCCGCAGAGATTTGGACGAAAATCAAGAATCTGTATGAAACCCAGAATACAAACAGAGTTTTGGCTCTGAAAAGCAAGCTATTTTCAATGAGGATGGACGAAAGGGAGTCTGCTACTGCATTTGTCGTGTGAATTAAGGATGTTAAAGACGGATTGGTGGCCATTGGAGTGGCGGTGGCTGATGAAGATCTTGTTGCAATTACAATGAATGGGATGCGTGATGATTTCCAAACCTTCATCACTGGAGTCTCGGCAAGGGAGAAAACACCCACTTTTGATGATCTCACTGCGATCTTGCAGCAAGAGGAAGAGCGACGGCAGAACCTGAATCTGAACCCCCAAAGTGACGATCTCGCGCTGGTGGCAAAACGACGACTATCTAAAGGGAAGCAGTCACAGCAGAAATCAGTCCAGAAAGGAGGAAAAACACACAAACATCACTGTCATAAAGGTATGCTTGCAAATCACTATGAAAAGAAATGCTTTTATTGTGGAAAGAAGGGTCATATACAGAGAGATTGTTATTATAAGAAGCAGGCTGATGAGGCAAGGAGGAGCCAGGTAAATCCAAAACACAGAGGATATTTTGTTGAAGAAGAAGACTTCAGTCATGAATTTCAACTGTTCACAGTCGACTGTGCCCTTTCTGCATCAAATGAAGATGACATCTGGTATGTCGATTCCGGAGCATCCTCTCACATGACAGGTAATAAAGAATTTTTCGACAGGCTTGAAGAAATTATAAATGGATCAAAAATATATCTAGGGGATGATAATGGATATCAGATTAAAGGTCATGGGGTGATTTCAGTTAAGTTACCAAATGGAAAAATTAGTCACCTTTCAAATGTTTTATATGTACCTGGAATAAAGAAAAACCTGATATCTGTATCCATGATGGCTGACCAAGATATGAATGTCGAATTCTTCAAGACTCATTGTGTGATAAAGGATTGCAGGAATGAAATTGTTGCAACAGGCATGCGAGTTGGAAGCCTATACAGATCGGATGCAAAAAGTATATCAAAGCAAGCCATGGTTGCAGGAGAGTCGACAGCTAAACAACTCTGGCATCAGAGGTTTGGTCATCTGAATCTGCAGGATCTCATGTTGTTACAGAAGAAAGGTATGGTCGAAGGTCTCCCCATCTTTCGTAACATTCAGTTAAACTGTGAAGGTTGTGCCTTAGGAAAGATGCACAGAGAACAATTCCCTGTGCATGATAAGAGGAGGCAAACAGAAATCTTAGAACTAGTGCACACTGATGTATGTGGTCCCATGCAGACAAGGTCGCTAGGGGGAGCATACTATTTTTTGTTGTTTACTGATGACTGCTCTAGGTATTCATGGGTTTATTTTTTAAACAAGAAAATTCAGACTTTCCAATGTTTTATAGATTTCAAAACCCTAGTGGAAAGACAGTTTGGAAAAAGTATTAAAATTCTCCGATCTGATCAAGGAGGAGAATACAAATCAAAGGAATTCATGAAATACTGCAAATCTCATGGGATTGTTCAGCAGTATACAGTGCCGCAAACACCACAACAAAACGGTGTTGCAGAGCGTAAAAACAGAACCCTGGTAGAGTGCGCAAGGAGCATGCTGCAAGGTAAGGGTCTGTCTAATATTTTTTGGGCAGAAGCGATAAATACTACTGTATATTTGAAAAATAGAAGTCCTACTAGGTTTCTTGGCTTCAAAACTCCTTTTAAAGCCTTGTATGGATTTAAACCAGCAATAAATCACCTAAGAGTCTTTGGGTCAAAGGCATTTGCACATGTACCCGAAGCTGATAGAAAGAAACTAGACCCTAAGGCAGTCAAATGCATCTTTGTTGGTTATGGCACAGAGTTTAAAGCATACAAACTGTTCAATCCTGAGTCTCGTAAGACGTTTGCAAGTAGAGATGTAGTCTTTCATGAACAGGTACAGGAAAGGAAAGCTGATGTTGGAGATGATTGGCACATTCCATTGCTGTTGGAGGAAAGCAGCGAGGATGAAAGGGAGCAGGAACAGGAGCAGAAAGAAGAGAATGAAGAAGAACAGCAAGAAGGTGAAAAAGCAGGCCCAGTTATTGCAGAGGAAAACAAATTTGAGGTAAGTCCCCTACCAAGGAGGTCAGGTAGGAAGACTCAATTACCATTGAAGTTGAGAAACTATGCTTTGATGTCAAAAGTTTTGAACATTGTAGAACCCTCTAATTAAAAAGAAGCTAGTCAATTTGAGGAATGGAGAGCTGCAATGAATGAAGAGATGGAATCAATTCTTAGAAATGATACTTGGGATTTAGTTGAGCTACCTGAGAATAAAACACCCATAGGATGCAAGTGGCTATTTAAACCAAAAATGAATGCAGACGGAAGTATAGATAAGTTAAAAGCTAGGCTGGTTGCAAAAGGATATTCACAGCAGGAAGGTATAGATTTTGATGATACTTTTGCACCTGTAGCAAAGCTAAATACAATTAGAATGCTTATTGCTTTAGCTACTAAATGTAATTGGGAATTACACCAGCTTGATGTTAAATCTGCATTTTTAAATGGTGATTTAAAAGAAGAAATTTACTTAGTACAGCCAGAAGGATATGTAAAGCAGGGGCAGGAACATCTTGTTTGCAGATTGAAAAAGGCTTTATATGGTTTAAAGCAAGCACCTAGGTCTTGGTACGAAAAGGTTGATTCTTTCTTTATAGAGTATGGTTTCCATAGAAGCTTAAATGACCCAAATTTGTATACCAAGTACAATAATCAGGGGCAGATTATTTTGATTTCTCTATATGTGGATGATATGATTTTAACAGGAAATGCAGAGGATTTAATTAGAGGAATCAAAAGGCTCATGGCACAAGTTTTTGAGATGAAAAATCTCGGAAGCCTTAACTATTGTCTGGGATTAGAAGTATTCAGAGATATTGGGCAAACTTTCCTTACTCAAGGGAAGTATGCGAGAAATCTGTTGGAAAAGTTTGGGATGGATCGGTGTAGATCAGCAGCGACACCTTTGCAGCAAAATCTGAAATTGAGCAGT
The DNA here is from genome assembly GCA_031772625.1 of Pinus tabuliformis. Classification (NCBI taxonomy): domain Eukaryota; kingdom Viridiplantae; phylum Streptophyta; class Pinopsida; order Pinales; family Pinaceae; genus Pinus; species Pinus tabuliformis. The sequence goes on from CM062804.1 coordinate 1,255,346,227, forward strand.
GACGATGGCACTAAGGAGGTAGATGCCACAATGTACAGACAGCTGGTTGGCAGCCTTATATATCTTACAACAACCAGACTCGACTTGGCATACTCAGTTAGTGTATTAAGCCAATTCATGTCAAAACCGTGTGAAAGTCACTGGACAACAGCAAAAAGTGTGTTGACGTATCTTTGTGGTACTGTTCATTTTGGTATTTTATACACTGATGTATCTGATGTTACTCTAGCAGGTTTTTCAGACTCAGACTGGGCAGGTAACCTGGATGATCGGAGGTCCATCACAGGTTATGCATTTAACATAGGTTCTGGGGTAATTGCATGGAGCAGTAAGAAACAAAGTACTGTAGCTTTGTCGTCATGTGAAGCTGAATATCAAGCATTGTGTGCAGCAACATGTGAAGCGATCTGGTTGAGGAGACTTCTTAACAATGCAGGAAAAGAACAGAAGCAACCCACTTCTATCAAAAGCGACAACCAGAGCACTATCAAATTAGCATACAATCCAGTGTTTCATAAAAACACCAAACAAAAAGACACCCAGTTTCACTTTATTAGAGAAAAAATACAGTCAAAAGAAATTGCTATCGAATATTGTAAAACTTGTGACAATGTGGCTGATATTTTTACAAAGCCTCTTGCACGAGTGAAATTTGAATTGTTTAGAAAGATGCTAGGAGTTCAGGAGAACCCTTTCTCCATTAAGGGGGGGAGTTGAGAATAATTAATATTATTTTGTTATTAATGGAGAAAATAGTTACGTTGTTGTAACTTTCTCCCTAGTTTAGGATTAGTTCCTATAATTATGGGGTTTGGGTGCAACTTCCTATTTCCTAGTATTGTATTTATTGATGTAATCTTTGATTGATTGAAGAATAGAGTGGACAAGAGTGATCTCTCAAGTTTTGTGAGTGTAGTCTCCAGGTGCAGGCCACACCTGAGAGCTACAACTCTTTCTTTTCAATTTTGTTCACATTTTATCTTTATCCCCGACTTCCTTACAGAGCACAGACTCAGCCAGAGTGTCTTTCAATTGTCTAGTGCTTGTGTGTGGGGTTTGGTACTTGGGGATTTTCTCGCTTTGGTTCTAAAATCGGGTGTTGTCACTCCTAGGTATTAAATGTTCACATAGTTACATGAGGTCTTGTAGTCTCTTACAGTCATAAGGGGCGTTTAATGGTCATTTAGTCATATGTTCAATTATGTCACGAGGTATCTTTTATTCTCCCCTTCACCCTCAAGTCCTCCATTTTCTTACCTTCCATTGTAGTCAATTTTCGTTTCAGTATACGGGTCGATTTATTTTCCCTTTGTCATATTACTGGAGTACTTTCCAATTTGTCAGTCATAGTAGTAGTTTCTTTTGCTTGAAGGGTATATATGGCACCGAGACAACGAATATCGATCCAAAGAGGTGGAGTGGCAGGGACATCCTCCTCCAGGCATCAATCACTGTTCATATGAGAGTCTGTAGAAATTTTTTTTGAAGCTGTCCTTTGGAGGTTAAGAAAGAAATCTTGAAGTTGGAAGCCAAGGAATTTAGTGACCACCAATATTTTTATGATTTTGAGATAAGCAGAGGCAGTCTCAAATGGGTACCAGATCTTGGAAAATTCAGGAAGAGACATCTCCATTTTCTTCATTCAATTACCCATCATTGTCAAATGGAGACACTGCTTAGCATGGTTATCCGTGATAAGAAAGTCGATAATTACAAACTCTTTGCAGGCTAGGAAGAAATCAAGCACATCATACGGGACATTATATACAAATTGGATGACATAGTGGTATGGCTGACTTGAGTGGAATGATATATAGCTTCGGACTCTGTTACCAAATCCAATGGACATGAGGAAGATGATGTAGTAATCAATGTAGTTCCTCTCAACAATATCAATGTGAATTCTACCTTATCGGAGAACAACTCCTCTATTGCTAGCTGTATAGGAACTACAGTTATAACCGTTGATGAGTTTATGTTTATCTCATTTCTTGCTACTCTGTGTTGTGTTAAGTTTGTTGTCTATGACATCTTTATGTCAATTTTTAGCTATCCTATGCTATTTTGTAAAAGGTGGTTGGTTGAAGTTTGGATTTTGTTATGAGACACCCTACTATATGAGTCAACACAAATATCTAATATGACCGATTTTTTTATTATTTAGAATATGAAATTTCGATCACTCTAAAGCTAATAAAATCATGAAAACTTTCTTATGTAAAATCCTATATAATTTCCTCCATTATCAATAATAATACAAAATCCTATTATAAAAAATAATAAAATCCCATATAACTTCCTCAGTGATCAATAGTAATACAAAGTCATATTTTAAAAAAAAATATTTCACAAAATGAAGAATAGTAATACAAAGCCATATTTAAAAATAAAAATTATTTGACAAAATAAAGTATACGGGATAATTGTTTTTTTCCCAAAGTTTATCTTTACAATTTTTGTTTGGTCAAAGGGGATGAATATTTATAGAAGGTTGCAGAAGAATATAAATAATACAACTAATCTTTTCGAAGTGTGAGAGGCTTTCTATTTCCTCGAAAACCTTCACTCGTAGTTGAATTTTGCTTGAAAGTAGATATATTTTACCCAACTAACCCAAAATTCAGAAAAATAAAATAAAATATTATTGTGCTATTCGACAAAAGTATTGTTCCTTGAGAAAAAGGTTTAAATTTTCATTGCAATAGTGTGTGCATTGCTCGAAAGTAGATATATTTTAACAAACCCAAAATTCAGAAAATAAAAGAAAATATCACTGTGCTACTTCACAAAAAAATATGCGATCAATGAGAATGTTTGGATACCTTTTTCCTACTAGTCATTTCAAAAGATTAAATTTTCATTACAATCGTGCGTACATTTATTCAAAATTTTCGATGTATTGTCATCACTATAAATTATAAGGAATATGATTAATATATATAATTGTTTATAATTAAATTTATTAAAATATGTTTTTAATGTAATACTAAGTAATTTTAAATTAAAAATATTGTGAAAATTTTATAATTTATGAAAAAAAAAAAACTAATATAAATGGAAATTACTAAACAATCTATAACAAGATCTCTACCAATCACCTTACAAATAAATAAATTTAAATAAAAATAAAAATAACAAAAAACCAATTCCTAATATTAAATTATGGATAAGTGCCATAAATTTTTAGTCAAAAACAAACTAATACCTAATCAAAAGCAAAACTGAATGTCTTATACCATACATGTAGCGAATATAATAACATTAAAAAACAAAACTGAATACCTTATACCATAAATGTAACAAGTATAATAACATTAAAATAAAATTACAAATAACATATATTTTATAAAACAACATGGGTGGAATTAACATAGCAATTACGCAACTTATGAGATGTTCTTATCCATGAAATAATTAATTCGAGATCTGGCTATCACCTCTTCCTGTGGGCACACCATATTAGATCACGTGAAACACTAGATATTTGGAATATTGCTGAGGCTTAGTCAGTTGCTTTGAAACAAATTTAGAGTCAATAGAAAGTGTTGTCGTAGAGGGTGTATTCTATTCCAGGCTTTGTTGTTGGCAATAATTTATCATAGCTCTAGATCTCAAAATCAATCTCTGCATTAATATTATGTGTATATTAAGTTATATTAGTTTCTAATGTTATGTTATAATATTAAATTATAATACATTAAATCTAATATATGTTAACAAGAGGGAGCGATCGAACAATACTTCCTCAACCTTATTTGTCACGCCCCTACACCTGCGGTAGTCTTTCAACCGCTTATAGCGAGGTGCGGCACCACCGAACACTTTCTTTTCACCAATACTTATGTTCGTGGACTACGCCTAACATTCTACTTATCCTACTTAGTTTGTGTTTCGCAACCAAGTATTATTAATGTGCCTTCATACCAATGAACACCCATACACATTCATTATCAACAACATTATACAAGAGAAATGCATAACAGTATAAAGGGAGGGGCAACTCCCTGCAATATGAGTTTGCCCGAATCAATATATTATACAATTTTCACATTTACAATGTACAAGTTAAATCTTGGGAAACCCCAAATTTACACTTAGTCAATTTTCACAACTTTGGCAAACTCGGTTGCCCAGCTCGTCGGCACATTCGCACGGTTGCCGCATGACTCACCAACCCTTTGTTCACCTTGTCGCACGATTGTGTTGTTTGCCCAACTTGGGCACGCCTCCAAGTCACCACACACTGGCGCCTCCACCCAAGACACACTTCCGTTCACAACCCAACACACCAACAAGTCTTCGTGCACGCTTGCACGATGGGCGAGCGCTCACCCGAGTCGCCAAGACACCCACGCCAAGCCGTTGCACAAACGGGCGCTCTTCCGTTTCACCGTCGGGCGCCTTCGCACAAATCAGGCGCCACACCCGTGCACGCCTCAACCGACCACTGGGCGCACCTTGCCCGCACCTTCACCCAACACCAAGTGCAACCTTCCACCGTGCGACTCACCCAAGAATCGGCGCATGAGATGTGCGCCTTCACCTTCTTGTCTTGCGCACTAGAATCTACGCACTTCCACTTTGTGCGAAGATGTGATGATCAAGTTCGATGTTCAAATGAGAGCAATCATCCCACAATATATACCAAGGTGTGGGGCTAAGTCTGGCTTCCCAGCCAACTTGCCCAAAGCCCCAACACTATCACAATACTTCACTTTAACTCGTCGGCTTGCTAACGTTGTAGGTCGGCCTTCATACCAATCGTTCCACGCTCCATGTGTTATATATACCAACGCTCTTTCATATCGATGCATATCGTCACATGACTGCAGCCCAACCGCAGCTCGCCCTCCAACCACGCGCGCGCCCACGGTCGCCTATCGCCAAACGCAGTCGTACTTTGGGCAGAACCATAGGACGTTACATCCTCCTCCACCTGAAGTCGTTGTCGTCCTCGACAACATATCATCCTGGTGGCCATCCACCAAGATCATCAATATCCATGATGTCAACTCCTCCACATACTGTAAACATCTCTGCATCATATGTAGAACCATTGTCTCCATCATGTCCCATCCCGGAAACCCTATGTCACCAAGATCACCATACCAAGGTATACACCTCATTCGTATGTCACACATCAGAGATCATCTCAATCCATGATCATCGATCACCCTGTCACAATCTCCACATGCTACTCTCCGTCGTGGAAGGCTGGTCCCTCCATCTCAAGCTACATGCTTCCTGCAACATCTCGTGTCGACCTCATCATGTGTCCTCATGTGAACTTATGCCATGATACTCCAATATAATGCTAACACATCTCTGCCCACTGCATGCCCTCATGTCTGAACTAGTCGGGTGATCAGTCCAACTGTCACGCTCAAATCATGAGAGTGAACATCCTCATGCCACCATCAGTTGTTTCTCAGAACATCCCGTCACATCATCAACTCGATCAAGAATCCATCTCCATACAAGCGTAAGCCATGCTCAGGTCCATGAAGTAGCCCTCATCTCATCCGCAACATGTTGTCCATGATGTTTGGTGTCAATGTGCTGCATGAAATCAGCCACATATATCCCAACATCATCCATATGTGTATCTCCTCCATATGAAGAGACCATCTCATCAATCTCCAACTCTTGGTGTGCCACATCCAGGTCCATGAAGCAACCTCCATCATATCTATATGTGCCATCCCTCAAGTCTGCCATAGAAACAAGTATACACCTGTCTCATCTCCCATGCGCTGCCCTTGATCATAGATCAATCAGCTCCCATGTGTCAAAGTGGTTGAGTCTCAGCTCAACCCATGCCAAAGTGTTGCCACCAAGGCATCATCATCATTGTAACTCCATTGGTCTAAAGTGTCCTCAAGTCCACCATATATGAAGCCCCCAAAAGTCACAACAATCTCATGTCATCATGAGCTCCATAAGTCATCCCCAACTAACATCCTAGCAAGCATACAAGTCTCGGCCCAAAGGCCTCTGCAAGATGCCTCAGCTCTCCATGTAGTAGGAATGCTCCATAGTCTGCTCACAAATCCATCCAAATCCATGGCCTTGTTGTACAAAAGTGCACAACCTCTCCATCGGCTCATAAATAATAAGTCTCCATGTCACATCAGCAAATCCATTTGCACAACATCCCTGCCTTGGCACTCCTCATTGGATGCCCATAAGTGACACCTTTACAAGTGCTCCCGCATAATGTCCCTGCATAAGACTTCCATGCTCCATGTCTCCAACCTGATGTCCATGACTAAGTTGCAAATGTAGTCCAACCAAGTAGACCCATCACAACAATCGATCATCCTCATCCAAGTCTTCAATCTTCGGTCTAGTGAACTCGGTCACTCAACAATATCATCATCATCACGAGTCCCTTCCATCATAGCTCCCCCACTAAAGGTTCCACCAAGACTTGCTCTTGGTCTCGGCCATGAGAAGTCCACCCAAGCATCATCATACCTCAAGAGTGTGCCCTCCAATCTTTCCATGAGTCATGCCGGGCACTTAGCCAATTCTCCATGTGGCTAGAGCATGACCCAATCCTCCGCAATGATCATCATGTCCCTCCCTTGTCACGGGCCTTTGCACCTTCTGCTATAAGGTCACGAACAACCCCAACAAGTCCTGCAACAATCAATAATCCTTGCTTCTCCATACAAGGTTCCATCATAGTCATCCATGGTAAGATCCTCCCTAGCATTGGCAAACTGACTTTGCCCTTCCTTGCATACGGTCCATCTACCAAATGCTCAAGTGAAACACAAGTATCAATAGTACTTACATCATCATCATGAGGTTCCTCCATATGAGTATCCTCATCCATCCATGTTTGCAAACTGCACGATCCTGGCCCAACTTGATCAATCTCAAGTTCATCCTCCATCGTTGTCACATCTGCAACATCCTCAATTATCACAGCTTCCTCTTCCTTGTTAGCACAATCTGCAACTTCATCTTGCTCCATTGTCCAACCAAGTTGAAGAAGTTCGTCTTTAACATTTTTTTCCAAGACTTCAAGTTCCTTTCGAATTCAGGTTTCTCTTCTTTCATCCATTTCAACCTGTATAAGGTTAGCAAGAGCTTCCCTTCGCATCCTTCCAAACCTACCATGCCTTTTCGTTCAGCTTGGCCCAAGCACAAAGCTTCTCCTCTGCTAAACCTGTTTCACCATTCACCTGAATCACCCTGATATTCCACCTGTCACCTGCAAAACTTGAGCTCCCTGCCAAGTCTTCGGTCTTCGTAGAATCAACTCCTTGATTTAGTTCACCAGTTCTGATACCACCTGTCACGATAGTGCAGTGGGATTAGCACTTCATCATCAACCCGGTCATCAGCCAGCTCTGATACCACCTGTCACGCCCCTACACCTGCGGTAGTCTTTCAACCGCTTATAGCAAGGTGCGGCACCACCGAACACTTTCTTTTCACCAATACTTATGTTCGTGGACTACGCCTAACATTCCACTTATCCTACTTAGTTTGTGTTTCGCAACCAAGTATTATTAATGTGCCTTTATACCAATGAACACCCATACACATTCATTATCAATAACATTATACAAGAGAAATGCATAACAGTATAAAGGGAGGGGCAACTCCCTGCAATATGAGTCTGCCCGAATCAATATATTATACAATATTCACTTTTACAATGTACAAGTTAGATCTTGGGAAACCCCAAATTTACACTTAGTCAATTTTCACAACTTCGGCAAACTTGGTTGCCCAGCTCGTCGACACCTCCGCATGGTCGCCGCACGACTCACTAACCCTTTGTTCACCTCATCGCACAATCGTGTTGTTTGCCCAACTTGGGCGCGCCTCCAAGTCGCCACACACGTGCGCCTCCACCCGAGACACACTTCCATTCACAACCCAACACACCAACAAGTCTTCGTGCACACTTGCACGATGGGCGGGCGCTCACCCGAGTCGCCAAGACACCCACGCCAAGACGTCGCACAAAAGGGTGCTCCTCCATTTCACTGTCAGGCGCCTTCGCACAAATCGGGCGCCACACCCGTGCACGCCTCAACCAACCACCGGGCGCACCTTGCCCGCACCTTCACCCAACACCAAGTGCAACCTTCCACCGCGTGACTCACACAAGAATCGGCGCATGAGATGTGCGCCTTCACCTTCTTGTCTTGCGCACTAGAATCTGCGCACTTCCACTTTGTGCGAAGATGTGATGATCAAGTTCGATGTTCAAATGGGAGCAATCGTCCCACAATATATACCAAGGCGTGGGGCTAAGTCTGGCTTCCCAGCCGACTTGCCCAAAGCCCCAACGCTATCACAATACTTCACTTTAACTCGTCGGCTTGCTAACATTGTAGGTCGGCCTTCATACCAATCGTTCCACGCTCCATGCATTATATATACCAATGCTCTTTCATATCGTCGCATATCATCGCACGAGTATCGTCGCATATCGTCGCATGACTGCCGCCCAATTGCAGCTCGCCCTCCAACCGCGCGCGCGCCCACGGTCGCCCGTCGCCAAACGCGGCCACACTTCGTGCAAAACCACAGGACGTTACATTATTGGTGTCAGCCTTGGATAATAGTAATGCTCATCATTCATTGAGAGAGGCTTCAACCTAACTAACTATCTATATTTTTTTTAGCTATCGGCCTTTTATACCAGCACTAGATTCTATTGGCGTATTCTAGCATTTGAAAGATTGACGCATAATCAACTTATATATAATATTATATTATAATACATTAAATCTAATATAGGTTAATAATTTAGGATAAAAAAATTTAATATAATATTAAGTTTAAAAGTCACCGGTTCAAAATTTTGTAGACAAAAATCCAATCATACTAAGGGCTAGTGTGGCCTAGGTCTTGTGAAAAAGTTACTGGTTCAAAATTCCGTAGGAAAAAATCCAATCGTACTAAGGGCTACTGTGGCCTAGGTCGGATGCGATCGAGTGATTTTTATGGCTTAGATGCCCCTAAGACATAACCACTCAAACAAAAAAATAAGCATGTTAGTTCACATTACCTAAAAAACAAACAAAATTATTAAATTTGATATATTATAATATATATTTATATATTAAGATATATTTTAATATTATAAAATTAATATCCATATATATTAATATATTAGGTCAAAATATTTAATATAATATTATGTTCAATATTATATCGTATTTTGTAATATTAAATGTTAATAACTATATATTAACATATATTATAATATAAAGTTATATTAATATTTTTTCCCCAGGAGAAATCGTAATTTTCACTATTGAAATAGTGGAAATTACATGTTGCAGATGCAAAAAGCACATTGAAATTTGTGGTTGTTCATTCACTCAACAAACATCTTGAGTGATGCATCCACATATAGTTCAACAAAAATTGTAGTATGTTGTTCATCAAAGTGAGATAAAGGTACAAAACAATGAGCTGAAATATATCATAGTCTATATACAAAAATAAGTAGTGAATCCTTCATAATATATAGTGTGTCTGCAGTGATGTGTCCAAATGTATCAGAAATACGAAGATTAGTCAATTTGAATCTTTCTATGATGGTAATAGATCTATAAATAGGCGATGATAGTATTGATAGTGTGTATCACCAATGCTTTATGATATCATCCATGTCCCATGTAATAGATCTATAAATAAGCAGTGATAGTATTGATAGTGTGTATCACCAATATGTGATGATATCATCCATGTCCCGTGAGCCTGCTACATGCCCTCCTTGGAAAGTTGATCGGAAAATAGTGTTCCTTTCCGATCCAGAATTATGCAGGAACCCAAAAAATACAGAAATACACATAAACGTAGAAATAAAACTTCATTTCTTTAATATCAAAGAATTGAAATATGCTAACATATAGAAATGGAAATAAACTACCTCGGGCAATGGTAGCTTATCTCTGAGAAGAGATGTGGCAGCTACATGCCTCTAAATTGTGTTACAATGAAGCTCAAGGGCCTTTTTTATTATTGAACAACAAGGGAAAACCATAAAAAACCCAAACCCTAACCCCAAGAGATGGAACACCAGGAGTTTGTGGGCCCCATCGGGGTTAGTTGGGTAGCCAACTTCACGAGGTCGTAACTCGGTCATATTATCTCCGTTTGGCACATATGATACCTTGTCGGAAAGATCTCTCTGAGTAATATAGGATTTTTTGCAACCCCTTACCTACAAATATGGGCCTCCTGCGAACCTAAAAATAACGTCATTTAGGGGGTCAAAACTGCTCCGAGAGTTCAGGACCCAAAACACTGCTAAAAATACTAAATTATGCTATAAACAAGGAAACTAATGAAACCAACTGGATGTCTAGGTGGAATAGGTGAGTGGCCACCAATATCCACCTAGATCAACCCTCCCTCCTTAGAAAGAAATGGTCCCCATTGCGTGCAGAGCCTCCATGAGGTGAGGAAATTTCTATTGAACCTTGTCCCTAGTGAACCACTTGCCTTGGTGAAGGAGCTGACCTACTTTGACCACTTGATATAGTTGAATCCTCTGTTAGCTAGTGTTCTTGATCTGTGTATCCATGATCTGGTCAGTTGTGGCCTGTTACATGCACTATGGGTTTAACTTCGTTGGTTTGAGTTGTTTTGCAAGGTCAATTGTGTCCAACAATGGTGGAAAGTATGGTTGAAGGCAGTCTACATTGAATACTGGGTGTAGGCCAAGGAACGGTGAAATGCTGAGCTAAAATGAAATGTCCCCTATAGCCTTGGTGATGGTGTATGGCCCATATGAGAGCAAGAAAAGCTTGCGGTGGGGCCTAATGAGGTGTTCCTTCTGCAGATGCAGACAAACTTTGTTCGCCCACCTGGAACTTGTGTAGCACCTGATGTTGATCATGTCGCTGCTTGTACTTAGTATTGTCTCTGTCCAATATGTTGTGAACCTACTAGCAGATGTGCTAAATAAGCTCAATTAAGTTGTTAACCCTGTCAGCTTCGAACTGGACATGAGCCAAATCTACCTGAGTAGATGCAAATGGTATGGCCACATCAATGGGACATAGTGGTTGGAATCTCAATCCCACCTGAAAGAGGTTGTGTCTAGTTGAGCTATGGAGCACTCTATTGTAGTTGTGTTGGACATAAAGGAGGCTTTCATCCCATGTGTGTGGATGCTTCGAGTTGTACATGTGCAGAATGTGTACGATCATCTTATTGAAACCTTTATTTGGCCATCAGTTTGGGGGTGGAAAGTTGTGGACTTAGTGAGCTTAGTATTCGACATTGATTAGAGACTTGACCGAAATGTACTTAGGAACTTGTTGTCCCGATATGAGGTAATGGACTATGGGACCCCAAAGTGTACCCACACTCGTTCAAAGAAGAGCTTAGTAGTGGTTTCTCTTGTGATACTCTTATTGCAGGCCTTCAAAATGACCATCTTAGAGTCAATGACCACGAAAATGTAGTCGTTTCCATGTTTAGTAGAAGGGAGGCCTGACATGTAATCCATGGAGATGGATTCCCAAGGTCGACTAGGAGTAGGAAGAGGAGTATATAGGCCTTGCTTCTTGATGGTCGGTTTGGAAATGGTGTAGGAAATGTAGGATCTAATGTACTTCCCAACATCTTGTCGAAAGCTCAGCCAATAAAAATACTTTTGCAACACTGCCACTGTTTTCTCTACCCTGAAATGTCCAGTGACCCGACTATAGTGTGCCTCCCAAATCATCTTGGAACACTCGCTTGAAGGAACACAAAGGTGTCCCAGGTGGCATAACAGTGAATCCTGGAGGTGAACATTTGTAACTTGCTTGCCTTCTAGGAGCATCTGTTATGTGTTGCTAAATTCTGGATTGCCCTGGTAAAGATGCAGCCACCCCCTAGTCTCATGCCCACAAGAGTCAAGCACAGTGGTCAGCTCCATGACCGATGGTCAGATGAGATATTATGCAACATTGTTGGTGTTCCCCTTCTTGTACTTAATGTTCAAATGGAACGGTTGCAAGTATGTGGACCATTTCTAATGGCGATCATTCTAGAACTTCCCCTTTATCTGTATCAACTACTGGGTCAGTGGTATGTGTGGATGACTATTTCCTTCCCAAGAATGTAATGCTTCCATTGTTAGCATGCCTACGTAATGGAGTATATCTCTTTGTCATAGGTGGGATACTTTCATACTGTGTCTGAAGTGTTTCACTATGATATGTCGCTGCATGCCCCTATTGAGTAAGAACTACACTAATAACATAGTGAGAGGCATCTGTCTCGATCTCAAATGATTGTTGCAGGTCTAGTAATGTGAGCACTAGTGCAAAGAAGAGGCGATGCTTCAACTTGGAAAATTCCTTCTATTTGGATTCAAACCAAAATAACTTTTCTTTCGCTCCTCCCTTGGTGACTTGACTCAAATGCTAAGTGATATGATAGAACCCCAACATGAACCTGCGGTAGAAGTTGGAAAGACCCATAAATTTGTGGAGCTTTGTTAGAGTGGTTAGGGTTGACCAATCCAGAATGAATTTTATCTTTGCTGGCTCCACATGCACACCCCACTCATTAATGATGTGCCCCAGATATTGAACCTGGGTCACACCAAAAGTGCATTTCTACAAATTCACACACAACTTGTGTTTCCGCAGAGTTTGAAGTCCCAGTCAAATATGGTGGAGGTTCTCTTCTGACCTCTAGCTAAAGATCATAATGTCATCCAAATACACCATTACAAATGAGTTTGTGAAGGGTCACAAGATGTTATCCATCAACCTCATGAAGGTTTCGTGGGAATTCGTCAACCTGAAAGGCATGACCAGCCATTCGAAAAGGCCATCCTTGGATTTGAAGCCAGTATTCCACACATCAGAGGGTTTGATTAGTACCTGGTGATAACTGGACTTCAAGTCAATCTTGTTGAAATATTTTCCGCCCTTGAGTTGTTCTAGAAGGTCATCAATTTGTGGGATTGGATAGCTATTTCAGAGAGTCATATTGTTCAACACTCGATAGTTAATAGAAAGTCTCTAGGTCCCATTATTCCTCTGTACTAACACGATCAGGCTCCCACAAGGTGATGAAATTGATATGATGTTCCCTTTCTGCAACAACTCTTGAATCTGCCTCTTGATTTCATCGTTCTCCAGAACAGAACATCGATAGATCGACCTATTCAGTAGCAACATACTTGGGTTATGATCGATGGAGTGCTTGACTTGACAGTGTAGAGGTATCCTCGTGGGTGAGGTGAAGATGTCCCTATACCCTTCCACAACCTTGTCCATTTCCGTGGGGAGGAGCCCTGTTTGGAGGTCGTGGCCACAATATTCTTCTTCCCCTAAGGGAAAATCATAAGGAAAACAATTTTTTCTATTTGGGAAATGATCTTACCGCATTGCTTCATAATGATCAAAGAAATGGTGGTAGGCAGTTCTACCTTTAGTATCATATACAAATTATTTCACAAAGTAATAATAACAGTGTGAGACATAGACTCATACATAACATGTCTCTTCCATAAGTACGGTTGACCTAATAATACATCACAAAATTCTATAGGAGCTTCATCACACAATACCTCATTTGTGAAGGGCTTGATGTTGTAGGAAAGGCAACATTGTTGGCTAACGCAGAGATCTCGCCCTTGGTGAAGCCACCTGATGGTGTACCACTGCGCATGTGGTGTGGTCAGTAGGCCTAACCGCTTCATGACCTCTACTGAAATGAGGTTCTTTTGGCTCTTGCTGTCGACAATGAACTATAGTGGAGAACCCTTCACCCACATCTGTGAGTGGAAGAGCCACTCCCCCTCCTCTAAATATTCAAGCTCATCCTTTTGGATCTTGGTGGTGGCAACGGTGGCACTAGGCTCCACGTCGATAATATGCTTCCCTTTGTCATTCCCCTTGCCATTTTCTGACTCATAGTCAGAACATGCATTTGATTCAGAAGCCTTCATCTTGACCACCAGTGACTACTTGGCTCGACACTAACTTGTGTTGTGAGTGGGGCTCTTATGGAACTCATACCATTTCTCTATATCTTTTTGTCTTCATGGTGTTTTTCTTTACTTGCAGCTTCAGTGGGTTGTCCGAAGTCACTTCGCCTTGGATTTTTCCTTTGTTCTATAGTTTGGGGGAACCTTTCCCCTGCTTCGGATTCGCAGATCCAAACGCTCACTTCTTCTGTTTAAATTTCTGCTTGAACTTGACAACATATAGATAGGCGGTGCAAAGTCAGGAGATGTCCCATAACTCCATCGCATCCTAGATTTACTTGTGTAGACAGTCTCGGTACTTAAGTACCAAATGCTACTCAGTTTACTTGATAGCCAACCTCATGCGAAGAGTATGGAAAACATTTGTGAAATTTGGCACATCTTGGTCCCTTCCCTACCGCAGTTTGGTTCAATTTATGTATTTATCTTCATAGCTCCTGACAGGGTAACATTTTTCCTTGATGGCGTCTAAGAAAGAATTCCAAGTGGGTGTGGCTGAAAATAGTGAGGATTCCTCTCGTCCTTTTGTTCACAGTAGGTTTCCCACTAGTCCTTGACATGTGGGGCGGCTTTGGGGAGTGCAAAAGTAATATTTTCATGATTGGAAAAGTCATGAATTGGAAAATATCCTTCCAGCATATTTAACTATCTATATATGGTGTTTGCATCTATCTGGACTTCAAATATGGGAATGTCAAAGTTAACTTGACCCTTAAAAGGAGTGACGCTTCCAGAGTGGCTGCTGGACGAAGATGCGTCACATGTGGGTAGCTGTCAAAAGATCTGGGGAAAGTTATCCACCATCACATTCCTTTTTTGCTCGAGGGATTCCTTGAGCAATATTTTGAAAGGATCTCTTGTCCCCTAATCTTTCTTTTCTTCCAGCATGGGAAGTTGTCAGGGTTTGCGAGGCTAGTCTCGCAACGGTTTAACCAGTTTGAGCCCTAACTCCTTATACCTTGCCCTCACTGGGGATATGTAAAGGAAAATACAGAAAGAGGAGACTTCTCTAATACGACTTATCCAGACTTATGCAGGAATGCAGCAAAATACAGATATACACATAAACATAGAGATGCAGCAAAAATAAAACTTCATCTCATTAAGAGAAGATATCTGGTAGCTAAATGCATCTAAATTGTGTTACAATGAGGCTCCAGGGCCTTTTTATTATTGAACAACAAGGTAAAATCATAAACAACCAAAACCCTAACCCGAGGAGATGGAATGCCAAGAGTTTTTGGGCTCCGTTGGAGTTAGTTGGGAAACTAATTTCCCGGGGTCGTAACTTGGTCATATTATCTCTGTTTGGCCCACAAAATATCTAGTTGGAAATATCTCTTTGAGTACTACAGGGTTTGTTGCATGGGAGTTCTACCAACTTGTTGTGGACCACAAAAAATGTCGTTTAGGGGGTCAAAATGACTCCAAAAGTTTAGGACCCAAAAAACTACTAAAAATAGTAAATGATGCTATAAACAAGGAAACTAATGAAACTGGCTAGAGGTCTAGGTGGAATAGGTAGGTGGCCACTAATATCCACCTAGATCACTTTCCCTATAAGTTTGTTGACATGTAATGAAATAAAACTGTGCTTTAATCATCATAAGATCATTCAATATGGTCCTGAGTGTGTGGATGTGACATGTAGAAGGAAGATTGAACAAATCAATAACAACTCTAGAATCACCAAAGACGTGTAACTGTTGGCAACCATTTTCATAAGCAAAAAACAGAAGTAATTTTAAGATGTATAATTCTGAAAAGTTATTTGTACTAGTTCCCAAACTAGACTTCAATTTAAAAAATGATTATTTTTGATGTATAGAACTTCCCCCCCACCACACTTGCCATTTTGCGCAGATCCATAAAAGTATTCCCATGGTTTTGATTGTTGAATAACTTCTAGGATAATATTTCATGTTCTATTCCTTTATTCTTCTTTAGGGAGTAAGTTGTAGATAATAAGGATCTGTGCACCGATAATCTCAGGTTGATAATTAGTGTCTAGAAAACAAATGAGGTTCCTTCCTAGCCATATGCCCCAACATATCAGGAGAGAGGTGTTTCTTAACTTGTTAGAGGAGGCCTCATTCCACCATCTAGTCCATGCATCATTAAAGGAGACACCACCCCATCTTATCCTGATGTTTAAGGCTCAATATATCAAATTCTAGATCAAATTTGAGAATGGGCATGAGATGAACAAATGATCAATTGTTTCTTCATCATTACGGTAGGTCCCTGAAATGATATATTTTTAAGGTTATCGCTAGTGGGGATTTTATTTTCCAAGAGACACCAGATGAAGAGCCTTGTTTTTCCTGGACTCCTCAGCCTCCATATTAGTTTACACCACCACTTATATTCATTAGGTTATTTCCCAACATATATGAATAAGTAGCCTTCCTTTGTAGTATAATATCCTAGCTTCGAATGAGTCCAGAGTAGTTCATCCTATCTTATAGCCTAATGTGCATAGATGATAGGGCTATGATGTAATTTATCTAGGCTTGGTTCCAATGTACATATATTTTTAAGGCCTATGCCGACATCCATTGATGTCCCCAGATTGATGAGTTCTCTTGATCAATGACTTGATTAAGCGTATGTATGCCTTGATTTTCTAGATATGCCACCAAATCAGGAGGGAGAATGTGCTATCCATTGATGTTGGACTAGGAATTAATACCAATCCAGACCTACAAGCCTGTACCAATTCTCCAAGTGAGTCTTGATTCAATAATTTGGAATGAGTCAAGAATAACTTTCCATATCATGGAGACGTTGTTCCTATTCTTATTCTGTAGCCGAATCCAGTCTACCATAGTAATTGGGTGAATGTACTTTTGTGAAACCACCTGTGTCCATAAGTTGTCTATAGACAATAATCTCAAACCACCCTTGGCCGCAACAGCCTGAGAGAAATAATACAATTTTTTTATACCCCATCCACCCCATTTTTTTAGGTAAGGCAATCTGGTCCCATCTTACCCATGCAAAAGTTGTTCCTAGCAAAAGGAAACCAAAACAACATCTTTGGATCATATTCATGATATCCTTGGGGATCCATGATAATGACATCCAGAAAACGAGAATGGCTTCTAAGACCGATTTGATGAAAACAAGCCTTCCAGATAAATTTATATTAATATTATATAATAATTATTGACTAACATAACATAGAAACTCATATAATTTTATATTATATTAAACATGGTATTATAATATTATTATATTAAACATAATAATATAGTATTTAAAAATAAAGTATTATATAGTATTTAATAAAATATTATGTTTAATAATATATGTTATTATTTAATATTGAACATTATTAATCATAGATAAAGGGAAAGTAAGGCCTTTAGAAGACGTAAAAGAAGTTTGATTTATAAAGTTATCAAATCTCTAAATTAGATGAAAAACAAGATAGCAAAAACTATCGAAATTTTACTAAATTAAATGGGTAAAAACATATGTAACATTTTAAAACCACTTTATATTACTTTAACATTTTAATGTTTGATTTGATGTAACTAAATGGATGATGTGAATTGGTTTCAAAGTAATGAGATTGATTTTGTGCATTGATTTCAGAGCATGTACAAAGTAATTATTGATGTTGTACATTGATTTACATGTTATAGAAATCTTCAACTTAGATCCATATTAATTGGAAATGAACAAGAAAGAGAAAGTCAATAGAGAAAGGCATAAGAAATCAAAATTAAAGATGCATTGATTTTGGTGTAAAGGTTGATTTCTAATTCCATTTTCACTAGATGCATTGATATTAGTTTTGATGTTAATTTCTTATTTGATGAAAATAGATGGATGATATGTATTGCTTTCAAAGTAATTATATTAATATTTTCCATTGATTTTAGTGTATGCACAAAGTAATTGTTGATTATGTCCATTGATTTATTATAGTAACTATTAGCACAGATCCATTTTAAATAGAAATGGACAACAAAGAGAAAGTCGATAGAGAAAGACACAAGAAAAATTGAGAAGTGTCAACAATAAAGGGAGTGCAATAGATAAGATCAATAAATATAGTCACAACAAATGAAAATCGGACAACAACAAGAATAGTTGAAAGAAAAGATTGAATGACAAAGAGCATATCAAAGAGAAAATCAAAGAACATATCAACAAAGAAGGGCACAACAAATGACAACTAAAGAGTGTTAAGAGAAAATGATAAGAAAATGCATAACAATGAGGAAATCAATAAGAAAATGTCAAAGAAATAACTAAAGAACAGAAGGAATAGATGAAATGAAAAGTTGAATAACATAGAGATTATCAAAAAAGAAAAAAAATATTCGACCAACTCATACATAATAGAATATGTAAAAGAAAATCCTATGAGAAAATACGTTTAAAATATATCTATGTCCAAGCTCAACTTGTAACTCTCACTAATATGAATATTTCACATTGAAAATTCATGATAGGATTTGCCGATTAGCTCAGGTTCAAGAGTTTCATTTGTGCGAGGAGTCATATGCTAGATTTTATTTATTTAAAAAAAATATAGGTCCAATGTTCATGAGATATAGAAGCTAAGGAACTCATCAAATTAATCTTTGACATATTTAACATATTTAAAATGATTACATTAATCATATGTTTATCAAATCTTGTGTGGCCCCGTGTGATTGAAACCAACCTAGGTCCATTTTAATTCTGAATTTATCAAGCACTGAGAGGGATCAAATCTCTCGAGGTGCAAAACTTTCCTCAATTTTTGCAAACCAAAAAGAGGTTTATGTCTCGAGAGATTTGATCTCTCTTAGTTCTTGATATATCTGGGACAAAAGTTGTAGGTGTGACTATCAGAAAAGTAGAAGAAGAGAGATTAAGATTGATCATATTGTAAACTATTTGTAATTAGCTACAATATTATTATTTTATTTTTTGATCATTCAACCTTGTAACTTTGTATTCAAACTTTGTATTGAATTCTTGTATTAGAATTATTAGATTAATATTAACCATATTTAAAATTACATGGTAGACATTAATTTTTAATAATATGTAGCATACTTCAAAACATGCACGTGATACGTAAAAAATACATGCATGTGACACGTGTTATCACTTTACGCTAACACAAAAAAAAAATTCACCGACTTGCCACTCCATTCAGATGAAGGAAAAAGAGGCTGAAGAAGAAGGGCTTGCTGACACATATCTAAATTAGATACTATACTAGAAACAAATCCTTATTCTTTCAATATATCTCATCTAAGGCCATGGGAAGAACTAGAAATCACATAACTTTTTTCTAATAATGTCCTCCAGCTTTGGGGAAATGAAAGAACCTTGAGTACTCCTTTCTTATAGCCACTCAACACGTTGAAAGAGGCATTTAATAGAAATCACATATTTGTTTTCTAATAATGTCCTCGAGCTCAGGGGAAATGAAATAACCTTGAGTACTCCTTTATTATAGCCACTCAAAATGTTAATGGAGGCATTTTGTAGTGAATTTGGATGAAGGTCACCAAGACCTTAAGTGTCTTGATCCCTTTTTTTTGCGTTAGTGTTTGTGTGTACTGAGTAAATGCTAGTGTTTTTGGAATGTCTTTTTTTTTTAGTTGATTGGTGGGTTTCATTTAATAAAAAATAGCATAACTGCACCAAACAACTTGAAATGATTGGGAAATTCCCCAGAAAATTTCATAGGCATTTCTGAGAAATTTTTGGGGTCATTTTCGAGTCCTTTCCTATGGCCATTTCAATCATGAGTAAATTGTTGTAACTTTTACATGCGAAGGGAAATGCACTCTGATTTCTATGACAAAAAAAATTGGTAATTTTTCTATTTATCTCTTTAAAAACATTCAATGTAGGACACCTCTATACATTCCAAAAACTCACAACTAAGGTGGGGCAGCGTCCCTTGTTTTAGCAAGTTTTGTGCCTAGAGAATTATTATTTCTTGTCTAATCAAAAGACTAGTTGTCTTTGTATTTTCAGACTATTCTAGTCGACTCATTAGAGATGATGAGGATATTATTGAGCACTCAAGTTTTTGGGTATGATAAATCATAAAAGAAATTCTATGTTAGGGAAATAGGTCTGATTTGTTCTTTTTAAGAAAGATGTATCTTATATTTAATTGGTCCATAATATAAATAAAGGATACATTGATAAATCATACATTATTGGGCCTAGACATGAAGACGCATATCATCCTTCCATACATTGGCAAGAAGTGCCATATTATATGGTTTATCCCTTTCTAGGGCACTTCTGAAATGGGTTCAAGTTCTGGAAACAATGCTTATAAAGTTTCAGGAATCTAGGAAAGGACATATTTAGATATAGATGTGAGTAGGGTATATATATATATATATATATATATATATAGAGAGAGAGAGAGAGAGAGAGAGAGAGCGAGAGAGAGAGAGAGAGAGAGAGAGAGAGAGAGAGAGAGAGAGAGAGAGAGTTTCTATCTCATTTAGTCCACCCATATCAAATTTAGAAAAGAATAAGAAATTTCTTTTTCAGTAGGAAAATAACATTCTTGGATCCTCCACCAAATATTTGGGAAATGTTTCTAGGAAACATTTTCCATATATTTCCAAAGAGTTTCCCCAAAATTTCCATGTGAGGAATGTTTATGGTACCAAAGTGAGCACCAAGTAAAAAGGTTTTTGTTTCAAAGAAGAAATTCAAAATGCCTTTGAATCTTCATGGTTTTTTTAAAAGTTACTCTAATATTCACATCTTGAGGTCTAGGGTGTAGGTCAATGACTGGACTATAGATTATAATTTGCCCACATGGGAAGAAAATGTATACTAAATATTATAGTATTTACATACAAAATTATTATAACATTATAAAGGAATTGAGAGACTTAGGATAGTTAAATCTTACATTGCACTAATGACTGAGACTAAATGAGTTCGACTTAATAGTGATGATGGTGGTGGTGGTGTTGGTGGTGCTAATGTTATTGCTGGTTTGTTGTTCTTGTTAGCCTTGCTCGCAAAAGGCCCACAAATGGATCCATATAAGCTCTTGAAGTATCCAAACTTGTTTAGAAACATGCCTATGGATCCATTAATTCCCTTGACATTTTCAATTTTGGCTCAAAGATCATCTAATGATGAGAATCGGTGCAAGAGGAAAACCCTCGGAAGGGCAGAAATGCATTATTGGGAGGCTTAAAACACTCTAAAACCATGAAAAAGCATTACCGCAGGCTTAAACTGGGCATTTCACAGCCACCGTTAGATCTGGTCAATGAACGACCTAGATCTAATAGAAAATCACATATCGGCCGGGTAGAGGTGACAGGCTTAAAGTGGGCGCATGACACCGTCGATCAGTGGTTGCCGGTGATCGGATCGTCGGGGATGTTGGCATTATGATTCAAGTGTTGTCCTTGATGGCAACTCACTCAGAGGTTGGTACAGGTGCTCAGAGGTTGGTACAGGTGATGGCAACTTAATCAGAAGACAGATCCTAGTACAGCATGCTAAGGAAGTTCATATACGCAGGTTCGTTAAGCCCAAGTCGCGTGTACACGCTGGTTGGCTTCAGCAAAAGCGCGTGTATGTGGAAAAGTACCTTTGGTCCATGGCGGTTAGTCCTTGGAAGTTGTGCCTATGGTTTCGGACCATTGTGTCTCGACGGGCGTGTCGATCCCTAGTTTTGAAGTTGATGGTATTGTGTTACTATGGTTTTGGCTCTTGGTATTGAGCAAGGCCTAAGGCTATATAAGGAGAAGAAGATCATTAGGCAAAATCATCTTTCGACAAGGCTTGAATATCTAAAAGAGAAAGAGATCTGATATGCAGGGTCTGGGTTGCTTGATCTGAGCTAAGGAGAAATCACATCGGTTGATGGAAGACTAGATCTAAGGATAAATCGGGATCTAATGGTTTGAAATGCACTATTATGATATGGTTGATTATGCGTATTTCTAGATCTGCATACTGTCGCAATATTATGTTCTGGGTCTAACTGATGTCTGGTACAGCTGCAAGTTGAGAGAATTTATTTTTAGATCTGTACGCAGGTTGGCTTAGGTAAAAGCGCGTGTATACGCGGGTTTCGCTCATTGAAGTAGCGTATATCTCTTGAAGCTTGATTTTTGGGTTTGCAGTTGGATCTGACTGTTATTGCAGAGTTCTGTAGACTGCTCTGTGTTCTGGTATCTGGTGATTGACAGGGTTCAGTGGTTCAGTGATTCAAAGTTTGATAATGCTAGTATTGGTTGTTTTATGCTTCAATGGTCTGTTGTGAAAGTTGAATGAATTGGGGTCTACAGATTGTAATGTTGTGCTTCAGGAATATCCAGTCTGAAAATGTATGAAAGGTGGTACCTGAAAGAAAGAAGATTGTAGGTCAGCACCTACGTACTAGTATCTTAGCTAGTACAAGAGCAAAAGGGGGTTGGAGCTCCCTTCCAAGGAAGTTTGGAGAACGAGAGAAGGTTGTAGCCTTCTGCAGGTTGTAGCCTGCGTACTGGTATAAGGCTGCACCAGTACAAAAGATTGTAAACTGAAGTTTCATATTAAAGAAAGATAGAGACAACTTGCAGCAGGTGGTTTTCACCCACATTGGGTTTCCACCTTATATCTTGGTGTTCATGTGTGTGACTTTTGATCTGTTCTGTTATACTGCACCTGTTTACTGTTAATGTGGTGAATAATGTCCTGATGCACTTAACTGAAGAATAAGCTAACTAAATTATGAGTTTTCTTCTTATACGCTGTTTTATTTAGTCACAGTAGCGTGTACACGCTGGTTCACTTAACTGAAGTAGCGTATATGTTTCTGAGCATTGAAAAAGTTTGATTGATCTGATAATACTGATTCACCCCCCCCCTCTCAGCAATGAGTGCTAAGTGAACTATTCAAAAATCATGAGAAATTAGTCAGTTACGACTACCTCTCATGGAAATGGTCATACGTTTGAATGACTTACTTAACGCAGTTGAATCCCAAAAATGATATCTAATATAATGCACTGCGTAAATCCCCCATACTTAAATTATTTCCAACAATTGGTATCAGAGCAGGTCCTTCAGAGAAGCTTGATCGCTTGAAGGTAGATCATTCATCATGAGCAACTACGAGAAAGAAGCATCAATCAGGCCACCGATTTTTGATGGGACAAATTTCAATTATTGGAAGGTAAGAGTTACTGCATATCTTCAATCTCTTGGTACAGAAGTTTGGAACATTGTAGAAACAGGCTATGCTTTTCCTTCAGCTACTCCTACAGATCCAGCTGAGAAAAAGCAGTATGAAACAAATGCAAAAGCAGTCAGTACTCTATTAGGAAGTATATCCCAAACAGAATTCATGAAGGTCATGCACTTCAAATCAGCAAAAGAGATATGGGACAAAATGGTCACTAGCTATGAAGGAGATGAACAGGTAAAACAAGCTAAACTTCAAACTCTCAGGATTCAATATGAGACTCTCAAGATGTATAATGATGAAAGTGTGGCTAATTATTTTCTTCGGGTAGATGAGATTGTTAATTGTATGAAAAATTTGGGTGAAGAAATAAAAGAGACTATAGTAGTTCAAAAGATTCTAAGATCATTATCCCCCAAGTTTGAATCTAAAGTATCTGCAATAGAAGAAAAGGAAAATCTCCGTGTTCTCACTATGTCTCAGCTACATGGAATTCTAACTGCTTATGAAATGAGAAAGGGAGGTCCATCAAACAGAAGGGAAGCTGCTTTTAAGGCATCAGGAAAAGAAGATTACTATGAAGCAAGCCATGTTCCAGAAGAAGAGGAAGAAGATTCAAATTTTGTCAGAAATCTTCAAAGGGGTTCTGGAAGGTTCAGAGGTAAGCTACCTTTCAAATGCTTTGCTTGTGGAAGAGTAGGTCATTATGCTGCAAAATGTCCTTATAAGGATAAAGGAAAAGAACCTGCTAGATGGAACAAGAAACAAAGTGCAAATAAGAAAAGCTACTACACCCATGACGATAGTGATGGCTTATCAAACAGTGATGAAGATGAACAAGGTAATAAATATAAGCTGTTAATGGCATTTGAAGATGATGATTATGAGGATGCTGTAGATGTGGATAATCTCTATGATGAAATTACAAGACTCAAGAGATGCATAGAAGAAAAGAATGTGATCATTGATACTTTGCAATTTCAAATTGATGAAAAGGAAAAGCATCTTGAAAAACTAGAAGGTGAAATTGTTGGTCTCAGAAAAGAAATTGAGAAAACAAAAGCTATTAATCTTAAGTTTGTCAAAGGATCTGAAACTTTGGATGAGATTATCAATGTGCAGCGGTCTCCTCTAAACAAGACAGGTTTGGGCTATAATGGAGAAACCTCTCAAGCATCCACCTCAAAAAGTTATCTTGATGCAGCAAGAAGAAATGAGCAGAAGAACAATGAAGATAATCAGGTACAGCAGGGACGAATTACAAACAGAAACTATCAGGGACAATCCATCTTAAGGGTGAACAAAAGCTACAACCAGCCACAGGTAAAATCTTCTCAGTTTGGTTCAAGAATAAATGAAAATAGAAATTACAATCAGTTGGCTGGTAGATTCAATAACCGCAGAAGCTTCTTCAATGGACAATGCTTTTCTTGCCATAACTTTGGTCACAAAGCAGCTCAATGTGTTGCATATAAAACAATCATGACTAGGGAAGCTCAAAAACAAAGAAATATGACAGGGATTACAAAAAGGACCTATAACAACTTTTCGGTTCTTGAAAATGAAGTTGAATGTTCTATTTGCAATAATTTTGGTCATGAAGACTCTGAATGCAGGAGCAGGTTTCAGGAGAAAAAGGAACAAGCCACAAGCACCAAAACATGGAGAATAAAGGAACCTCAAACAGAAAGATGTGGGATAGCATTTTATGCAGAAGGACAGGAAAATCTATGGTACATTGACAGTGGATGTTCGAAACATATGACAGGTGATAAAGAAAAACTTGAATCTTATTCTACTTTAGAAAAGGGAAAGAAAGTTTCTTTTGGAAATGATACTCCTGCAACTATAAAAGGAAAAGGTATTGCTCCTTTGAAAGAAAAGGTCAAGGCTGGAAATGTTTTGTATGTTGATGGATTGAAGCATAATCTACTAAGTGTCAGCCAGATGTGTGATCAAAAAACCGAGGTTATTTTCAGATCGAATGGATGTCTTGTTCGTGATCTTGATACAGGTAAAACAGTTCTCAAAGGCAAAAGAACTCCAAATAATCTGTACATATTTGAAGAAGGACAACAACAATGCTATCTTAGCAAGGATGAAGAGCACTGGTTATGGCATCGAAGGTTGGGACATCTAAGCTTCTCACAAATAAGGAAAGCATGCAAATATCAGGCAGTTCGCGATCTTCCAGATATCAAAATTCCAGACAACACCATATGCAAATCTTGTCAGTTTGGAAAGCAAACCAGAACTAACTTTCCAGAGAAGGAAGGATCAGCTAGCTTGCCTCTTGAGCTAGTCCATACAGATGTATGTGGTCCATTTAGGAAAAGGACACCTCGAGGAGAAGAATATATGATATTATTCATTGATGATTTCTCAAGGTTTGTTTGGTTAGGGCTTATGAAGCACAAAGATGAAGCATTCGAAAAATTCAAATCCTTCAAAGCATTGGTTGAAAATGAATCAGGACACAAAATTAAGTGCCTCAGATCTGACAGAGGTGGGGAGTTCACCTCAAATGAATTTTTCGATTTCTGCGATGAACATGGGATAAGAAGAGAATTCTCTACAGCTAGAACTCCTCAGCAAAATGGGGTTGTGGAAAGAATGAACAGAACTATCCAACAAATGGCTCGTGCTATGCTCGATGAATCAGGTACTCCTGCAACCTTCTGGGGTGAAGCTGCACATGCTGCTGTTATTATTCTTAACAAAACAAATGTCCGAGTAAACAGCACTCAAACACCTCATGAGCTTTGGAGTGGTAAATCTCCTTCCGTGAAGCACTTCAAAATCTTTGGGAGCAAATGTTATATTAAGAATACTGATGAGCAACTTGGCAAACTTGAACCAAGAGCAGATGAGGGCATTCTTCTTGGTTATTCTCCACATAGCAAAGCATACAAGTGCTACAATAAAAGACTTGGCAGAATTGTTGACAGTATTGATGTAGTGGTTGATGAGAAGGGATATATTCCTAGGCAAGTTCATCATGAAGACATTGAAGAAGATGAAGGCTACTCTCAAAGGCGGAATGATGAAGAAGAAGAACCTCAAGAAGAAGAAGAATCTCAAGAAGAACCAGAGGAGCAGACAAGAATAGAAGAGAAGACTCCATCCAGATATGTTCAAAAGAATCATCCAGAAACTCAGATTGTGGGGCAGAAAGAAGCAGGAGTACAAACAAGAAGGACACTTGCAGAAGCTTCAAGCTACTTGGCATTACTCTCCTCCACTGAACCACAAAATGTGAAAGAGGCATGCAAGGATGAATGTTGGGTCAAAGCAATGGATGAAGAACTTGAGCAGATCGAAAAGAACAACACTTGGGAATTAGTTCCTAGACCAAAAGATAAAAATGTAATAGGAACAAAATGGGTCTTCAAGAATAAATTGAATGAAAATGGAGAAGTAATTAGGAACAAGGCCAGACTTGTTTGTAAAGGGTATGCACAGCAAGAAGGAATAGATTTTGAAGAGACCTTTGCTCCTGTGGCAAGACTTGAGGCTATCCGAATGTTCCTTGCTCTCTCAAGCTTTCAAAACTTCAAGGTATTTCAAATGGATGTGAAATCAGCCTTTCTGAATGGAGACTTAGAAGAAGAAGTATATATTGAGCAGCCAGATGGTTTCATTCTTGGGAATGATCCAAACCTTGTATGCAGATTAAAAAAGGCTCTCTATGGACTCAAACAAGCTCCAAGGGCTTGGTACTATCGGTTGGACAAATATCTTCACCAACAAGGCTTTTCAAAAGGATCAGCAGATAGCAATCTCTATATAAAAGTTGAAAATAACAAATTGCTAATTCTTGTTGTTTATGTAGATGATATTATCTTTGGCAGCAATGAGGAGACTATGAGTCAAAACTTTGCCTCGGTTATGCAGAAAGAATTCGAAATGTCACTACTTGGAGAATTGACATATTTTCTTGGATTGCAAATTCAACAAAATGAAGGAGGTATCTTCTTGTCTCAAACCAAATACCTCAAGCAGATCTTGAAGAAGTATGGCATGGAAGAGTCAAAGCCAGTATGTACACCCATGGTTACAGGATGCAGCCTCAGTGCAAATGATGAATCAGCAGCAGTTCACCAACCCACTTATAGATCCATGATTGGGAGTTTGCTCTATTTGACAGGTACCCGACCAGATATTACACATGCAGTAGGAATTGTTGGAAGATTTCAAGCCAACCCAAAGGAAACTCATCTTCAGGCAGTCAAAAGAATCTTCAAGTATCTTCAAGGGACCCAAAACTATGGCTTATGGTATCCTAGAGATACAGATCTCACTCTTCATGCTTACACAGATGCAGATTGGGCTGGAAGTGTGGATGATAGGAAAAGCACAAGTGGTGGTGCTTTCTTCATGGGTTCCAGATTAGTATCTTGGTTCAGCAAGAAACAGAGTTCGATTGCCTTATCTACAGCTGAAGCAGAATATGTGGTTGCGGCATCTTGTTGCACACAACTTCTTTGGATGATGCAGACCTTGCAGGACTTTCAAATCACTTGCACTCCACCAGTTTCTATCTTATGTGATAATACTAGTGCAATCAGCATTTCAAAGAATCCAGTCATGCACTCAAAGACCAAGCACATACCAATCAAGTACCATTTTCTCCGGGAACAAGTGCTTGAGCAGAAGGTCAAGTTGGAGTATGTTACTTCTAAGGAACAAGTTGCTGATATTCTCACAAAACCACTGCCCAGGGAAACTTTTGAATATCTCAGACAAAAGCTGGGAGTAGTTGATGCTTCATCCTGCTGTTGAAGCTTGTCTGTTCTACAGAAAAGTTGGTATACGCAAGTTACGAAAGGTATATACGCGTATACACGCGGATTTATGCTGGGAAAGTCGCGTGTATGGTGTACGCTTGTTGCAGAGAGTATATCCGCGTCCATACGCTGTTTCATGCAGGAGAAATCGCGTATATGAAGTTCTGAACAGCAAGGGCAAACTCTGGAGTTCTGAACAGCAATGGGTATGTCAGAATTCTTCAGGCACGGTTTCAGGGGGTGCAGCGGGCACAGGTTCAGGGGGAGCAGCTTAAACATTGTTGGCATTCAGATGTTTTGGTTGTTGATTTCAGGAAAAGGAGCTCAGAAAGAAATCCTGGTTGCTGATCTAAAAAGATGTTTATCATATGCTGCTGGTGACTTTCATAAGTCTTTGTCTAGATCTGTTGTCTCTATGTCATGTATCTCTCTTGTGATATCTCTTTTATGGTGTCAAGGTCATGTAACGGCCTATGTTGGTTTCCCCACTATGCCTGGGATGAATGCTGTAATATAATTGGTTGTTTCTGATATGTCCCCTCTTGGTAGGGAGTATGGATGTATGTATTGAGTCTTTTGGTGATAGGAAGGTCCCTTATGGTGTATAAGTCTTGGTTCTTGTTGAAGAACATCTTTTGCAGATCTGGCCTACTGTCAGGGGGAGCATGAGTCAGCACAGCCAAGCAGAGGTATCAGCATGTCCTCAGGGGGAGCACAGCCCTTTGCCCTGGATGTCAAAGGGGGAGAGTGACTTGGTGTGGTGGTTGCCATCAAGTCCAAAGGGGGAGATTGTTGGCATTATGATTCAAGTGTTGTCCTTGATGGCAACTCACTCAGAGGTTGGCACAGGTGCTCAGAGGTTGGTACAGGTGATGGCAACTTAATCAGAAGACAGATCCTAGTACAGCATGCTAAGGAAGTTCATATACGCAGGTTCGTTAAGCTCAAGTTGCGTGTACACGCTGGTTGGCTTCAGCAAAAGCGCGTGTATGTGGAAAAGTACCTTTGGTCCATGGCGGTTAGTCCTTGGAAGTTGTGCCTATGGTTTCGGACCATTGTGTCTCGACGGGCGTGTCGATCCCTAGTTTTGAAGTTGATGGTATTGTGTTACTATGGTTTTGGCTCTTGGTATTGAGCAAGGCCTAAGGCTATATAAGGAGAAGAAGATCATTAGGCAAAATCATCTTTCGACAAGGCTTGAATATCTAAAAGAGAAAGAGATCTGATATGCAGGGTCTGGGTTGCTTGATCTGAGCTAAGGAGAAATCACATCGGTTGATGGAAGACTAGATCTAAGGATAAATCGGGATCTAATGGTTTGAAATGCACTATTATGATATGGTTGATTATGCGTATTTCTAGATCTGCATACTGTCGCAATATTATGTTCTGGGTCTAACTGATGTCTGGTACAGCTGCAAGTTGAGAGAATTTATTTTTAGATCTGTACGCAGGTTGGCTTAGGTAAAAGCGCGTGTATACGCGGGTTTCGCTCATTGAAGTAGCGTATATCTCTTGAAGCTTGATTTTTGGGTTTGCAGTTGGATCTGACTGTTATTGCAGAGTTCTGTAGACTGCTCTGTGTTCTGGTATCTGGTGATTGACAGGGTTCAGTGGTTCAGTGATTCAAAGTTTGATAATGCTAGTATTGGTTGTTTTATGCTTCAATGATCTGTTGTGAAAGTTGAATGAATTGGGGTCTACAGATTGTAATGTTGTGCTTCAGGAATATCCAGTCTGAAAATGTATGAAAGGTGGTACCTGAAAGAAAGAAGATTGTAGGTCAGCACCTACATACTAGTATCTTAGCTAGTACAAGAGCAAAGGGGGTTGGATCTCCCTTCCAAGGAAGTTTGGAGAACGAGAGAAGGTTGTAGCCTTCTGCAGGTTGTAGCCTGCGTACTGGTATAAGGCTGCACCAGTACAAAAGATTGTAAACTGAAGTTTCATATTAAAGAAAGATAGAGACAACTTGCAGCAGGTGGTTTTCACCCACATTGGGTTTCCACCTTATATCTTGGTGTTCATGTGTGTGACTTTTGATCTGTTCTGTTATACTGCACCTGTTTACTGTTAATGTGGTGAATAATGTCCTGATGCACTTAACTGAAGAATAAGCTAACTAAATTATGAGTTTTCTTCTTATACGCTGTTTTATTTAGTCACAGTAGCGTGTACACGCTGGTTCACTTAACTGAAGTAGCGTATATGTTTCTGAGCATTGAAAAAGTTTGATTGATCTGATAATACTGATTCACCCCCCCCCTCTCAGTATTATTTCCAACAGGGGAGATATGTTCTCTCTCTCTCTCTCTCTCTCTCTCTCTCTCTCTCTCTCTCTCTCTCTCTATATATATATATATATATATATATATATATATATATATATATATATATCTATATATATATATATCTATATATATATATAAGGCCCAGGGAATGAGCCATCAGCGATTGCGATCGGATCGCATCACTGTATCACCTTGACGGAAACCAAAGGGGATGGGTTTTAACATATGCATATGGTGCGACTTAATAGCCGGACCCGAAAGGGTTTCGGAGTTAAAATGTATATTTTTTTAGTTCTACCAATGCCCAACTTTTAATATATTTTAATGTATTTCGTTTTTAAATGAAATATGAAGGAACACATGGCAGCGCTGATAGCGATACAATTCGGACCTGAAAGGGTTTCGAGATAAAAGTATATATATTTTGAAATTCAGGGGCAGGCTTCTTGGCAACTTGCGATGGAAACAAGGGTGGACCTGAGAGGATATAAACCATTTTTGAGGGAATTTTTGAAGTCCTAAAAGGACAGAGAATGGTGGGATTTCTCAGTATGGCTGTGCTTTCTGTTTATAATAGAAATAGTCACAGTTCGCAGTTTAATGAGAAAACAAAGGCACGCAGATCCTTTCCACTACCCAACAGAGGCCGGGAGATAGGGACAGAGGCTAGAAAGCATCAATAGACAGTGCAACTCATCCATAAAACAACAGAATCATCATGGCACCTCTCTGGCATAGGAGAACTCCGAGACAACACAAAAAGCAGCCAAAATATCTGAAAGTTATTATTCCTCTGTTAGAAGGATGAAAAACCCACAAGCCATGCATGTCTTCAGGGAATCAAACATTTAAGAGATAGAGGGGCATCAGATCAGTTAACAATGCATATTAGGCAGATTAAGACTTCGAGCCTCTTAGAGCTCAGGAGCATTGTAAACAGGCTATAAATAGTTGAAGACAAGATGTAATAGGGGTTCAATTCTTGGAGATTATTCCTCCTCTGTTCATTCAAGCTTCTCATCTTCATTCTAGCAATATAAGCTTCTTTTTCCATCATAGTTCAATGTCCATTCTCTTTGTTGTTCTAGGCTTGCACTTGAACAATTTGTTCATGTTTTGTTTGTGTCTAAGGCTAGATAACTGTCATCTTATCTCTGCTTTGATATATTAGATTTCCAAGCACTTTGCTGCCTGTAGCTAGCCATCCATATGTGGTCATATATGCAACTGCCAGTACGGTCAGTATTCTATTTTGCTGCCTGTAGCTAGCCATTGATGTATGTTTATGTACGCAATCTGCTGGTATAGTCAGTATTCTCCATCCATCCATTGAATTTATAACTTATTGAGCATTAGTGATCTAAAGCCTTATATTAGTGAGAGTGTTCATGCATGCATTGTGTGAAAATAGAGCTGAAATGGTTATCTAACTTGATCCAAACCATAATTTATTCCAATAGTTCAGAGAACAATATTGAAGATTATATGTTACCAGGCATCTCTGAGCTACAACCTAGGAGAGTTTCTTGGAGTGATAACATAATTGGCGCCATTTCCAGGGAGAGGAAACTGAAGCTCAGCTTCCCTAGGAAACGACATAGATCCAACTTTGATGATAGAAAAAATCTGGGCAACTTTTTGGTTGTAATCATCTATCTGGTGACTCTACTGGAGGTCGAACCTCTTGGTGACTCCACTTCATAGTTCTAGCTCAGTTTTTGAGGCATACTCGGAGACATCCTCAAGCTGACCCAGTACCTGACCCTAAAAAGATCATCAAAGAAAGAAAGTTATTGCATAAAGGAGCATCAGGTTCAGGTAAACCTAAACAATCTCCTATATCTCATCAAGAAAGGCTTGTAATAGAACAAATGCATGTTGACAGTATAGCATCTAATACTAGCAGTGAAGAAAAACTTTCTGTGATTCATAAAGCTCCTTGTTCTTTAGGTTCTCATTTTTCTTTAAGCCCAAAGGAAACCTCACCTCCTATCCATCATACTCCTTTAGTCTCGTTAGTCACTCCTCATCCCTCTATCATTTAGACTGCCAGTACTCTTTTAGCCATCACAACTATGGCAAGTCCACAAGCACCCACCAAAATGGAAAGAATCATAGCTGCTAGGTATGGACCCCTAATACTGCCCACTCCTTTGAATGCCATGCCTACTGGAGAATATCAGAAATATAGGCCTAAGTTCACTGGGACTGAAGGTGT
The DNA here is from genome assembly GCA_031772625.1 of Pinus tabuliformis. Taxonomy (NCBI): domain Eukaryota; kingdom Viridiplantae; phylum Streptophyta; class Pinopsida; order Pinales; family Pinaceae; genus Pinus; species Pinus tabuliformis. The sequence continues at coordinate 1,255,378,673 of CM062804.1, forward strand.
TACTGCGAAAGGAATTCTTGAGTCATTTTATAGCTATGCTGATAATCTGGACATTAGTGATGATGATGTGTGGATGAGAGTCTTTATCCAAAGCCTAGATGGAGAGGCTAGAAAATGGTTCAGAGAACTAACCCCAAGATCTATAGTAGATATTGAAGCTTTAGATGATGCATTTCTAAAGAATTGGGGGGATAAGAAGGATCTCCTCTACTACCACACTGATTTTGGAAACTTAAAGAGAGAAAATGGTGAGTTTCTATTTGATTTTAATAAGAGGTTTAACTGTATGTATAGCAAGATACCAGCTGAAGTAAAGCCCACTACAACCTCTACTAAACTCACCTATGCCAGTGCTTTTGATTCTGACTTCTGCCTACTGTTGAGAGAGAGGTGATGTGCTACTTTGGCTAACATGCAGGATGCAGCCTTGGAAGTGGAATCAAACATGGTTGCAGAGAAGCTCAAGGGAAATGTTGATAGAAGAAGACATAGGGGCGAGTATTCATCATCCTCTAATCCTAAGATAGATAAAATGACCAAAATGATAGAGTCATTAGCCTTTGAAATCTCCAAACTAAAGGCTGAGAAACACCCGGGGAAAGGGAGAGCTCCTAATACCTTTGCTCCTAGAAATCCAAATCCAAATCCATATAGAAGTACTAATGAAAAGTTGCAGATTTTGCAAAGAAACAAAGATGCTAATGAAGACCAAAGGGTGAGGGCTCCTTTTCAAAATACAGTCATGGAAGAAGAGTAGTTTGAAGAAGAGGATGAGATCCATTGTCTAGAAGATAAATGCAATGCCTCCTTTTTTACCTCGGCTTTCTATGAAAGGTCATTTATCAATGACCAGATTAACCAAGAATGGGATGGTGAAGCTGCTCTACAAACTGTAGGTCAGCAAAGATATGATCTGATGTCAAAGGTAAATAATGCCAAGAAAACTCCTATTCAAATGTCTGCTATCCCTATAGTACAGCCAGCTAATAAGCAGAAGCAACCAACAGTTAATCCCATCAACCTCAACACTCCAACTCATGAGGTAAGAGGTCTTGAAAAATCCCCTTCTCCTTTTAATTTTCAATCAGAAATTCAGAAGCTAAGAATACCTATGCCTCTGATTGAACTACTGAAGAATGAGTCCTTCAAAAGATCCATCCTCGAGGCCCATGAGCCTAAAGCCATCCAAGCCTCCACTGACTATGTAAATCTGCAAGATGACAAGCCAACTGTTATTCTCAACCCAATGATTGAAAATTGTGAAGAAAGCTCCCCATCATTCTATGTCTCTCTGACTATTCGTGAAAAAATCCTTCACAACTGCTTTTTGGACACTAGAGCCAGCCATAATCTAATGCCCAAGGCTATCATGGATGAGTTGGGTCTTGACATCGCCAAGCCTTATCATGACCTATTTTCTTTTGACTCTAGAAAAGTGAAATGTCTGGGGTTAATCAAGTACCTAGGCATCACTTTGTCTCAGCTACCCATGAAGAGCATGATGACGGATATTGTGGTAGCAGATGTACCCCCCGAGTTTGGCATGTTACTTTCCAGAGGTTGGATGAAGAGATTAGGTGGATCATTACAAAATGATTTGTCCTATGCTATTGTCCCAGTCTTCGGAGGTGAGAGCAAGATATTATACAGAGAAGCTCAGTTGGCTTATATCATCAACGATGAAATGAATCCCACTAATCATCCCATCTATGCCATTGACACTGATTTTGGAGCATGTATTCTTCATATTGAAGAATCCTAGTTGACCTCCACACAACTTAAAAAACTAGTTTGCCAGATCGCTGAGGAAGAAGGCCCACAGATTTGGGACATGTTCTTTGATGGGGCTTGCTCTAAGGAAGCTGCAGGGGCAGGTGTAGTCCTTGTGTCCCCCACATAGGAATACATTCATTTATCTTTCAAATTAACCTTTCAAGTCACAAATAACATAGCAGAGTACGAAGCTTTGATTTTGGGCTTAAGCGTTGCTAAAGAAATGGGTATCAAGGGCCTGAGAGTGTTTGGAGATGTAGACCTCATCATTCAGCAGGTCAATAAAGCATTCCAAGCAAAGCATCCAAGGTTGAAAGCATACAGAGATGAGGTATGGAGGCTCAAGGACACTTTTAATAATTTCAACATTTCTTATATTCTAAGAATGAACAACCAGCTTGCTGACTCCCTTGCTGTCTCTACTAGTATGTGTATTCCTCCTTTGCCTCCTAAATTGACATATGAAGTTTAGGTAAAATAAAAACCGTATCTGCCTGACAATGTAAAATATTGGATGGTTTTTGAAGACAATGAGGAAATTAATAGGTTTTTGCAAGTGATTGGGGAATTTTTTGAAATGTGCATCGATCAGGAAAATGAAACCATGGAAGAATGCGTCCAGTCTAAGCTGAAAAGAAAAATCGGCCAAAGAAGCATTGTGCAGCTTCCCAAAAATCACATACCAAAAGGATTGGTGCCTCTAGAGAGGCTTTTTGATCATAATGACATGCCCTATAATGTGGCTAAAACATAGAACAAGTCTGTTGTCTATAAACATAATATAGGCAACCTAGCCCATCCAAAAAACATAAATATGTCCATGCATTTGTCCTCTGCCCAAAATTCTGAGTATTGCACCCTCGTGAAGCAATTAATTGACATTTTTTCCTGGGAGTACAATGATCTTAAAACCTATGATGCAGACATCATTCAGCGTAAGATCCCATTGGAAAAGAACACCATACCTTTTAAGAAAAAACTAAGACCTATCAGCCCCCTCTTATTGCCTTTGATTGAGAAAGAAATCAAGAAGTTGTTGGATGCCAAAATCATAGTTCCCCTAAGGTATTCAAAGTGGATAGCCAACCTTGTGGTGGTAAGAAAGAAAAATGGAGAACAAGTGCTCTAAAAAGATAACTATCCCCTGCCCAAGATGGAACAATTGCTGCAAAGAGTCTCAGTGGCTAGAGTCATGTCTTTCTTAGATGGATTTTCAAGTTACGATTAGATAGTTGTACACCCTAAAGATCAGGAAAAGATTTCCTTCACTACTCCTTGCGCACTTTCATGTACTCAAAGATGCCTTTCGGACTGATGAATGATGGGGCTACTTTTCAGAGGGCCATGGACATAGATTTTGTGGGAGAGAAGGACAAGTTTGTCCTTATTTATCTGGATGAAATAACAGTCTTCTCCAGTAGCCACAAATACCATTTACAACATTTAAAGAAGGTCTTCCTAAAGTGCAGACAATTTGGAATCTCGGTGAACCCAAAGAAGTCACAGCTTGCTCTAGAAGAAGGGAAACTTCTGGGACATATTGCTTTTGTTGAAGGTGTGAAGATTGATCCAGCAAGAGTTCAAGCCATTCAGACATTGTCCATCCCAAGGTTAAAAAAGGACATCCAATCATTCCTGGGTAAGATTAACTTTGTAAGGAGGTTCATTCCAAACTTTGCAGAGCTAGTAAAGAATATCACTTCCATGCTGAAGAAAGGATCAGAAATAAAATGGACAGCTACTTCAAGAAGCTCTTTTGAATCCATCAAGCAAGCTATCATGGAAGCTCCCACTCTAATCAACCTAGATTACACTAAGGGGTTTTGCATCTTCTCTTTTGCCACTTATGATACACTTGCAATAGTTCTGTTGTGGAAAAATGATGAAGGCATAGAGCACCCTATGGCCTTTTTCAGCAAAACTCTAAGGGGTGCTGAATTAAGGTATGACCTTATTGAAAAACAAGTTTATTCTCTCATTAAATCTTTGAAAGCATTCAGAATTTATATTCTGCAATCCAAAGTGGTTGCATATGTACCTTCAGCCTTAGTAAAAGATATCTTAGCTAGATATTGATGGAAAGAGGGAAAAATGGATTGCAAAATTCATAGAATTTGACATAGAGGTGAAACCCACTAAGTTTGTCAAAGGCCAGGGCTTGGCTAAGCTTATGGCTGAAGAAAATTGCAACTTGTTAGGTTTAAATTGCATAGGTCTAAATTCAGATAATGAACAAACAAAGGAAACAACAGAAGAGCAAAAGCAAAATCAGTCTTTGGCTAAAAATATAGCCACATGTGAATGGTATTACAACATAATTTAGTTTTTGCAAAAGCTAGAAGTCCCTCCTGGGCTTAGCTCAAGTCAAGGTCATGCCATTAAACTCAGGTCAGCCAAATTCTGCATTAGTAAAAATCTTCTCTATTGGAAAGACCCATCAAGAATCCTCTTGAGATTTCTAGATAAAGAAAAATCTATAGAGGTCATCACCAGTTCCATTCTAGCATCTATGGAGGGCATCATTATTGGAAAACCACAACTCACAAAATCTTGAGGGTTGGATATTATTGGCCTACTCTGTTTTCTGATGTGTTTTCTTTTGTAAAAGCTTGTGAAAAGTGTCAGAGGTCTGCGGGAAGATGACAACTAAAATCTCTGCCCCTGAAGCTAGTACATGTCAATGGTCCCTTCCAATAATGGGGCTTAGACTTTATAGGTGAGATCAACCCACATTCCAGTGGCCAACACAAATGGATTTTAGTAGCCACCGATTGTTTCACCAAGTGGATTGAGGCTATACCCACTAAGAATGCCAATCATTAGCTTGTCATAAAATTCTTGACTGAGAATATTTTCACTCACTAGATTTGGTTTCCCAACCATACTAGTCACTGATAATGCAACAGCTTTCAAGGAAAAATAATTGATGGATGTGACTGAATCCATGGGCATTCAAGTGGTGCATTCTACCTCATATTATCCTTAAGGCAATGGCTTAGCATAATCATCTAACAAAAGTCTGGTAGGCATAATAAAAAAGCTATAAGAGGACAAAAAAAAGAGCTGGGATTCCAAGTTGAAGTTTGCACTATGGGCTGACAGAGTTACCATCAAAAAGTCTATAGGGAATTCTCCATTCAAACTAGTTTATGGTGCTGATGTTGTTTTCCCCATCCAACTCATTCTCCCTGAGGCTAAGTTGTTGCAATAAGAACAAGATGAAGAGAATGATATGGTAAGAATAATGAATAACCTGGTTGAACTACATCAGATAAGAGAGCAGCTCGTTGAGAAATCAAAGGCTCATCATAAGGCAATCAAAGAAACCTTTGACAGGAAGGCAAAAGTGGACAATTTCCAAGTTGGTAATTGGGTGCTTAAATGGGATGCATTTAAGGAAAAGAGAGGTAATCATGGCAAGTTTGATTCCTTGTGGATAGGTCCTTTTGTCATCATTCAAGCTCAACACAACAATACATTCATCCTGCACAATCTGGAAGGAGGAGATACTTTTGGTAGCCTAGTAAATGGGCGGTTCTTAAAACTCTATTTCATTTAAGGCCTTAAAGCCTTGGTATTGTAAATATGTTTTTCTTTCAGTTTTTATGTTTATGCTAAAAAGACTCCATACCTAATGGAACACTAGAAAGAAGATTTAATTTTTGTTTTACAGGAAAGGCATTGATCTGAGATCCTTGAAACCTCACAGGGAGGATTTCATCCCCAGAAGGAGCCAATGTTAGCCTTGCTGGCAAAAGGCCCACAAATGGATCCATGTAGGCTCTTGAAGTCTCCATATTTGTTTAGAAACATGTCTATGGATCCATTAATGCCCTTGAAATTTTCAATTTTGGCTCAAAGATCATCTAATGATCCAAATCGACGCAAGAGGAAAGCCCTTGGAAGGGCAGAAGTGCACTATCGAGAGGCTCAAAGCACTCTAAAACCATGAAAAACATTACCGTAGGATTAAACTGGGCATTGCATAGCCACCGTTAGATCTGACCGATCAATGACCCAGATCTAACGGAAAATCACATATCGGCTAGGCAGAGGGGACAGGCTTAAAGTGGGTGCATGACACTGCCGATCAACCAAGGAAAATTTTAAGGATGGAAAATTTTCTTGAAGTTTAAAACATTGGCGAATCTTACTAATCCCTAATATGCAAATTATAAATGTTTATTGATATATTTGTAAAATTAATCAAATTTATAATTATTTTATATATAGTCTCTCTATAATGTTGGCGATTTTTAAGGTAAAATAATTTTATATTCTAAAATTTGGGCGAATTGTCTTTTATAAAATTGGAAATTGGCGAATCCTTTTTGTGGAAAAATCATGGAAAATTAGCCCACTGGGCGAACATTAGCCCCTAAAATTTTCCATGCGATCAACGTTCGCCGGTGATCGGATCGGCGGGATGCATCAGCGGGGAGCTATGTTATATATATATATATATATATATATATATATATATATATATATATATATATATATAAGGCCCGGGGAATGAGTGAATAGCGATTGCGATCAGATCGCATCGATGTATCACATTGGCAGAAACTAAAGGGGCGGGGTTTTAACATATGCATATGGTGCGACCCGAAAGGGTTTCGGAGTTAAAATGTATATTTTTTCAGTTCCACCAATGCCCAAATTTTAATGTATTTTAATGTATTTCATCGTTTAAACGAAATACGAAGGAACACACGACAACACCGATAGTGATACAACCCAGACCCGAAAGGGTTTCGGGATAAAAATATATATATTTTGAAATCCAGGGGCAAGCTTCTTGGCAACTTGTGATGGCGACAAGGGTGGACCCGAGAGGATATAAACCATTTTTGAGGAATTTTTGAAGTCTGAAAAGGACAGAGAATGGCGGGATTTCTCAGTATGGCTTTGCTTTATGTTTATAACAGAAACAATCATAGTTCACAGTTTAATGAGAAAACAAAGGCACATAGACCCTTTCCACTACCCAACAGAGGTCGGGAGACAGGGACAGAGGCTGGAAAGGATCAATAGACAGTGCAAATCATCCATAAAACAACAGAATCATCATGGAGCCGCTCTGGCACAGGAGAACTCCTAGACAGTGCAACAAGCAGCCAAAATATCTGAAAGTTGTTATTCCTCTGTGAGAAGGAGGAAAAACCTCCAAGCCATGCTTGTCTTCAGGGAATCAAACATTTAAGAGATAGAGGGACATCAAATCAGTTAACAATGCATATTAAGCAGATTAAGACTCTGAGCCTCTTAGAGCTCAGGAGCATTGTAAACAAGTTATAAATAGTTGAAGACAAGATGTAATAGGGGTTCAATTCTTGGAGATTATTCCTCGTTTGTTCATTCAAGCTTCTTATCTTCATTCTAGCAATATAAGCTTCTTTTGCCATCATATGTTCAATGTCCATTCTCTTTGTTGTTCTATGCTTGCACTTGAACAATTTGTTCATGTTTTCTTTGTGTCTAAGGCCAGATAACTGTCATCTTATCTCTACTTTGATATATTAGATCTGCAAGCTTCTTTGCTGCCTGTAGCTAGCCATCCATATGTGGTCATATATGCATCTACCAATACAGTCAGTATTCTCTTTTGTTGCCTGTAGCTAGCCATTGATGTATGTTTATGTATGCAATCTGCTGGTATAGTTAGTATTCTCCATCCATCCATTGATTACAACTTATTGAGCATTAGTGGTCTAAAGCCTTATATTAGTGAGAGTGTTCATGCATGCATTGTGTGAAAACAAAGCTGAAATGGTTATCTAACTTGATCCAAACCATCATTTATTCCAATAGTTCAGAGAACAATATTGAAGATTATATGTTACCAGGCATCTCCGAGCTACAACTTAGGAGAGTTTCTTGGAGTGATAACAGTTCCCTAAACCTTCCCCTCCCAGTGCCTTTTCCCTTCCCAATTCTTCTTTGCTGCTCCCTAAAACTACCCCTCCTAGTACCCTTGCCCTTTCCAATTCTTCTTCATTGCTCCCTACTAAACCTACCCATCTCGATGCCTTTCCCCTTCCAATTTTTTTGACTTACAACATCCTACTCCAATGGCCAGTATCCCATCTTACAATTTACCTGGTCAGGGTGTATATGACAAGGGAAGCCAAGACATATCCAGTATCCCATCTTACAATTTACCTGGTCAGGGTGTATATGACAGGGGAATCCAAGACATATATCGATCAACCTATGATGTTGGAAACAACCCATCATCTTTGTCTAAATCTCATTTATATCCATCAGAAAGTCTACAATCGTCTTTGTATGGGGTTGGCTCCTATCATGGATCAACCAATTATGGAAGTTATAATATTGGCAGTGGTGTGCCTCCAACAACTTCTTACCAGTCTTCATATTTACGTTAGGTCTGCTTTATTTGGTATTTTGGAAGCCATGTCTTGAGCTGCTGATGTGGACTGAACTGCCTGCTAAATGAACTTTGAAGTAATCACTTTTTAGTTACATGTCTAGGAAGCATAACATTTTCAACAAATCCAAATGTAATTTTTTATTTTGGTCATGGGATTGGCCAAATAGTTTTGCTAAACTGTCTGCAAGTTACTCTTCTTAGCTTTATTTGGATGCAAGGATTTGCCTTTGAAAAATTACCTGCCTGATTTGTCCTAGTGGACTATGTAATTGCTAAATATGCTTTGAATTTATTTTAAAATATTTCACTAAATTGTCATAACAGGTCGGATGCTATAGTTAAAAATCGGCATTTCAATTATGGAAAGCAATGAACAGGGGGCTCATATGAAACAAAATACGGCTTCAGGTTGGACTGATTGCAACACATGCATGTGAGATCAATAAGTGTCTCCCATTTACATATTTCCAGCCATCTTTCCACAACTGCCCAGATCTTCTCTTTCTGCACTTCAAATTGTAGGGATTCAAAGGTCTTTTTCACTCTCCCTATTTTTCTCTTTTTCGCAATTCAATTTTCTTTCTTAATTTTTGAGTTCTTCCTCTAGTTTTATTTTCTCATCGAAATTTCATCTCGTTGACAAGGTTTTGCTTCCATGGTATAACTTTGTGGATCAGAATTGGATCGATTACTAGGGGAAAAATGATTAAACTATAGAGGCAATAAATTTGGAGTTTTGGGTGCTTTGGTGGTAAACATTAGGGGTTATAGATCATAGATCCTTCCTTAATCATTGGCATTTTTTTGCAACTTGGCACTGTTTATGCGATGGTAGAACCGATCTAAATCTCTATGGTGGGTCTGGATTTTTTGTGGATCTGCATGATTGATGCCCCTAAAAGCGTGACATCTCAACCACTTGAGTGATTTCAGATTCTATCGGTGCTTATAATGGCAATTGATCTAACAACTTTCTTATTCTTGACCGCATGATTTTCTTATTCATCGCACGGTGGTTCTGGCGACGCCTTTTGTAGTCGAAGAGACTATATCTTTAATATTTGTGTGTGGGAATGATTTATCATTGTGGTTCCCCGTTACACAAATATGAACATTTCCATGTCGTAGTGGAAACAATTCATCTGTTACACGACCCATTTTTTGCATCCCATTACAGAAAATGATGCAATCAGAACATAAAATATGCACTATGGGTAATGTGGATCTTTCTTCTTCCCCACCCACTAGCTCTTGTTTTTAAGGTCAGATTCTGACACTTCTCCTTTGTACGTCAGTTTGCACATATCTTCGTTTTGGTTTGTTCACTAGTTTACTTTACTTACTCATTATCCACCACTGTGTTATTTGTTTCAAAAGCAATGTTTCTTATTCTGTGGATAAAATTAAATTTCGCAAAAAATCGAATAGGATATTATGTGTTTTCCATTAACGATTTTCTTATTCCTAGCGATTTTCTTGTACCAATTATAGGGTTTCCCTTTCTTTAGTGGAGATCCTAGAACTTCCCTAAATAAATTTGATTAGAAACAAATAGAACTCATGACACATGGATGGATAGAGGGGTGGAGGGACAAATGTTCTAGTAGCCCAGAGAGTTGGTGGGGTTGGGGCTTTCCCTTTCAAAGATATTTCGTTTCACTGTCAGATTGTTATGGCCTTGGGGAGATCGATTCTTGTTGGGACATTAGAGATAAAGTCTCATTTGGATGGATGGCATATGGGATGGAGAAATTAATGGATGGAGGGACAAATATGAAAATAGAGAAGAATGAAATGAGATTCTCTCATTCAGCCACTTGCCTAATGACAAATGCATGACAGATACCCTTTGAGGAATTCATACTTGAACCATGCCAACCACGCCTTTGATAGCTCTCAAATCGCATTTAAGGTGCTTTTCCTAATTATACTTCCAACCAACATGGTCTCGATTGCTTGATTAGACAAGAGAGGGGGGCAGGAAAGATTTGGAATTATCCTTCCCACACTATTACAAAGTACTTCGTTTCTTTACATAAAGCAACAAGTGAATAGATCAAGGCAAGCTTTGGAATTGTACACTATCTAATGTGTAAAGGTCCTTTCATGGAAGAGGATATTATACAAATGTTTACGTTATGGTTAGTATGTTGGTTTATAGGAAGTAATTGTGAGTGACTTAGTGAGGAATTTTTTTATATGAAGTTTGAAATATTAAAGTGATTGATTCATGTTTGAGATTTTATAAATGTATAAGGTTTTGGGTAAAAAATAATGTATTTATGTAAACTTTTTAAATTTCAATTTGTATTATTTTTACTTATTTTTTATCTTTAAATTTTAAAATATGTTGTATAAATTACATACTTCACATTGATTACATCTTCAATTTTTTATGCATGCTTCATAAATTGTATCTTTCAATTAGATTATAGTTGTCATTTAAAGCCATAATATACATGCCCTCATTTGAGGCTAATGAGTGATGGTTGTAATTGACAACTTTGAAGGTTATGATTTTAATTTTAAAATTGGGTCATTATATAAGGAGAATTATTTTTGTGATGCAAGATGTGAGGCTAGTCATATTTATTATAGTTGATGATATTAAGATCTTAAATTGGAAATTTACCATTGAAACATGGTAATATATTTATTTAATTGTGGGATATGGTGAGAAATTCCTTAAAATGCATTATGTAAGATGGACCTTAATATTTGACTATAGGAGTTATGGTTAAATTTTGATCTCTATTTGACTTTATGACATCAAGTTGTCTATGATGACCAATGCAAGAAACAGGTACCAAGAATGAGAATGAGAAATCCTAGGTACCAAGAACATTATTCCAGGAAAAAAAATGTTAGCCAAGAATGAGAAATCCCAATGTCATTGCCAAAGAGCCCTGAAACAAATCAATTTCTCAAATCTCTAGGCAAACAATGTTAGCCAAGAACGAGAAATCCCAATGTCATTGCCACGCTCACTGGTTTGACCATGAATATGAACTTGCATGCATGCCTGCAGAAGCTCGATTCTCACTACCCTTGAGCTCTGGGATTGAGGGTCATGTCCAGTAAGAGGGGAGAAGATATGCAGGATTTCATGGAATAAGGAAATGCATGTACCAATGAGGAGCATATGTTGATACATGGAATATTTTCGACTATTGTGGCTAGATAAAATTATGTGGCAGGAAACAATGTTCCATTATTCTTTTTTATCATCTCCTATTTCTGAGTTAGCATGCTTCTATTGTACTAGTTCATTATGCCTATGTCATGTACAGATCGAGTTGAGTGGGTTTTACATTTGATTTCCACTATAGTCAACAACTGAATATATATGTTTTCCCTGTGTAGGTTGGATGATGGTATGACACACTTAGAAATAGGGGCAATGTAAAAACAACACGCCCATGATGAAGAGGCTGAAAATAAAATTTGCTTATTTTAATTCAATCGCTAGAGCTACAGGTAACTTTGTTACCCGATCTTTTGAATGCCTGTTGAAAGAGTCTGGAGGAAATAAGTATGGAAATATTCAAAAGGATCTTAAATCATACTAAGGTTAGTATTTTTTTCTCCTTTAAGTTATTAAAAACAATCTTCTTATTTGTAAAATATTGTCTATTTAATGGTATCAATTTTTATATGCATTTCACTCTTAATTTTTTAGTCTTTTTGCTGAAATTGTATCTAATTTTCCATTTAATGTGTAATATGTTGTTAAATTTTACCAAAGGCAAGTGGCATATACAAGATAGTCCTGAAAGGAGTATACAAACTTATTCTAATATCTAATAAAAATACTGGGAGAGTTTGTGCCACTAGGATTTTTTTTTGTAACTTGTCTGAGATGACTAGTGCTATATTTTGTTTCAATTAATTTTTAAGTGATAAAATTAAAGATGATTTGAGAATAGGTTGTCCATCGATGTTCTTAATTTTGTGATTCTTTCACCTCATTGTTATTTTGGGCAAGCAAGTGTTTTAAGAATGTCTGACAAGACATCGATGGACAAGTAAACAATTTTTTTATAATTGCAATGTCCATTCCATGATATCCTCTCTTTATTGTTTGATTGTATTTTGAACATTTTTTTTATTATTTTGCTTTGTATTTTAACTATGAAATTGAAAAATCTTGGTATCATTTCCATTTATGAAACAACTATAGCTTGAATATGAAATTAGTATTACAAGATATTGATTGAAATCTTTTTAATTGTTTTGTGTTGAAATATTTTCATGACTATTAGAAAAGTTTACTTTCGTGTTGTTATTTGAGCACATGTTTTTTATATACTTGACCAAGCTCATGCATTAGAGAATTAAATGTTGTTGTGAATAAAACGATAAGGATTAGACATCACACCTTAGATTATTTGTTTTGACAAGTTATTTCCAGCTTGAGCTTTTTAGCATGTAACTTAGTTGGCATGATTGTGCCTAAGCTTTTCTTGAAGGTTGAATACTAAGTTACTAAGGTGTTTTTTTTTATGGTGACGTTTTATTTTCTTTGTTTATACAAGTCATCTAGTCATATAGTGGCCACTATCGCTCAACTGAAGAAAACTTGTTCAAGTTTCTTGCTTTTATGGGGAAAATTGGCTTTAACATTGTTTATGCTAAGGTATATGTTATAGAAATCCTTTATAGTATACTTTACTTTATATTCTAGTGTTCATTGTCTTTCATGTCTTACACTCTACACTGTACCTTATTTTGTTTTCAGAAAAAGAACTCAGTATTGATGGTAAGCAACAGGATTTGAAGAAAGAGGAGAACAATAACACTTGAGTGACAAATGAAAAGAAAAAGAGAAGAGAACCGGTCTAGTGATACCCTTAAAGAAAATATCCCGCATAAGACACACACATAGAGATTAATGGTCAAGTCTCCAGAGTTGGTGAATTCACTTGCAATGCCTTGGAAGCGCAATGATAATGTTTTGTAGTGATGAAACAACATTTCATGTGTAAATTGTAGTCTAACCAATATTAAGTTGGAAACTCATATTGTAATACTTGACATTTCATATAATATAATTTATGTGGTTAAAATTATTTATAGTTGCACTTGATATTGTTTAGTATTGTAATTAACATATGTAACTTTGCATTTTCATATTAGATGAACCAATGCACATTGTATGATATGCTTTTAGTTTAGTCGCAAAAATATATTAATTAATTTATGTTGATTAATAATGAACACATAAAATAAATCTAAAACTACTAAATTAGTAGTTTATATTGATTAATAATGAATGCAAATAAAATGAATATATGACTAAATTATTCGTTTATAATGATTATGAATGAAATGAATATAAACTACTAAATTAGTCGTTTATATAATGAATATAAAACTACCAAAGAAAGATAAATGACCACTGCAAATGATAAATTTGTGGCAAATGACCACTAAATTTTTCATATATATGACTATTAGTAGCTTATTTATAGTATCTTATAACACGACCAAAATTGAGTCATATTTCTTTGGTCATTAATTGGTTTCAAACGATGACTAAAATTTGCGTATATATGACTATTAGTAGCTAATTTACAGTATCTTATAACACGGCCAACATTTTGGTCATATTTATTTGGTCATTAATTCGTTTTATTGGATGACCATATAGTAATATATTTTGTTGTATATTTGGTCATTAATTGTAGCAATTAATGACTAAATCAATGACCAAATTTATGACTAAATATACTACTAGAGGATAAAATTGAGACGATCCATTAATGACTAAGCTAAAAATGACTAAAAGTTGGTTGCGTTATGAGATATTGTAAATTAGCTACTACTGGTCACCGATTGAAAAATGGTCATTTATATGCAAATTTTAGTCCTTTTTTTAGTAACTAATTAGCCATTTTGTACTAGTGATATATTTAGAATGAATTTATTTAAAACAATAATAATTATTATTAATCATAACTTTAGCTAAAGCAATATTCATTAGAGGAAATTTTAGCGTAAAAGTGCCCATGAAATTTTCATGTAATTTCCATGCCATAATTTGTAAACCAATCAAAATACTTTAAATTTAAAAAGAGGTACATGTAAATATTTTGGAGGGAAAATAAGGAAAATCAAATTTTTAATTATATATTTTTAGCTTATCTTCTTATAGGTTTACTCAAATTACAAGTGTAGATACTCGTTGGATGCAAAATTAAATTCTACATCCAATGAGTACCATTATGCATACTTTTGTGAAGACCAACATTGATAAAAATTTAGGATACATTAAAAAATCATGTTCAACTCACTTTTTTAATGTATCTTCAATTTTTATCAATGTCGATCTTCTCAAAAGTATGCATAATGGATACTCATTGGATGTGGAATTTAATTCTACATCCTAAATCCCATGCCAACGAGTGTCTACAATTGCAATTTGAGTAAACTTATAAGGAGATAAACCAAAAATGTAATTAAAAAATAGTTTTTTCTTTTCCCTTCGAAATTCATAACTCTTATTTTATTATTTATTTCTTATTGGGATGAAATTTTCTCTAATGAGATGTATTTAGCATATTTAGAATTATTAGATTAATTATATGTTCAAAAAAATTTCCATGGCCACACACAACTGAAATCAACGTAGATTCACCTTAACCGCAGATCTATCAAGAATCTAGACGGATCAAATCTCTCAAGATGCAGACTTTTTCCTCAAGTTTTGCAATAAAAAAAGAGGTTTTCACCTCGAGATACTTGATCCCTCTTGACACTTGATAGAATAAAGGTTAAGATGGATATATGCTAGTTTATTATTAGGTCCTTTTATCTCATTAGCTTGGAGTTTGTATGTATGTATTGTACAATCAAACCTTTAATTTCCCTTTTGATTTGACTTTGATAGGTCATTACTGGACAAGAGGATTTGGCTCCAATGTTTGAGCATATGCGTTGTTTTTGTGGGGGAACTTTGATGTGCCTCTTTGATGGCTATTGAGTAGACCCTGATTGCAAGGGACTCAAAGATAACTATTGACTTGGTTAAAGATCAATCATCACTAAAAGTCCATTCTCTTATCTATAGAATGGAGAAAATCCGGAGGATGTCTGCATAATTTCCTTCCATTTCATTCTTCCATATTTTCAAGGAGCATAATTATTTGGTGGACATCCTTTCCAAGCAAGGAGCTTTTTTCAAGGCATGGCAGATGTGATTTGAAATTCTGGTCAATGGATCTATTAGCAGATCAGGGTATTTCTCTTTTTAATGGGCACATCTTCCCTTATGAGCCTTTTTTTTTTCGCAAGATACATTTTTGGTAGTTCTTTGCACGATTCTGGACTTTTGGTTTCAGATTCCCAATCTGAGGTTCTTGTGGGACATTTTGATATTCAGTTTTTTTTTTGCTCAATTTTTTTCGAAAATACTTCTTGCACATTTTTTGTCTTGTTTCTATATTTGGAGTTAATTAGAGGGAATTGTAACTTACCAGATCTATGCACTAGTTCAAAATGAGTAATTAGTTACTAAAAATAACTAAAAGTTGCATATAAACTACCAATTTTTAGTCAGTGACCAATAGTGGATAATTTACAGTATCTTCTAATGCAACAAACTTTTAGTTGTATTTAGCTTAATCATTAATTGGTTGTCTTAATTTTATCATCTAGTAGTATATTTAGTCATAGATTTGGTCATTGATTTAGTCATTAATTATCACAATTAATGACCAAATACACAACAAATATACGACTACATGATCACTTGATAAAATCAATTAATGACCAAAGAAATAAGACAAAAATATTGATTGCGTTATAAGATACTATAAATTAGCTACTATTAGTCATATATATGCAAATTTTAGTCATCATTTGAAACCAATTAATGATCAAAGAAAATATGACTAAATTATAGTCGTATTATAAGATACTATAAATTAACCACCAATAGTCGTATATATGCAAAATCTAGTCATGATTTGTAATCACAAAACTTATCATTTACTGCGGTCATTTATCTTTTTTTGGTCGTTTCATATTCATTATAATAGTGACTAATTTAGTAGTTTCTATTTATTTCATTTACTTTCATTCATAATCATTATAAACAACTAATTTAGTTATTGTATATTTATTTTATTTGTGTTCATCATTAGTTAATATAAACTACTAATTTAGTAGTTTTACATTGATTTTATGTGTTCATTATTAATCAACGTAAATTAATTAGTATGATTTTGAAATTAAATTAAAAAATGTCATACAATGTGCACGTTCATCTAATATAAAAACACAAAGTCACATATGTTAATTACAACGCTAAATCATAGCAAGTACAACTATAAATAATTTCAACCACATAAATTATATTATATGAAATGTCAAGTTTTACATTATGAGTTTCCAACGTAATATTGGTTGGACTACAATTTACATATGCTATATTGTTTCCTCACTTCAAAACATTATCATTGTGTTGTCAAGGCATTGTAGGTGAACTCACCAAATCTAAAGCTTTGGCCATCAATTTGTATGTTTGTCTCTCATGCGGGACATTGGCTTTAAGGGTATCACCAGACCAATTCTCTTCTCTCTCCCCTTTTGCATTTCTTGCTCCAGTGTTATTGTTCTCCTCTTTCTTCAATTTTTGCTTCTTACCATCAATACTGAGTTACTCGTCTAGAAATGAAAGGAGATGCAATTCAGGGTACAAAACATGAAAGACGATGAACACTAGAATATAAAGTATTTATACAACATATACCTCAATATCAACAATGTCGATGATGTTTTTCACGAGAAAATTAAGAAACTCGAACAAGTTTTCTTTAGTTGGGGTGATAGTGGCCACTATGTAGTTAGATGACCTGTATAAACAAAGCAAATAAAACATCACCATAGAAAATAACACCTTTGGAACTTAGTATTCAACCTTCAGGAAATGCTTAGGCACAATTGTGTCAACTAAGTTACATGTTGAAAAGCTCAAGCTAAAAATAACTTGTGAAAGCAAATGGAAAGAAAAACACTACATATAATAAATAATTTATGATAATTGGCTAGAAAATTGCATCATAGAAGAAAATTTTTATCCTATGGTTACCCATACATGTGGGTGCGTAACATGCCCCAATATGCCATGATCCTTAGGGTCCAGAGGAAGTAAACCTCCTACTAACATAATGATTGATTGTTTACATCTTGGCCTTGTTTATCCTTTGTGAGTCTAAAATATAAATATAAGTCCATCCTTAACTAATGGTACTCCATAATATCCTTTTCGCATGTTATCTCTGTTATCACTTCTCCGATCTCCAAGCCTGAGGAAGAGTCCAGCTGAGGTGACCACAGACCAACCTTTTGACTTGGTAGCTAGCCCTACCAAGCCGGAGAGGGCTCTCTTCAAAGAATCACAGCCAAGAGGGCTAGATGGATTAGGGTTTTAGGCTAGATATAAAGTGCAGAGGTTTTTTTGATTTGATTTGGTGCGGTTATTGCTGGATGAGGGTAGTAGGTCAAAGAGGCTAGGTCAGGGAAAATGGGATATGACCACAGACATTCAAATGGGCAAGGTATTCAGAGGGTTTAGCACTTAAGAGGTGATTTTATGAGATGATTTAAGACTGATGAGGAGTTACGAAGACCATAGGAGATGTATTCTTCCTAAACTGAAGAAAAATGGACAAATTATGATAACTTTCCCAAAACAGAGCATGAGAAAACATGTATTCTGCCTATCAACTTGAAGATTACCATATGACAGACATGAAATGGTTTATGAACTTACAAAACATTCATACATATGATCACAAAGAAGAAACAATTTTAAACATCCATACCACATGTATCCTAAAGAAATAGCTGCAACTCATCTATTAATATTGGCCAAAATCTGATACAATAATGTCTTTGATCACTAGTACAACATCCAACTCAATCCAACCTATGAAAAGAGTGAAGAAAGGGAACATATAGACATCAAATCAAACTCATCCCAACCTTAGGGGTCGAATCCATGAGAGGAGGAGCAGTTCCACCAAAATCTAAACTGATAGCTAGAGTGTAGGGTGGTCAAAGTGACTCATCCCTAATTACATTGAAACTAATTCATTACACCTGGTGGAGTCTACATACCTAATGTATTTACCCCTAGGTAATAGTAAAAGAAAATAATTACATTTACAATATCAATTACATAAGTAAAAAGTTGATTTCCATAAGTGAAAATCAAATCTGGAGAAGAATAGTGAAAAATCAGGCAAATTGTTAGTGCACCATCTTTCTGTCCAAGTGCACCCTCATAGTATCATGTGCACCCTCCATCTTGTAGGCTAGTTTTGACTGCCTTCCTGGTCTTGAAATTGAGCCTAGGATAGCTCATTGGAAAGCTTATGCCATTTAGTTTCCAAATACGCCTTTATTTTTCAAAATGGGCTTTATTTGACCCTACAAAACTTCGTTCTCCCAAGACTAGTCAAGTGCGCAATGCTTGGGCCAAAAATGAGGCAGAAACATGATGTTTTGCTAGTTGTTTGCCCTTTTCACCTGCTAGTTTTGAAAACTAAGGTTAGAAACATGGTTTTCTTAGATGTATTTGTCCTTATGCATCCAACGGTGGTCTCCATTTCTTCAAAAATTGCCCCAAAAATGTGCTCAGCGCCTAGGGCACTACACGTTTGATCATGCTATTGATTTCTAGGCAAGTGCATAGCGTTAGAAGGAAGTGCACAACACAAACTTCAAATAAACTTTTGAGTGCATTCCCTAAGTCAAAATGGATCCCATGATAGCTTGTTGGAAATGTATCTCTCTTGGCTACACAATGAACCTATCAAGAATGGAAAATGAGTAATTGCAACCCCTAAAAAATCAATTCTCCTAAGACTGGTCAAAAAGTGCAGAATGAGGGTGTAAAAATGAAGTGTGATATTGTAGGAAACTTTTGGAGGTCTTCTTCAACTCATAATTGAGAGCATGATAGCTCATTGAAAATATTTTTCTATTTATTTATCATTTGACTCATTAATCAAGTCATTTGGACACTCCAGCTAGGTGAAAAGTGGATTTTCCCAAGGTCACTCATGAAGTGCAACAACTCTCTTGTAGCAACTGTATTTTTGAAAGTTCTCCAAAACCATAACACCTGTGTAAGAATGGAAGGAATTTTTTTAGCCTTGGACTATTAATGACAAAATTTTCTCTCACTTTTGTAAAATTCATCTCTGTTTGGTTGGAAACGTACTTTGAAGAAAAACTAGCCCTATGTGTGGCAAATGCTTTGGCCCTTGGAACGACTTCTTGAAAAATGATGGATACATGATGTTTATGAGCTAGAATGGCCTCATACGTTTTGAAATGACCTCCCTTATGCCTCCTCTACTCAGATATCTGTGATTCCATAGCCAACCCTAGCTTAATGGGAGAGGAAATTAGGGTTTAGTGCTTGTGGAAAATGATGATTTAGACACCCTTGGGAAAAGACAACTCCCTTTGGCATTCACTAAACTTTTTGAAACATTACCCTTTCACTTGGCTATTTCCTTTGACAAATTGATCTTTTCATGGTCTTTGAGAACTCTTTGAATTTGACTTTGCTTTAATGAAGTTCGCATATAGAGATTGAGTTGGCAACTTAGGAACAATACTTATTACATATAGTGAACACAAAATTACATCATGAAATAAGAATTTCTATTTACAAATCATATTCACATGGTGAAGAGATGTTATTTGATCACCCTTTACTTGTTGGTATTATGAAATGGAATGGAGTTTTATTGGAACCTTGGAAACCCTAATGACCTAATGAAACCTTGAAAAACCCTAAAAGACCTTAAGAGATCTTGAAGGACTGAATTTCAAGATGACATGACTAATGTGATGGCATGATGTCATTAATTTTATCGACAATGGATACTCAGCAAGGCTGAAATGAGATAGCAAGGGGTAAATTTCTAAAAGGAGTAAAGGAAACCCTAATTCAACCTTCAGTGACCAAATTTTTGAATGACAACCTAGTGGAATGACAAAAAATTCAAAATGAGACCCTAATATGATATGAGAAGAGGATTTTTTATCACTCATGGCAATATGCAAATATTGACACTAACAATCTCCACATACCCACTAGAAATGTTAGATATGCCAAACAAATGGCATTTTGGAATTGTTTCTAAAACTGTGTCATTTATACCCCTTTCCAATGTATCTGATCAAGTGTACCCAATTCATTTTCTTCTTTCATATTCATTTACATCCTGAAAAATATTCATTTCAAAAACCAAGGCATCCCAAATATCTCTGGATCCTAACACTCATCCATATTTTCCACAAAGAATAGGAATTAATACTCTCTTATGATCAAACCACTAGTCTTAATTTATATTTTTCTTCTTTCCATTCTTGATGAAAATAAAGTGATCTTCTATTAGTTGGTCAACAAGCTGCCATTAAAAGTGAAAATTCCATCATTTTTCATTAAATGTATCCATGCAACCTTTTATTGCTTTCCCTGACAAAGAAACTCTTTCATTATTATATTAGAGAGCATGGTTCATTGTCCATAACAAATATGAATTGAAATATATTATGAGTACTATAGAAAAACTAGAGCTAATATTACTACAAATGTATGCTGAAGCAGAAGTGGTGGACACCATAAAAAACCTATGAAATTGAGCTCTGAACTTCTTTAATTACTTCACTTTTTTGACACAGGTGAGCGAAATCCTTGTAAATAATTCCTTCTTTCTAAGCCTGTCTTTCAAGGGCTTGATGAGATGGAATAACAAAATCCAAACAATAATTGTGGAATGGATCTGCATGTAACATGATATTGTCCAAATAATGGCACATTGTCAAAACTTCTTCCACCTCCATAAATGAAACATATTGGGATGTGGCAACTGAGAAAATACTGGATGGCATATAGAGTTGAAATATTTTAGTAAGAATCATCAATACCTTTCCCAAAGAGTCATATTCCCCATGTTGAAACTTAACATAGTTTCCAAGCAAATAAACAATTATACTTGACTAGCAATTTTACAATGATATATATATATATGTATATATATATGTATGTATATATATATGTATATATATATATGTATATATATATATATATGTATATATATATATATATGTATATATATATATATATATATGTATATGTATATATATATATATACATATATATATATATATACATATACATATATATATATATATACATATATATATATATACATATATATATATATATACATATATATATATATATATATATATATATATATATACATATATATATATATATATATATATATATATATATAATTGTTGGAAGAATCAATTTATCAGCTGGAGCAAAACAATCAATGCACAGATGGGAAATACATAAAGAAGCACATGAAGATTGGAATTGCAAATGTAAATCCCCAATATATAAAAATGACGATGTAAAATTTTAAAGCAACAGAAAACACAAAGAATGGAGACGAAATACTAGTCAGTATTATCTCAAGGATGAGTGTGGAATCAAACTCATAGTAATTTTGCAACAATTAGTTAGAGAAACATATATTGGACTATCTACAACATAAAAATGATGCAAGTTCCCAAAAATTGGTAGTATTGATCCTCTAATATGATTGAATACTACATCCAATTACTTCAAAGTACTATAGTTTAGTAGTCTCAATGTTGATATTTCCCCTTATATTTTATTAGCATTTAATTTTAGGAAAAAACTTTGTAACCTTGGACATGAAGCTCTAGACTCCTTGCCTCATTTTCACAGATAAAATAAAAGTATGGAAAATTTTATATTAAAAAACTATGTTTGTGTAGGTGGTCTCTTCTTCAAGCAATTCCATGCCTCGCACTATGGAATTTATCCAAAGATCTTCGTAGATACAGGGGAAGTATTCTATGGAAAACACTTAAATCTTGATACTTACAAATAATAGTCTATCAAGTGAGACCTTCAAATGCCATAAAGTTGAAAATAACTATAGGACCTGGAACTAATTCCTACAAAATTACTGAGATGATTTGGATGCATGTTAATTTTGCAAAAAACCATGGCCATCTAAAAAAAATGTTTCAAGTAAATATTATAAGAATTGAAGAGAAAAACTGAGATACAAATAACTCTGATGTTAATAATAGGACAAAGAATCTACTTTGGGAGTTGATAATGAGAAGTGTGTAGAGATAAATGGTAACTTTAACGTCAATCCTTCTAGCGAAAGTAAAGAATCTCATTCTAGTCTTGATAAGAGAAATTGTGTACAATAAATAGTGTCAACAATTCTAATAAATCATATTCAAATGTCAATTCCCTGTATGAGGAGGTAGAGTGAGGAGAAATTGTACCATCAAAACAAGCAAAATTTCTAAAAATTTAATGATAACAAAGAATGATATTTGAGGACAAGCAATCATAGAAGGGGAAATTATTTGTCTTCTACTAACATTATTGCAACTAGAAAAACCTCAAGAAACTCATTCCATATAGTGTCAAGAACATCAAGGTAAACATAAGTGAAAAAAGTGAAATTTTTGCAACGATTTAATCTACTATTGGGTAGTCAATAGAATTACAAAATTAGAATACCATTAGTAGTAAAGGACCTGAAATAAGTACCAAACCTTAAATAGCAGGCTACATGTGGGGGAATCCACACAATAGATGGAAAATGGTTTTTTTTTTTTTTTTTTTGAAATAAGATCAAATTTGAAAATTCACATAGAAATTAGCAATCAGAAATAGAAGATGATATGAAAGTGAAGAGGCATTCATATCCTTAACTAGACTTAGAGGTTAGCTCACAAGTACAATTATATTCTAAAGTTCTAGGTGAAGTTTAAAGAAAAACACTTATAAGTTATTGGTACTAGACTTATTGAATCCATTATTGATTGTTTTCCAGCTGATGGATCTGAATGGACCAAAATTTAAAGTAGTGTAACTAGTTTTGATGATGCAAAAGAACTAACTACAGAGTCTTTGGGCAATGGAGAAAGCAATCCTAGTTTGTACTTCTAGTCTAGTTGAGAATTTGCAGAAGGCTCCCTCTTAAAATGGAAACTTCATTGTTTTGTGTGGGATAGTGACATTCTAAGTTATTGTTATCCAACATAAGCCTCAAAATGAATAACGAAGGCATGAATTATAACATTTGAAGAAGCTTTTCCACAGAGAAAATTTCATATCAAGACGTTAGATATTAAAATTTATTAACTGAACTTGCATTTTTGGAATGGTGAGGAAAGTATATCCATTACTCAACCCATTCATCATGATGTATTCTGTAAAAAGATATTTTCAAGAACCAACAATATGCAAGTAGAAATTAAAAGCATGTAGTGTCAAGTTGGGTGTTGCAATTTTTTTGAAAAATAAGGGCCCATTTGAAGTGGCTCGACTTGCTCCACTATAATATCAGAGCTTAAAGGTAGTGCATTGTCAACAATTAAGCAGTTCCATTAAAACTAGATATCTAGTTTGGTAGGTTCACATGCATGTAGTGTTGAAATGAGGTGCCAAATTTGTGTGGGAAACCATAACATTTATGTATTACAAAAACAATTTACAATGAAAAAGAACTTCGTGGATAGTTCAAATATCATAAAAGTTTATGTGTCGATTCGTAGTGCTTTTGTCTCATGCTTTGCTAGGAAAGAGAGAGTGTGTGTGTTTAGATGTATGCAACTTGTGTAAAATTGAGGCACTAAAAATTTTCAGCCATAAGTATGTGAAAATATGCAATTGGCTCAAAAACACACAGTTCAACAGAAAATGCTTATATGAGGAGGAGTCAACATGGTTTGTTCAATGTAGGGAACCATAGGTAGCCCATTACCCATAGGCAATGAAGCAACCAGATCCAGATTAGTGAGCTCTTTCCACTCAAAAAAATTGAGTTCTAAATTTCATTAGCAAACATTATCTCGCATTTTTTATAAGCCATTTTTTCTTCAAGTGTTATAAACATTATAAGTTTGGTATCATTGGTATATCAATTAAACTTATACCTTGGACAATGTGAGTGTGGAATCTATGTATTCTTTTAAGTTTCATATGATGTTTTCATAGTGAGTAGTCTATGTCAAATGTATGCAGCTCGTGTGAAATTGGGGCACTGAAAATTTCCAGCCATAAGTATGTGAAAATATGCAGTTGGCTCATAAAATACAGTTCAATAAAAACTACTCATGTTAGGAGGGGTAAATGTGGTATGGCTAGTGGAAACGATAGGTAGTTGAATCCACATAGGTAGTGAATCAGCTAGATCTAGATTGGTGACCTCTTCCCACTTAAAAAAATTCAACTCCAAATTTCACTAGAAAATATTATAAGGCATTTTGTATGAGCCAAATTTTCTTCAAGTGCTATTACCATTATGAGTTTGGTGTCATTGGCATAGAAATCAAACATATACCTTGGTCAATGTGAGCATGTTAGTTGTGGATTATTTGAAGCTTCATATGATTTTTCATAGTGAGCAGTGTATGTCAAAGCAACTAGGGAGTTTTGTTATATCACCTAAGTTGCTTTCATTATGAAATTGATGTTTTCCAAGTAGTTTCAAACTCGCGAGTTAGTAATAGTTTGTCATGCCTTATTTTGTTTGAAAGGAAACTCACAACATAGTTTGTAAACATTTGCACTTAAATGAAACCCATGAAACTTTTAGATCTAAACTTTTTAGTACACCCAGGGAAAATGAATATTTCATTCCCCGACAACGGCACCAGTATGTTATCACTCCTCCAAATCTCCAAGGTTGAGGAAGAGTCCAACTGAGGTAACCACAGACCAACCTTTTGACTTGGTAGCTAGCCCTACCAAGCTGGAGAGGGATCTCTCCAAAGAATCATAGCCAAGAGGGCTGGATGGATTAAGGTTTTAGGCTAGGTATAAAGTGCAAAGGTTGTTTTTATTTGATTTGGTGGGGTTATTGTTGGATGAGGGTAGTAGGTCAAAGAGGCTAGGTCAGGGAAAATGAGATATGATCGTAGAAATTCAAAGGGGCAAGGTAGGTAGAAGGTTTAGCACTTAAAAGGGGATTTGATGAGATGGTTTAAGACTGATGAGGAGTTAGGAAGAGCATAGGAGATGTATTCTTCCTAAAATGAAGAAAAATGGACAAATTATGATAACTTTCCCAAAACAGAGCATGATCAAACATGTATTCTGCATATCAACTTGAAGATTACCATTTAACAGACATGAAATGGTTTATGAACTTACAAAACATTCATACAAATGACAAAAAGAAGAAACAATTCTAAACATCCATACCACATGTATCCCAAAGAAATAGCTACAACTCATCTATTAACTCTGGCCAAAATCCGATACAAAAGTGTCTCTGATCACTAGTACAACATCCAACTGAGTCCAACCTCTGAAAAGAGTGAAGAAAGGGAAGATATAGACATCAAAACAAACTCATACCAACCTCAGTGGTTGAATCCATGAGAGGAGGAGCAGTTCCACCAAAATCTAAACTGATAGCTAGAGTGTAGGGTGGTCAAAGTGACTCATCCCTAATTACATTGAAACTAATTCATTACACTTGGTGGAGTCTATGTACCTAATGTATTTACCCCTAGGTAATAGTAAAATACCATAATTACATTTACAATATCAATTACATCAATAAAAAGTTGATTTCCATAGGTGAAAATCAAATCTGGAGAAGAACAGTGAAAAATCAAGCAGATTGTTAATGCACCATCTTTCTGTCAAGTGCGCCCTCATAGTGTCATGTGCACCCTCCATCTTGCAGGCTACTTTTGACTACATTCCCGATGTCCAAATTGAGTCTAGGATAGCTCATTGGAAAGTGTATATTGTTTAGTTTCCAAAGATGCCTTCAAATTTAAAAATGGTCTTGATTTGACCATCCAAAACTTCATCCTTCCAAGACTGGTCGAATGCATAGCGCTTGGGCCAAAAATGAGGCAGAAACATGATTTTTTGCTAGTTTTTTGCCCTTTTCACATGCTAGTCTTGAAAACTAAGGTTGGAAACATGGTTTTCTTAGATATATTTGTCCTTATGCATCCAATGGTGGTCTCCATTTCTTCAAAAAGTGCCCCAAAAATGTGCGTAGTGCCTAGGGCGCTGTGCATGTGATCATGTTGTTGATTTTTGGGCAAGTGCATAGCACCAGAAGGAAGTGTGCAACGCTGACTTCATATCGAATTTTGAGTGCCTTCCCAAAGTCCAAATTGAGCCCATGATATCTTTTTGGAAAGATATCTCTCTTGGCTATAGAATGGACCTATCAACCACTGAACATGATCAATTATAGCAGCTAAAAAATCAATTCTCCCTAGACTTGTCAAAAAGTGCAAAATGAGGGTGCAAAAATGAAGTGTGATCTTGCATGAAAATTTTGAAGGTATTCCTCAAATCCCAATTGAGCACATGATAACTCATTGTAAATATCATTCTGACTAGCTATCATTTGACTCATCAAGAAAGTCATTTGGACACTCCAGCTAGGTGAAAAATTGATTTTCCCAAGGTCACTCAAGAAATGCAACAACTCTCTTGTAGAAACTGTATTTTTGACATTTCTCCAGAACCAGAACACCTGTGTAAAAATGGAAGGAAATTTTTAATCCTTGGACTATTATGGACAAAAACCTCTCTCATTTTTGTAAAATTCATCTTTGGTTGGTTGGAAACATACTTTGAAGCAAAACTGGCCCTATGTGTGGCAAATGATTTGTCCCTTGGAATAACTTATTGAAAAATGACAGAGACATGATTTTTATGAGTTGGAATGACCTCATACTTGCTGAAATGACCTCCCTTATGCCTCTTCTGCTCAGATGTCTTTGATTCCATAGCCAACCTTAGCTTAGTGGGACAAGAAATTAAGGTTTAATGCTTGTGGAAAATGATGATTTGGACACCCTTGGGAAAAGACAACTCCCTTTAGCATTCACTAAGCTTTTTGAAACATTACCATTTCACTTAACTATTTCCTTTGACAAATTGATACTTTGATGGTCTTTGAGAACTCTTTGAATTTGACTTTTCTTTAATGAAGTTGGCATATAGAGATTGAGTTCGTAGCTTAGGAACAATACTTATTACATATAGTGAACATAAAATTACTGGAAGAAATAAGCATTTCTCTTTACAAATCATCTTCACATGGTGAAGAGATGTTATTTGATCACCTTTTACTTGCTAGTCTTATGTAATGGAATGGAGTTTTATTGGAACCTTGGAAACCCTAATGACCTAATGAAACCTCGAAAACCCCTAAAATACCTAATGAGACCTTGAAGGATTGAATTTCAATATGACATGACTGATGTGATGGCATGATGTCATTAACTTTATGGACGATGGATACTCAGCAAGGGTGAAATGAGCCAGCAAGGGGTAAATTTCTAAAAGGAGTAAAGGATACCCTAATTCAACCTTCAGTGACCAAATTTTTGCATGACGACCTAGTTGGATGACAAAAATTCCAGAATGGGACCATAATATGATATGAAAAGAGGATTTTTGATCACTTATGGAAGTATGCAAATGCTGGCATTAACATTGGCCTTATTGGGGATGGAATCTCCTTGGAGGTGATGAGCGCTAGTATTGCAGCGAGGATGTTGCAACTCCTGGGCTACCAAATTTACTTATCAACCCGGGGTTCATACAAACTTGGAGGTGATAGTGTTGTATGCACAAGTAAAATTGATGGTATTGCCTATTGTCACTGTTCAGCTGGTGAGAGACCACTGGGGTTCCAAGCCAGAGTTCTATAGAGTTAGAATAAGCTTGATTCTTTGATGGAAGAAGGGAAAATCTACTCTAAGAGAGATAAATCAAACCATACCCTAATTAACCATTTGAGAAGTTATGTTTAACAGAATTGCTAAATCAACACTAAACAAATGCTACTATCTAAGTTGTAAAAAGCATCAAACCATACTAATGTGCAAGCAAAAAACTAAACTAAATCTTTTTTCACTTTTTTGGTTTTTTAGGCAAAATCAAGTATGCAAACTAATTGTTCTTGTGGATGTGGCAGGTGGATGGAAGGTGTTTGAGGATGGCTAGAAGGTTTATGAAGTGGTTGGATGTGTGGAGGGGTCCTATGAGGCCTTTTGTGATTTCCTAGAGGTCTCTCATCAATTCGGCCTCAAAATAGGTCATTTCAGGAAAACCTACAGGATGTACTAGAAGCCTACAGGATGATCTTGTAGGAATTACAAGAAACCTACAGGATACAGTCGAGAGCTAATTGTGAGGTGTTCGAGATGTTGGGAAGATTGGGAAAGGTGTGTGATGTGTGAAATGGGGCGTCAGAAGGTC
The DNA here is from genome assembly GCA_031772625.1 of Pinus tabuliformis. Classification (NCBI taxonomy): domain Eukaryota; kingdom Viridiplantae; phylum Streptophyta; class Pinopsida; order Pinales; family Pinaceae; genus Pinus; species Pinus tabuliformis. The sequence goes on from CM062804.1 coordinate 1,255,407,181, forward strand.
TAGGAGCACTCAGGAGTCAATATCCAAGATAAGAGATGACTATATCTGCTGAATGTATCTAGGGGAATTTCAATGAAAAATGATGAAAAACTAGTGAGGGTGAGGGTGAAACAAGAGATGGCTAAGGTGGATGAAGTTGAAGGTGGCTGTTGGTGATGAAGCCTGGGTCTCCTCCTGAAGTACCTGCTTTGCATAAAACATGTGTGTCTTCCAAAAATATGCAACAAGATACATTTTCATAAACTAGAAAAGCATGAATCAATTGCCTATATTATGCATGAAGAAAGTTGATGAAGGGAATGAAAGCATGAGTGAGATCTTATTGCAGAAGTGGAGTTGGAAAAATATGATAATGAAATCTTCCTTGCAACATGAACAAAGTAGTGAATCAAAGACAGCTAACTCCAAAGCTCATATAAGAACTAGAAATATGTGTTTTTGGGGCTGCTGAAGGGTCCCTTCCTCAATTCATGGTCCCAGACGGAGGAAGTGAGGCCGAGACACCTATTGCCAATCTTGTGGTGATCATTTTTCTCCTTGCTAACCTGCTACTTGAAAGAAGGCACAAATGGAAGCAAACTATCACACAACCAATTTAATCTATACTGTTGTAATGGAACTGCATCTACTAAGCGAATGAATAATTAAGCTATGAATCTATACTAGCGTACATGTACAATAAAGAGGAGCCTTGGATTCTATGGTTGGTCCCTAACCCAAGAGCTTTAGCCATCTGAGTTAACTCGGTGCTGGCTTAAAACAAAACTCATTCTTATTACCAAAACAATGGATTACATCAAAAATTGTCACAAGTCTTGCAGCTCGAAAATAGAGTAGGGTTTTACAATAAAAAATTTGAATCCTACTGAGGACCTAGGCCTCTCCACTTATACATCTGAAGTCTGCAATGACTTCCTTAAAATTAGGGAGGCTTGGCTCCCAAACTCGAGATAAACTGGTGCTTTGTCTTTCACTTACTGGTTGCCTTCTAATCCTCATGATTTGGCTGTTTGCACTCTGAGCTGATGGAGGAATATTTGAATGGAGGGGTAGTAAATGAGGAGGATTTACCTCCTATAATCCCTCTCCCTTTTCCCATTCAAGTTTTGACCTTGGTCTTTGCCAAAATTCCTTGCTTTTATCCTTTAATCCTGCATTAAATGCACATTAGACAACAAAGCAAAATATCCAACTCTAACTCATCTCATAAACAAAATATAATCAAAAGTATGAAATAAGTTATGAGAATAGTTGGTTTGACTAAGCAAGGAGGTGAACTAAGGCCCATATAATTACCCAATGATGGGGCTCATCATCACTCCCCTACTGAAAGTGTTGCTCATCCTCTGAGCAACTTAGTCAATATCCATATCCTTCAAGGCTCTAGTAGCCTCTCTGACATCCAATTGACAGCAAGGCATTTTTTCCATAGACCAGCTCATAGGGTGTGAATCTAGTGGTGGTCTTCCATGTGGTGTTATAGGCCGAGGTGGCCTCAACTAGTCTTTCTACCAATCCTTCCTACTGATGCTCAACACCTTGGTTAAGATGCCCTCCAGTGCTCTGTTGGTCACCTCCACTTGCCCATTAGCTTGTGGATAATAGGGACTGGAGGTCCTATGCTTGATCTTGTGATAGATGAGTGGGTCTTCAATCATGTTGGAGGTAAACTGGTTGCCTTGGTATATGACCAGCTCTCTAGGGTACCCAAATTTTTAGAATACATTCTCCCTTAGGAACTCAGCCACCTTCCCTTCTGTTGCTGCCTTAATTGCCTTGGTTTCGGCCCACTTGGTCAAGTAATTAGTGCACACAATAATGTATTGTTTTGGTTTGAAGGACGATCAATAGGCCCATTGAAGATCATGCCCCACTTGTCAAATGGCTTGAAAGTCACTTGAGGCTGTAGAGGCATTTCATCTCTTGGAGTAGTCCTTCCCATCCTTTTGCACCGATCACATTGACTAGTGTAATTTTTCACATCCCGATGAAGAGTGGGTCAATAATAGCCTGCCTGTAATACTTTGAAGGTTGTCCTCTTTGCTACAAAGTGACCTCCACAAGGCCCATCATGACAGGTCAGAAGGATGTCAAAGACTTCCTCTTCCCTGACACACCTTCTCAAGATTTGATCTGGGCCAAGTTTGAAAAGATTGCCCCCAATCCAAGTGAAGGGGGCACTTTTCCTGACTATCTTGCTCTTTTCTTTGGAGGGCAAGTTTGGTGGGAACTGTGCTGATACCAAATAGTTTGTTATATTAGCAAACCATGGAGAGAGAACTGAAATAACAAACAAGTGCTCATCTGGTAACTGGTCATCCACCATTCCTCCTTCACCTGTAGGCACATTTACCCTAGATAAAAAGTCGGAAACAACATTTTCCTTACCAGGCTTATCAACAATGGTTAGATCAAACTACTGCAATAAAATTAACCATCTAATAATTCGAGCATTCACATCTGGTTTTTTCATTAAATATTTGATTGCAGCACAGTCAGTATGCACAAATGTTTGATAACCTGTAATGTAATGCCTGAATTTTTTTAATGAATGCACAACATGTTGAAAATAGCAACAAGAAATGCTAAATATAGAAGTGCTAAAAATAGCATTGCTATAAATAGCATTTCGGGATACATTCCAATTTTAGTTAGTCCCTAAACTAAAATTGAGAATAAAAATTCGAATTTGATCTTAACAGCTGTTTGAAAAATAATTAATTAATTCATCTTGAGTTAATTAGTTGGAGAAAATAAAACATGAAGTCTATGTGAAGACATGCAACAATTATCCCTTTGATTGGGGAAGTTATCCCTTAATTAAGGAGATAAAGTTGAGTTGTATTTTTGAGTTGTAATTAGTTAGCTCAGTTAACTGAGTTAAGTCTAGTTAGATTAGTTCCAACAGTTTGTGGAACTGATTGTGAGTTTAGTTAGTTAATGCATGCATGCATGTAACTAGTTTACTTTAGATAACTGAATATTATGTCATAAATGACTCATGCATGTTAGTTCAGTTAGAGACCTAGTTGAGATTAGATGATGGGACAGTGTACTATTAGTTGCAGGAATATTCCCATGAGGATATCTCTTACATGTAGAAAGAATTGTTTCCTTGAGGATTGCACAGTTATTTCTAAGGTTGGAGAGTGTGTGTGAGGTAATTCACACAGGTGGCAGCTTTTGGACCCCAAGAGAAACTGCACAAGGAAATAGGAGGCTTGGAGGATTGAAGGAAGGCATATGTTGTGTCTATTCAGTCTATGAGTTGTATTGAGGGATTGTACTAAGAGTTGGATAGCTTGTGAGCTAAAGCTTTGTGTAATCTTGGAGATATCTCCACTTGTTTGATAATACAGATAGTGAGGTTTTTAGCTAAGGCTCTCCCTAGATTATTCTCCTGTGTTCATGTGTGATTGATTTCGCATTCTCTATTATATGTATTCTAAAATGATCTTGCTCAAAATGATTAAGCTTCCGAAAGTTTGTTTGTAGAAGTAGATCAAGTATATTGCTTTAGTATATTGCATTATCAGGTGATCTACAGTGAGAATTTATACATGATATCAGAGCAAAGGTGATCAAAGCAGTGAAAAATATACGAAGAAGGGAGAGTTCGAAGTTTGAAGTTCCTTATTATAGAAATCGAATGCTTATCACATCTCAAATTTAACCAATGGCGTTCAATGGTTTGAGACTCGAATATGCCTTGGATGGTAGCTTAAATTATATAGCCTGGAAGGATCACATGGAAGACGTATTTGAGGACAATGGTTTGAAGGACTTCATTGATCAAGAAGTCCCCAAGCCAATAGTTGCTAATGCCCAAGAATTGGCGGAATGGAAGAAATGTGTCGCTAGAGTGAGGAGGATTCTTTTGGAGGGAGTTCGAGACCACATTGTTTCAAGTTTCCATGGGAAGGAGACACCATTTTCAATGTGGAAAACATTGAAGGATCTATATCAGAATAGCATCGATCAGAGAAAGTTGGCGCTGAAAGACAAGCTTCAAAAAATCAAGTGTGAAAAGGGCGACACAATCTCTAGATATCTGAACAAGCTCAGCACCTGCAGGGATGAGATTGGAAGTGTAGGAATCATGGTAGCTGATGATGACATGGTGAGTCTTTCTCTCCTCGATCTTCCTAAGAGCTGGCATAGCTACCAAGACTCAGTAAATGGAAAAGAGAAATTGCCAGATTGGGAACGACTGTGGTCAGATCTGATGTAGGAGGAGATAAGGAGAAGCACCAGAGATGGATCTTTATCAAAGCATGATGATGAAGAAAATCTAGCCTTAGCGAGTAAGGCGAGGAAAGGGAAAGGGAAGGCATCCCATTCCAAATCTAGTTTTTCCCATGGTGGGAAGAAGATTGACAAATCGAAAGTGTGATGCTTTCATTGTCATGAGGTGGGCCATTATGCTACGAATTGTCCACAGAAGAAATCCAAGAAGGGATCCTCAAACGGATCAGATGATGAGGCACTAGCCTCACAGTTCGAAGTGGATTTCACCCTCATCACATGTATGGTTTCATCGATGGTGGGGTGTTCTTGGTACATGGAGAGTGGAGCTTCATTCCACATGACTAGCGACAAGAATCTTTTCAGTACCTTGGAGGGGAAGGACCTCCAGAAGCGGTCAAAATGGGCGATGATGGAAAGTACCATGTTTCAAGTGAAGGTATGGTTGTGTTTTAGAGGGAGCATGGAGCTCGTCTCACCCTAACTGATGTAAATTATGTGCCTGGTCTGAAGAAAAATCTTGTGTTCGTCGCTATGTTGGAAGACAAAGGCTATGATGTAGTCTTTAGTAAAGGAAAGGCATTCTTGAGGCATATCGACACTAAACAGACCAAGAGGATTGGGATTCGAGTTAAGAATCTCTACAAGCTGGAGGTAGATGACTATGCTGCATTGACTTCCAAAGCAGATTTTTTGCAGAGCTAAGACGTTGGCGAGCTATGGCATATAAGATTGGGCCACTTGCACCATGGGGCCTTGAAGATCATGCATCAGATTTCTATCGGACTTCCCAAGGGTAAACTGGATCAAGTGGATACATGCAAAGGTTGTACCTTGGGTAAGTAAGAAAAATCTTCCCTTCAGGATCGAGACACTCGAGTTGGAGAAATCTTGGAGCAAGTTCATACAGATGTGCGTGGACCATTCTCGACAACCTCCACCTCTAAACAAAGGTACTATGTTATTTTTATTGATGATTTTTCTCGTAGATGCTGGATCTACTTTATTTACAAGAAGGATCAAACCTTCTCAAGGTTTTGTGAGTTCAAAGCCTTGGTAGAGAAAGAATCTGGAAATAAAATAAGGGCCTTCGACAATGGTGGAGAGTATGTCTCCCAACAGTTTAAGGACTTCTATATAGAAAAAGAAATTAAATGGGAGTTGACGGCACTCCATAACCCACAGCGGAATGGGGTGGCCGAAAGGAAGAATAGATCGATTGTGGGAGTAGCTCAAGTGATGCTGCATGACCAAGGCCTACCACTTCAGTTGTGGGTTGAGGCATGCAATATAGCAGTATTGTTATAGACATATTTGGGCACTGCAACCCCAAGCATAAAATGTCCATAAACAAAGGGATCCTAAGTCCCTAAAAGTGTTGTTCCAACCCCTAAAGGAACAAGGTCAACTGATTACAGCTTCTCCCAGAAGTTCTCCATGAAAAACCACTCAGAACTGGTCAAAACAGGATCATTTCACTTGCTCCATAGGCAAAGTGCGTTGCATCTCACCTAAGTACACTCTGTGGGTGCGTTGCATTTCAAAAAGCCCTTCTATGGGGTGCGATGGGCGAGAAGAGACAAATGGCAGTGTCAATCCGCGAGGTGGAGAAGCATGGAATCTTCCAGAAAATTCTCCCGTGACACTTGCCATTCTGAATTCGACCAAGGATGAGTAAGAGATCATCAATCTCCAACTGGAAGCAAGAACTATAAGAGGGAAGACACTAATCAAATCACAAGCTAACTCATCTCCCTTACAGATATCTATATATGGATCCCTCATCCCAGAGATCTAGAGGATGGAATTTTGCATCTTGTAAGGAATTGTTGTTGGTTTCTTGAGGCAACATCATAGTGTTGGGTGATCTAAGTTTTGCATGAGGTGAAGAAGGGCTTCCTTGATGAGAGGATGATGCTGGGTCAGAACAACTGGTTGTAACTCTCTTGGCTCTTTCTTGATTATCAATAAAGCTATTCAATTTTTCCTCCATACTCTTGTGTAATCTATGTTTAGTGCATTTGTATGGTCAATTTACCTCTGATCCTAGATTGTTTATGATAATAGATCCATGTTCTTGTATAGTGTTATGCTACTTTGATTCTATAGGTACTCTGTGAAGCTGGGTTTACAAGGAAGCAAGTAGCAAAGGACTATCAGAAGAGAGAGGAATCGAACTAGGAACCAAGCACAAGACAGAGGTTGGTCTCCTTTATTCTTCTCTCATCAATATTTCATAAAGGAAAACGAAAGTAGCTTTACTTTGTTTGTTTCTAAGGTAGCTACCACACCTTAGTGGGATTAGTAGTTCTGCATAGACACTTTTCCCTGTAACAAAATGGCGACTCCACTGAGGAGCGACTAGGTTGTTTGTTTATCTACATTTTGTCTACTTTATAAACTTACAGACGGAGCCTAAAGTCGAGCCAGGTAGCTTTCGAACTGCATTTGCTATGCAAATGCAAAGTAGATAAATGCCGCTTGAGTCAATCTCTGGGTTTTGTTTATGAATTAAACAACTAATTTACAAACTCTCTAATTGCCCTTGTGGTGGCTCTACTAACCTCCTTAGATCTACCCCTGTTGTTGATTTACTGATTACCACTTGCTCGGCCAAAATCCCTTAACTGAACTGCAAACTGTGACCCGGAACCCAAGCAAAGTCTCGTCTCTGGCCCAACACACTCTCTGTTCTATGAATCTGAAATTCAGTGCACTTCCCAAGTGTAGTAGGTGTGCTGCATTTCAAATTCACTGTGTTACAGGTGCGCTGATTAGACTAGACATTATTCCTAAATGTTGGTTTGTTGGGTCCCTATAATACTAGTGATTACCCCATTACTATTGTTGATATACCCCTTATTTATATTGTTGTGCCCCTATTACCCCCATATTGTTATTTCTGTGCCCCATAGAATCCCTCTATTGTTATTTTTGTGGCTTTATATTATTATTGTTAGGTCGGCTGGATTATATTGTGACTCCTTAGACTCCTATATATAGAAAGGAGGTTTTGTCATTTGAATCATCCAAGAATTGTTCATTTATGTAATGTAAAGGAGGTTTCCCCCTCGAAGAGGCTGAATTCTAAGGCGTTGATCTATCTTTTCTTGAGCTGGTTTCATAACATTTGGTATCAAAGCTTTGGATTCTAGGGTTTCGCTGCTCCAAAAAGGTCATCGTGGCATTTTCGCTATAATTTTTTTCTGTGACGTTTCAGAAGTCGCAAAAAAACCCATTTGAGAAGAAATTGCGCTGAACCTTGGGTCCGAATTTCAGAGCTTTTTGCACGATATTTTCAGAGATATGATCTGAGGAAGTTGGTCTTTTTGCAGACTCCTGAATTACATTCAAAACAGGTGACCTGGGGAAAATTGTCATAACTTTCTTTCTGGGAATCATATTGAAATTTCGTAAGAAGGTATAGAAAGAGGACAGACTGTAGTTTCTTGTATATCATTTTCAGAACCAAATATCGAAAATTGTACACGTGGCACTTCATACAACTTCGCTCTTTTGGGAAGGTCTATAATCAGATCATCTTGGGAGATTGTGCATAACTCTTTCTTGGAGAATCCAATTTGGATCAGACTGGTGGCATTGGAAAGAGGACATAGAGAGCTACTACAGGTCACAAATTCAGAACTAGATGATTGGAAAGTACAGAGATACATCAGAGGCAATATCGAGCTCCTACAAAGTGAAAAAAGGTGTGTAGATTTTTTAAATTTTTGTTTAAGCTTGGTTTGAAAATTTATTTTGAAGGAATTCAAAGGGCATAGTAGAGCATTATTATCGGTAACTGATGCCCCGAGGAAAGAAAATGCAAACACCTAGTAAGGAACCTGAAAGCTCTAGCATGACTCATGAAGAAGAGGAAGAAATGCTACATGATATATCAAAATTACAAGAACAAGTGCAACAAATGTCACGCTCACAAAAGTTAACAGATGCTAAGATAAATGGCGTGGAAACTAAGATAAATGGCGTGGAAGCTAAGATGAATGGCATGGAAGCTAAGATGGACAATTTGAAGATAGATTTGAACACAAATTTGAAGACAGGCATGGCAGATTTGAAGACAAATTTGACAAATTTTCTACAAGAAATACTTACTAATGGTGAAAAGGTAGTAAAGGAAACTCATGATGAGAACAAAAGAAATGTTAATCATGATTCCATAGACTCTAATGTTGGATCGAAGAATCACCATATTCCAAAAATCGATATGAGGAAGTTTGATGGCAAGGATCCCGCCACATGGATATTACAGATGGAGCAATTCTTCGATCTCAATAATGTGCAAAACACACAAAAGGTACGTATGGCAACTGTATATTTGGAACCAAATCAGTTTGTATGGTATCAATGGCTTTGTTCTCGTAAACAATTTATCACTTGGGCAATTTTTACGGAAGAATTGATAGCACATTATGAGGATACAAAAAGCAACACTTTTTTTAGCCAATTGATAAGTCTCAAACAAAAGGGTTCAATAATGGAGCACATTGAGGAGTTCCAAAAATTGAACATAAGGGTAAAAGATATTCCAGAGGAGCATAGGATTGATGTGTTCATAGGGTCTTTAAAGGATAATATCCAACATGATGTTCGCCTTTGGGAACCTGATTCATTAGAGAAGGCATTCAGGTTAGCAAGAAAAATGGAAAGCAAAATTATGGCAACTAGGAAGCATACCACTCACAACTATAAAGACGGAAGTGTTGTTGCCCCTAGTCTTCCACAACCTACAAGGTTGACACCACAACAATTGGAAGAAAAAAGAGCAAAAGGGCTTTGTTACAATTGTGATAGCAAATACACAAAAGGTCATAAGTGTGCTGAGAAGAAATTATTCTACATAGATTGTGAAGAGGAAGAAGAAAAGGAGCAAGAAAGGTCAAAAGAAGAGGATATACTCCAGGAACAAAGCCTAGATGAAGAACAAATAAATCCGACCATATCTTGTAATGCATTGGCGGGAATTACCACTCCTCAAACCATCAAGATAGAAGGACAAATCAAGAAGAAAAAGGTAATAGTGTTGATTGATTCAGGAAGCACCCACAATTTTATTCATTGTAGGGTAGCAAAAGAATTGAATTGCTTCCTATATCCAGCACCAGAGTGTCAAGTGATGATTGCAAATGGAGGAACAATAAATTGCTCTGGAAAGTGCCATAATATCAAGCTATCCATGGGAGAATATGTATTGACTAGCCCAATGCTTTCCATTCCAATGGGAGGTGCTGATGTTGTACTAGGAGTCCAATGGCTACAATCCTTGGGTACAATAGCTTTTAATTTTCAAGAACTTTTCATCAAATTTTCTACGGAAGGAAAGGAAGTTGAATTAAGGGGTATTGCAGGGAAACCAGGAAAGATAATCAGCTCTAATGGCATGACAAAGCTTCTAAAAAAGGAGCAAAGAGGTGTAATTGCACAATTATGTTCGCTAGATGTTTCCACATTGGAATCATCTATTTCTCCAGATCTCCAAAAAGTCCTGGACAATCATTCCAAGGTATTTGAGACTCCCAAAGGTCTCCCACCTATGCGTGATCATGATCATGCTATTCATCTGATTCCAGGAAGTGTTCCTCCAAACATCAGGCCGTACAGATATCCCTATGTCCAAAAAAGTGAAATTGAACGTATGGTTGCAGAAATGCTAGAGGCTGGTATAATTCAACCGAGTCAAAGTTCTTTCTCAGCTCCAGTAGTATTGGTGCACAAGAAGGATGGATCATGGCGCATGTGTCCGAATTATAGGGAGCTCAACAAGCTCACTATTAAAGATAAGTTCCCCATTCCTGTCATTGATGAATTACTGGATGAATTGCATGGATCAATTTACTTCACCAAGTTGGATCTTCGTTCGGGATATCATCAAATCAGAATGAAGATTGAAGACATTCCGAAAACGACATTTAGAACTCATGAGGGTCATTATGAATTTTTGGTCATGCCTTTTGGCCTTACCAATGCACCTTCAACATTTCAAGGTTTGATGAATTCAATTTTCAAACCATTCCTTAGAAAATTTGTGTTAGTATTTTTTGATGATATACTAATCTACAGCAAGTCTTGGAAGGATCATGTTGAACATGTTGACAGGGTGCTACAACTATTGGAGGAGAAACAATTATATGCAAAAAGATCCAAATGTTTCTTTGGAGTCCAGGAGGTGGAATATTTGGGTCATATTGTATCTCATGAAGGAGTTAAGGTAGACCCTAGCAAAATTAAAGCCATTAAGGAATGGAAAATCCCCACATCCATAAAGCATCTGCGAGGATTTCTTGGGTTGACAGGGTATTATCGCAAGTTTGTTAAGAATTATGGGAGAATAGCAGCACCTCTAACAACATTATTGAAGAAAGATTCATTTTCATGGACTCCGGAAGCAACAAAGGCCTTTGAACATCTTAAAGAGGCAATGTGCCAAGCACCGGTCTTAGCTACACCGGACTTCACAAAAACCTTTATTGTGGAATGTGATGCTTCAGGAAATGGAATTGGTGTTGTTCTAATGCAAGATGAAAGACCCATTGCTTTTGAAAGTCGTCCAATCAAGGGAAAGTTTTTAAGCAAAGCTATTTATGAGAAGGAAATGTTGGCAATACTCCATGCACTTAAGAAATGGCGACCCTACCTAATGGGAAGACACTTCAAGGTAAAAACGGATCATGATAGCCTTAAATACTTTTTAGAACAAAGATTATCCTCTGAAGAGCAAAAAAGTGGGTCACAAAGATGTTGGGTTATGACTTTGAAATCATCTACAAAAAAGGGAAGCAAAATGTGGTGGCAGATGCACTCTCAAGAAAGGATGAGGATGTGGAAGCATTGTTGTGTGCCATTTCTATTATCCAACCAGATTGGATAAACGAAGCAAGGGAGGAATGGAAGAATGACGAAGAAGTGTGGGCACTTATTCGAAAGCTACAACAAGATTCCAGTACTTCTGATACATTTAGCTGGAAAAATGATTCGTTATGGTACAAAGATCGCTTATACCTCTGTAAGAATTCCCAGCTAAAACAAAAGATTCTTATGGAATTGCACACTTCTCCCTTAGGAGGGCACTCAGGATTTTTAAAAACTTACCACAGGGTTAAGAAGGAATTTTTTTGGGATGGCCTTAAATCAGATATTCAAAAGTTTGTGGCGGAATGTTTGGTTTGCCAACAAAATAAAGTTGAAACAATTAAGACACCGGGTCTATTACAACCTTTATCCATTCCAAGCCAACGTTGGGAGGAGGTTTCAATGGATTTTATCACAGGTTTACCCAAGTCTGAGGGAAAGAGTGTCATCATGGTGGTAGTTGACAGACTTACCAAGTATGCACACTTTTGTGCATTATCACATCCATTTAAAGCCAGTACAGTTTCTACTGCATTTATGGAAACAGTTCAAAAGCTACATGGAAACCCAAAGATTATTGTAAGTGACAGAGATCCCATTTTCACTGGAAATTTTTGGACAGAATTATTTTCTTGTCTTGGTACTCAGTTAGCTCATAGCTCATCTTATCATCCTCAATCTGATGGGCAAACTGAGATAGTAAACAAATGTTTGGAAGGATATCTTCGTTGCTTTGTATCTGATAAACAGACACAATGGGTCAAATGGTTGCCTCTGGCTGAATGGTGGTATAACACTTCCTTCCATACAGCAACAAAAATGACCCCATTTATGGCACTTTATGGGTATCAACCACCATCCATCACATCATATTTAAGAGAAAATTCTAAGGTTCAGGCAGTGGAACATCACATCGAACATCAACAACAAGTCCTCCAACTCTTAAAGGATAACCTCGTGTTGGCACAAAATAGAATGAAACAACAGGCAGATCAACATCGCAGTGAAAGAAGTTTTGATGTAGGTGATTGGGTATTCCTACGGCTACAACCATATAAGCAAATGTCCCTAAAGCAAGCTAAGAAGGATAATAAATTATCACCAAAGTATTATGGTCCGTACAAGGTGTTGCAAAAGATTGGTACTATGGCATACAAATTGGAGCTTCCTGCAGCTTCTCGATTGCACCCAGTTTTCCATGTTTCATGTTTAAAGAAGGTTATAGGTGACAAGCTCCCAATTCAAACAATATTGCCAGAACTTGACGAGGAAGGAAAAATTATATTGGAACCGGAAGCAGTCACAGAAACAAGAACTCGACAGCTACGAAATCGATCAATTTCAGAGTATCTTATCAAGTGGAAGAACTTATCCGCTGAAGATTCCACATGGGAGGATGAGAATTTTATGCAGAAGTATCCAGAACTACTCAAGCGTTGAGGACAACACTTTTTTGAAGGAGAGGGGCATGTTGGGTCCCTATAATACTAGTGATTACCCCATTACTATTGTAGTTATACCCCTTATTTATATTGTTGTGCCCCTATTACCCCCATATTGTTATTTCTGTGCCCCATAGAATCCCTCTATTGTTATTTTTGTGGCTTTATATTATTATTGTTAGGTCGGCTGGATTATATTGTGACTCCTTAGACTCCTATATATAGAAAGGAGGTTTTGTCATTTGAATCATCCAAGAATTGTTCATTTATGTAATGTAAAGGAGGTTTCCCCCTCGAAGAGGCTGAATTCTAAGGCGTTGATCTATCTTTTCTTGAGTTGGTTTCATAACATGGTTTCTGTTCACTCTTTTCAGATCTATTCAAGAATTTTGCTGCCTGTAGTCAGCACACCTCTATTTGAAACCCCTTTCCTTGCTATTATTCCGCCTCCATTGTGCAAAGAACTGTAAATGTTTTTGTGTATTTGTTGAGTCATTTTGAGTTCTCCTTTGCAAAAAAGTAACGTAATTGTACTGTCGTTTCTTGATTTGAAAGTGTCGCAAGTGTCGTTTTCAGTCATAGAAGAGAGTCTGATTGCTCTTCATAGTCGATTACCCTGTTACTATTGTATTTGATCTGAATTAGTAGTTTTCCTAGTGTCGAAAGCAAGTTTTCATTTCTAAATCGCAAAGTGTTGTCATTGTCTCCATTTTGATTTTGAAAAGAAACTTGTTAGTAATTGTCGCTTTGAAAATAATTCAGATTTGCACATTAGTTTTCTTTTTATCATTCACATATTAAGAAGGCTGAAAACAAATACATGCATGTGCATTTTCATTTAGACTGTTTGATTGGTTTGATTTAGGACAGTGCATATAGTGTGTGCTCTATGCTCTTTGTTGAAATAATTCTTTCTTTCTTTCCTTAGTAGCTAGGATTTTCGTTGCACAAAGAAGATAAAAAGATTGTTTATCATCTTAGATTGCATTTTAGGAATTGTGTACACACATCACGCGGTGAACCTAAAAGGCAAATTTCTTAAGCAAGATCAACTATAAAATAAATTTAATGAATCTAACAACGCTTTGGAACCTAACGCACAACATCTAGAAGTCTAGGCTAGAGACGTATTCCGGCGTCATAAAGCTTGGTAAATGTTGTTCTCACTGTTGGTTGGGTGATTCCTCCACTTTGAGACGATAAGTGCTAGTACAGACTTGTGCTCCCACGTACCGTCGAGTATATTTTGGGAGACCACAATAGGCTTAATCCTTTATCCATAGGAAGCCGTGTCTGCGGCCCTATCGATCGCAATGCACTGAACACAGCATTTGGGAAGATTGACTGTCGTACCATAAAAAGTATTCTGTAGTTTTGCGATTGGTTTGGTAATCCCTCTACCTAGATTTCTAGAGCAGTCCCTTTCGTTCCTTTTCAGACTCCTTAATGGAAAAGGTCCATCTAAGCACTTGTCACTTCAGGCTCATTAAAAATCGAAGGCGACTAGAGTCATCTTTTGTTTTTTTCTCGACTCTTTAAAATTGAAAAAACAAGTTGTGTCAAAGCGTCTAAAATTTATTTTAAACGGAATAATCATCACCTTTCCTACGTTGGTCTTAGGTTGAGAAAATGGAGTCTACCAATCAAGGAGTTCCCCTTGGAAGAAATCCTAGTCCCTTCTCCTCTTGGGGAGATGTTGGTGCACCCCACATGGCCACATTGTCACTTCCAGGATTGACAATCGGCTTGCCCGTATGGCTCTTCTCAACCTATGTCGTTTAGAACACCGCAATTCCTGAACAATCGAGTCAGCAACTAGACGATTCCAGAGTTACCCCCCAACCCTCTACTTCCTCAAATTCTTCCTCTCCTCCTTCCTCTTCTCTTGATGAGGCTGGTAAAGCCAAAAATCAAGTACCAGAGAAGAAGAAGGAAAAGAAGAAGAAAGAGAAGAAGGAGAAGGAGCCAAAGGCGAAAAGGGGTAACCAAGTGTCGTCTAGCGAAAATCCACACACTGCACTGACCAGGCCTAAATCGCCATGTGTCATTTGCAAAGGAGACCACTTTCATCGAGATTGTCCTTGCATCCATCGGATATTAAGGGACTGGTCTCCTCGTTTGCACAACCCGGTGTCGTCAACCTCTGATGATCATGTTGAAAACACACCGTCGACTAGTTAAAGTGAAGCCCCTGGACAAAAAGGAAAATACAGATTTCCTTGTAAACTGTGCGAAGGTGATCATGCCGTCCACCGTTGTCCCTTCTTAGACGAGGCTAAAAGAGTTTTGGATGATCGTCCGGTTTCACTGTTGCGACTTCCCCGTGGATATAAAAAACTCTTGCCGAGTCCGTCACTAGTTGAGAATCTAGCTCACCCACCCAAGTGGTCGGCCGAAGTTTCTATCATCGAAGAAAAACCATCTGAATCCACACCAGATGAAAGTCAAAAGGTCAAGGTGGCAGTTGACCCGGTCTTTCCTTCAGAGGTTCCATCTTCAGATGATACAGTCACCGAAGAGAACAAGGATGACACCGTTGGTGGGCCCCAGTATTGTAGCAATAATGCTACAACTCCTAGAACTCCCTTCTTTAGTTTTATCAACCCGGTAGTTCGTAACAAACTTGGAAGCGACGGTGCTGTATGCACAAGTACTAGCTCTTGCCGCAGCTGTCACTTGGTCAGCTGGCACAAGTCTGCTAGGGGCTCAAGCCAACTTCTATGAGCTTTTAGAAGAAGCTTTATACCTGATGGATGGAGGCTAACTCAAAGGAAGCTGATCTACTTGCAGAAAGAAACTTGTTGTTGGGAAAAGTATCCAATTCGGAATGCCCCTATCCGACTCTAAGAGGTGATAGTGCCTTAGCAACAAACGAAGTAAACTAATTGAGTATTCTTCTTTATGAGATGTAAATGAGGAATAAGGATGTAACTAACCAGTGTCTTCCGCTAGTTTGTTGATCCAATCACTCCTCTCTTCAGTAGCTCCCAGCTCCTTGCTCCTTCACCGGCCCAGCTTCACCGAATTCCTGCAAGATTACAAGAGAGAGAAACTACAAGAAGATACAGATATACATTCATAAAAAGCTCAAGATCAGATTAAGCTAAACATGTAAGCATAACAAAACATCATTGGTACACAACATGTAGGAGAAACTCAAATAGTTTATTGATAGAGTAATAAAGTCCAAGAGGAGATACAACCAAGTGAGGCCCGATCCAGCATCTACCTCCCAGCAAAGGAATCCCTTCCTCTCCTCCAACAAAGCATAAATCACCCAATGTACTAATCTCAATCTCAAACCAACAACAATTCTCAGCAAAGTACAAAATTCCAGCCCCCTGAACCTCTGGGTGAGAGATCCATATATAGATGTAAGCAGAGAGGATGAGTCAGCGTATGTTTTGACTTGTGGCTTCTCTCTGTCAGTTCTTGCTTCCACTTGGAGGTTGAGAACCTCTTACTCATCACTAGTCAAATTCATTGAGGAAAGTGTCATTGGAGAAGATTCTGGAAGCTTCCAGGGTCTTTCCACCTCGTTGAATGAGCTTGCCATTTGTCATTTCCCGCTCAGCGCACCCTGGTAGTGCTTCTACCTGCGTTGCACTGCACCTAGCCAGTGTAACTTCTGCATTTCAACGCAGGCAGCTAGTGGAGCCTCTGAATTGATCCTGAATTGACTGTTTATGAGTGGTTTTTGGTGGAGAACTTCTGGGAGAAGCTGTCATTGGTCGACCTTGTTCCTTTAGGAGCTGTAACAACATCTTTAGGGACTTTGGATCCCTTGAATTATGGACATTTCATGCTTATAGCTGTAAGGCACAAAAATGTCTATAACAGTTGCCCCCTAAAGTATGAGGCCATTTATCGGGTGAAATGCTTTATTAGGAGGATCCGAAGTTCATTCAATGCTGGGAGGAGACCTGTAATAAGATACAATACAATACATTATTTTTCATATTGTTTTCATGATCTAGCTGAGGCGGGCATTCCCATGCTCAGCTTTATAAATTCATTTTGATGTACATAAGACAGAAAATCGTCTGATGGTAGACTGATGATTTTGATGAAATCATCATCCATTTGGTAGGATGATTTATCTGTTGTAATACTGTACATGTCAATGTCTTTAATTTTCCTGAATATATATCGCAACCCAGATGGATGAAACTAGATCCGGGGTCTTCAAACTCGTTCGATCTTCACTCTAAGTACAAGTCGATCCATGTGAGAAATGTTCTGAAGTCGAACATAGAAAGACATGGCTTGATTACCGGTTAATGAGGTAAACCGTTAACAAGCGCGAGAGGAATCACCGATAATGATAATGACCCTCAAGGTACTGCAGTACAATTCACGTGGCGTGAATAAAGGACTTGGCGTCGAACACCACGCAAAATCTTTCGGTCGAAGGTCATTGATGTATACCTGTCGCCGGAAGTGAGAAACTTGCCATTGAGGCATGAAAGCTTCAAAGTACTGAAGGGGGTGTCCCTAGATCAACTTCTTGGATAATGAGCTGATGTCGACAAGAAGCGATCCGTCAAAGGAGGGCCTTAATGTATCCCACATCAGTGACACGGAATGGAGAAAATGATTTTGATGGAGGTGAAAACGATCTGATGATATATGGTTCAGGGTGGCGGTCATGAAAAGAATGAAGGATAATGTATGGTAGTGGATGGGACACGGTTGACTTCTCTGGATGACGTCTCTTGAACATATCGGCGACACTTATGTGATGGATTGGTAGCATTTACCCCAAAGGTGGATGGTATGGCGAGACCATGGCGATGTGACTGGTGAATGAAACAACCCAACCCGACTGAGGCACGGAGTGGAAGTGTCATGTTCAAGAGCGACTTGCTACCAATAAAGTTCTTTGAGTTTCTTCCCAATTTTTCCCCAGTCATTGCTGACCAGTACCTCTTTATTTTTTTCAAGCTTGAGGAGGATAACATATGCATGTTCTAAGATAACTCGGTCCTTTTCATTTTTAGAGAGTCTCAAAAGGTACGTAAAGTCAACTCCGAAAGTCCTTTTTCGTCATCTAATCCCTTAAGTCCGAAAAAGTATAAAACAATACAGAAGGGATGAATTTTCGATAGTTTTAACGAGCCGAACAAAAAAAGCGCTCGATCTTTTTGTGCAATAATCCCTCAGATCCAAAAAGATTAAAATCTAGAGGAGGGATAGCACTTCCGGTCACTTTAACGAGCTGGAAGGCCAAAACTTGGCAATCTTTTCATATTTTACGAGTCAGATGAAAAGAGCTTAAAGAAGACTCGTCTTTTGAGGAACGAGTGATAAAACGGGTTAGCAGCTGATTCCAGGTAAGGGTTGGAATTTTCCAATCACGGCAGTGTCACAAGGATGGCTTAGTGAAATCACTCTTTGCAGTTGTTCCTCAAAATGGGTAAACAATCAATATGGAGGTGAATGATCGGCCAATGGAAAAGTGGAGGTGACGGTGCAAACACGACCAAGGCTTTAATGGCTGATAATGTTACATTCGCGGTGGTTATTTACCGGAGGGTAGTTCATTTTTTAACGAGCTTAAACGCCGAAAAACACTGCTCGATCTTATGTTTATTTTTTAACGAGCATGAACTATGCGCTAAAACTGCTCGATTATCCAGTCATATGATAAGAATGTCTCATGTAAGATTCCATTTTTTATGGAGCTTGCGTCTTACAAAGCTATGCCCCGCATCCTTTCTTTATGCAAGTTAGGAAACGACTAACCCAAAAAACAGATAAATAATCGCTCTTTGCTTGCACTCCAAAAGGGTTGCATGCCCCCAGGTATAAAACAGAGTTTCAAGGTTACCCCTACTTCACTTCCGCCAAAACAATTGTTTTACCGAGAGAGGCCTACCTCTTTCAGGTTACCCAAAGATTGTTCTGTTAATCTTTCAAACAAAACACTTCTTCGGCGATGTCTACCGAGATAAACAAAGCTGAGCGACGATGCCCGCCAACTCACATAACTTTGACAAAAGAATCTTATTCTAGAACAACCCCTCTTCCAAACACGGACGGGGTATGGACTAGTCATATTCTCCCGCGGAAACCTACCCTATACCCAAAGTTTTCCTGCCGAAGCAGACCAGAATGCATGCCCCCTGGGTTCCAGTCATATCCCTCCGAATCACTCGCGCTCATCGGGAGGACGGACCGTGGGTTGAGACATTTCTTGCGTGAAGAGACCATTTAGGGATGGTATATGACTATTTGCGATGCGTGATCTGGGAAATGAAAGCTGGTCCACGACCTTGACCACTCTTCCTTCGTGCGGAAAACACATTACTCTAAAGAGTGAGGAGACGATGGCTCCCATGCAATATATATAGTCTCGTCCAAGGAGTAGGTTATAATCCAAGGGTCCTTGAATGACCATCACGTTCATTTGAACGGTCTTCCCTTTCAATGTGATAGGTACATTGGGGAGGATCCCTAAAGGTCGACTATTTCCTTTATCAAAGCCTGTCAGATTTCTCATTTCAGGCAAAAGCGTTGGCGAACCAAGCACTTTCCAAGCAATAGAGGAAAGGATACTCACAGATGCCCCCTCATCAATGATGGTGCCGGCCATGACCATTCTGTATATTTGGACGATAATTCTGAATGGTATGCTTGCTGGCAAACGGGGTCTGCCTAGTTGGTTCCAGTCGAAGGAGCCAACTAGGTTGCTTGGTGGTGGGATCGAGTAAACGGCTGGGTATCGCTCTGACAAACTTCCCTCCTGTGATAAAGGAATGGGGGGATTGCCCCCGTGCTCGTCGGAGTCTATGCTGATGAAGAGAATTCGGATGGTGTCATCTTTATCCTCTTCAGTGACTGTATCATTCGAAGATAAATCCTCTGAAGGCAAGACTGGGTCAACTGCCACCTCGACCTTTTGACTTTCGTCGGGTATGGATTCAGCTGGTTCATCTTCAATGACCGGCGCTTCAGCTGACCACTTGAGCGGGCCAGCTGGATTTTCAACTAATGAAGGACTCGGCAAGAGTTTTTTATATCTAGGAGGAAGTCGTAACGGTGAAACCGGACGATCATCCAAAACGCTTTTCGCTTCGTCTAAGAAGGGACAAAGGTGGATGGCGTGGTTGCCTTCGCACAGTCTACAGGGAGATCTAGCTCTCCCTTTTTGTCCAAGGACTTCACTTTCGCTAGTTGACGGTATGCATTCAACATGGCTATCAGAGGTTGATGCCACCGGATTGTGCAAATGGGGAGACCAGTCCCTTAGTATCCGAGGGATGCAGGGAGAATCTCTGTGGAAGTGGTCTCCCTTGCATATGACACATGGCGATTTAGGCCTAGTCAGTGCTGTGTGTGGATTTTTGTCAGACGACACTTGTTTGCCCCCAGTTGCTTTTGGCTCCTTCTTCTTCTTCTCTTTCTTCTTCTTTTCCTTCTTCTCCTTAGGAACTTGGTTTTTTGTTTTACCAGTTCCGTAAAGCGAAGAGGAAGGAGGAGAGGAAGAATTAGAGGAAGTAGAAGGATGGTGGGTAACTCTGGACTGGTCTAACTGTTGATTCGACCGTTCAGGAATAGTGGTGTTCTGAACGACATTGGTTGAGAAGAGCCAGACCGGCAAGCCAATTGTCAGTCCTAGAAGCGACAATGTGGCCATATGGGGCGCACCAACATCTCCCCAAGAGGAGAAGGGACTAGGATTTCCACCAAGGGGAATTCCTTGGTTGGTAGGCTCCATTTTCTCAACCTAAAGATCAACGCAGGAAAAAGGGGTGATTGTTCCGTTTAAAATAAATTTTAACGACGCTTAGACACAACTTGCTTTTTCAATTTTAAAGAGTCGAGAAAAAGCTAAAGATGACTCTAGTCTCCTTCGATGTTTTAACGAGCCCGAAGTGACAAATGCTCGGATGGACTTTTTCCGTTATAGAGTCTGAAAAAGGCCAAAAGGAACTGCTCTGGAGTTCTAGGTAGAGGGTGTGCCAAACTTTTCGCAAAACCGCAGAATACTTTTTAAGGTACGGGCAATCAATCTTCCCGAATGCTGTGTTCAGTGCATTGCGATCAGTAGGGCGGCTGACACGACTTCCTAAGGATAAAGGTTTTATGCCTATAGGGGTCTCCCAATATATACTCGACGGTACGTGGGAGCACAATCCGTACTGGCGCTATCGTCCCTCAAGAGGAATCACCCAACCATCAGCGAGAACGACAGTCACCAGGTTTTACGACGCCGGAACACATCTCTAGCCTAGACCTCTATGTTGTGCGTTAAGTTACAAAGCGTTGTTAAGTTCATTCAATTTATTTTAGGTTGATCTTTCTTAGAAGTTTGCCTTTTTGGATCACCACGAGATGTATGATACAATCCCTAAATGCAGTCTAAAGATGATAAGCAAGCTTTTATATCTTTTCAACAATGAAAATCCTAGCTACAAGGGGAAAAGGAAGACACAAACTTTTCTCAAAGAGCATAGAGCACACTGTAATGCACTTTTCCCTAAATCAAAGCATGCAAACTATCAAAATGCAAATGCACAAATGCATGTATTTGTTTTCTCTTTCTTAATATTGATGCCTAAAAAGAAAGCTGTTGTACAAATTTGAATTCGATTTCAAGTGAAAACATAAACAAGTTCCTTTTTCAAAATCAAAAAGACGATTACGACACTTTATGATTTACTTGTTTCGACACTAGAAATGCATAAATTCAAACCAAACGACAAAAGTAAAAGCTCAATCAACTGTGAATAGCAAACAAACTCACTCCTAAGATCAAAACGACACTTATGACAGGTCTAGATCTAAGGGCGACAGTATGACTAGTTTACTTTTGTAATGGGAAATTGCAAATGATGTAACAAATACACAAAGAACAAATGCAGTTTCTTTATACAACTGAGGTGGAATTGAGGCAAAGAAAAGGGGTTTCAGATAGGTACACTGATTGATAACAGGCTGCAAAAAACAGAGATAAAACTGAGCAAAAGGAAGCAGGGAACCACAGCTGCACAAGGCAAGGGCTGATCAGCGAACCCTCAGCACAGAGAAACTGAACTTCAGCACAGGTATCCTTCACGGGACCTGTGTTGAAATGCAGAACCTCTTCACAGAGTCTGCGCTGAAGCAGAAACGAGAGTTTTTTCTGGGTTCTGGTTCACGGTTTGCAGTTAAATCTACAGTTTTTGGCCAGATCAAAGCTATCAATTAGGTACAATTAGGAGGATGATTTAAAGGAGGACTAAGATCTATCACAAAGGGCTGTTAGAGCACTTGTGGATCAGCTGTTCAGATCATAAAAACAGGCCCAGTGAGTGGACTAGAGTGGCAGATCTCTACTTTGCATTTGAAAATGGAAAATGCATTTCGATTTGGCACTCCTGAGTTTATGAGAAGAACAACAATAGAAACACAAATAAACTAACAAGATACTCTCCCCAGCGGAGTCGCCAATTTTTTGTTGGGAAAAGTATCCAATTCGGAATGCCCCTATCCCACTCTAAGAGGTGATAGTGCCTTAGCAACAAACGAAGTAAACTAATTGAGTATTCTTCTTTATGAGATGTAAATGAGGAAGGAGGATGTAACTAACCGGTGTCTTCCGCTAGTTTGTTGATCCAATCACTCCTCTCTTCAGTAGCTCCCAGCTCCTTGCTCCTTCACTGGCCCAGCTTCACCGAATTCCTGCAAGATTACAAGAGAGAGAAACTACAAGAAGATACAGATATACATTCATAAAAAGCTCAAGATCAGATTAAGCTAAACATGTAAGCATAACAAAACATCATTGGTACACAACATGTAGGAGAAACTCAAATAGTTTATTGATAGAGTAATAAAGTCCAAGAGGAGATACAACCAAGTGAGGCCCGATCCAGCATCTACCTCCCAGCAAAGGAATCCCTTCCTCTCCTCCAACAAAGCATAAATCACCCAATGTACTATTCTCAATCTCAAACCAACAGCAATTCTCTGCAAAGTACAAAATTCCAGCCCCCTGAACCTCTGGGTGAGAGATCCATATATAGATGTAAGCAGAGAGGATGAGTCAGCTTATGTTTTGACTTGTGGCTTCTCTCTGTCAGTTCTTACTTCCACTTGGAGGTTGAGAACCTCTTACTCATCACTAGTCGAATTCATTGAGGAAAGTGTCATTGGAGAAGATTCTGGAAGCTTACAGGGTCTTTCCACCTCGTTGAATGAGCTTGCCATTTGTCATTTCCCGCTCAGCACACCCTGGTAGTGCTTCTACCTGCGTTGCACTGCACCTAGCCAGTGTAACTTCTGCATTTCAACGTAGGCAGCTAGTGGAGCCTCTGAATTGATCCTCAATTGACTGTTTCTGAGTGGTTTTTGGTGGAGAACTTCTGGGAGAAGCTGTCATTGGTCGACCTTGTTCCTTTAGGAGCTGTAACAACATCTTTAGGGAATTTGGATCCCTTGAATTATGGACATTTCATGCTTATAGTTGTAAGGCACAAAAATGTCTATAACAAAACTGAAAGTCAAAGAGTAACATAACCCTAGCAAACCCTAGTTCTACCAACTAGTCCTACTGATGCAAAGGAAAGGAGGCGAACTATTGAAGAAGATGCCATTACTTCTATGAAGGTAAAATTCATGTATCTAGACTACCTCTATTTGAAGAAAACATCTTTTTGTATTTTTGACTAAGTTATTAGAATTATCATGCATGTGCTTTTAACTAGCTTTTCACTGTGCAGGGGCGGATTAATGAGGAAGAATGCTTGAAAAAGGTTGGGAAGGTTTAGAGAGGGTTTAAGGAGTCCCTAACACCCTTCCACAGAGTTTCACCAAGTTTGGCTATCCAACAACCTCACTTGTGAGCTTCTACAGGAAGTCTGCAGGGGTTCTACAGGATGTTTCAGGAATTTCTACAGGATGTTCAGAAATTTCTACAGGATGTTCTGATATTGGATTTTGGAGGATGGGTGAGTGAAAGAGGATGCATGAATGGATAGGGAGGTAGGGTAGGGGTCTGAGATGACCCAGCGACTGATGGATGAAGTGATGAGAGGGTGTGGAGAGCTAACTTGTCTTAAGGAAGACCAAGGCAATGGAAGAGCAAGAAGGTAGGGTTACGTGGACAGAAGAGGAGTGGTGAGACGAGGAAGCTGACTAGGAGATGGAGCAGCTGGCCTGGACGAAGCTTAGGTGGATGAGAGGAAGATGGATAAGCCCTGCACGGTGTGCACTTAACTGAATCAACCAAATCCTGCATACAACCGAAATCTTAGCTAATCTATTCGAACTATCAATGAAACGAATGAACAACAGCTTTATTCCCAAAGAAAACCATGTACAACACTTAATCAAAGGAACATCTAAAAAGGTCTAAACGCATGACTAATTTCTACAAATGAAAAACATTACACCAATGATTGCATGGCCAAGCAAACTAGTGTTTTTGTTGAGCATCACTGGCTTCACAATTCCAGCCCCTGATCCAATAAGGGAGAGGTGAAACTGAGAGTGCAGGCAACCCTTTTATGGAGCTTTTATCAATCTTTGTCTTATCAATCTATTCTATACATCCAAAGTAATTCTATTCATCAACAGTATCCTACTTAACCAACACAACTAAATTTTAGCTCAACAAACTTCGTTCAGATGCATAAAAGGAAAATCACAGTGCTGAAAGGAAAGATAACAATACAAATAAGGAGGCCCTAGGCTCTCAGGTTGGGCCCAACCTCGAGAGCTATGGATCCTATAAAAACCTCAGAGCTGATATCGAATCTGACTGCTTCCCATTATCAAAAAATAATCATAAGTCAAGAGTTATGCCAATAATGGCTACAAAAGAAGAAAACAGAGCTAGCAGCACGTAGTGCAGAATGTGCAAAAGTTTTTCCAAAAAAAGTCCTTTTCGAAGGCTGAAGCCTTATCATTTATACACTACGAGGCCCTAGCTGGCCTCCTAAATCTATGGGACTTGGCTGCCCAAACTGTGAGTGAACAGCTCCTTCCAAGAAATCTGCTCGACTGCCTTCTATATCCGATTTTGGTGGCCTTTGGAGCTCGAAGTTGGGGGTGAACATCCCAAGGGAGGCTATTTAATGCTATAGACAACCCCCTACGAATCCTCAACCCATGCTTGGTTGTCTCCTAGCCCATGTCTGCTCGGTTTTGCTTCAACATGTGTCAAAAAATCCTGAAATGAGCACGTGTTAGCCACCTAGGAATAGTGACTACCCTTATTCGTACAAATGACATAAACATACTAAAAAATAATGCATAAGTTATGAAAAATGAAGGATTGGGCAAGGGTAGTTGGGCCAAATGAGCCCAAAATGTTACCAAATTTGGGGCTCATCATCACCCCCCTGCTAAAATGATTGCTCATCCTTGAGCAACTAATCCAGCTCCTCGTCCTTCATTGCTTTAACCACCACTCTCACATCCTAGGCTTCTGAAGTAGTATCCTCCTCACTGTCATGGAACCCGACCTTCTTTTCCAGCTCTTCCCATTGCTTATGTTCTTCTTTTTCTGTGCTTCCTTCCACTAGTCCCAAAAGAAAAGGTGGGCTTAGCTTGAGGTCGATCTAGCTGGCCTGGAGGTTCTGCATGGACTTCTTGTAGAGAGGTACCCATACTAGGCCCTCCCTCATTCTAGTTGGAGTGTTATACTCCCTGATTTTGAGGCTGTGGGACAATGTGTTCCACCTCCGGGTGCAAGCATGAACACAATTGTCCCCTAGTAGTCACTCCATATCCTCGAAATGTGCTATAGCCTGAGCCTACTGATCCATGTATTTTAGTAAAGCCTGCGGGTTGGTTGCTAGGTGTTGGTGGGCGGATATCAATGCAGTGGGGTCCCCTGGCTCTGCTCTGATTAACAGTGGTTCATGTAACTCGCGGTTAATAACATCTCTGACCTCTGTCGCTCTCTTTTCTTCGTGGTTTAACCATGAGGTAAATGCCATTAGCTGCATATCTCCCACAACCGTGTTGGGATCCCATGAAGTTTCATTAGGAAGGGCCAAATTATGGAGGTAGAACTCTGATAGCTTGGCCTTGTCCTCTGAGGAGCTACTGTTGCATAAATCTGTGAACTGCTGGGGGTTTTGGATCTGGGAGATACCCCTCTGTGCTAATGCATTAATCTGGAATTGCAGCCACTGGTCCCATAGGTATAGGCCATAAGATTTGGCCGGCTGCCTACATTGTAGAGCATCCATAGCCCAACTGGCCATGCAGGCCAGTTGTGCCTCTTTTTCTTGCAACTGTTGTTTGAGAGCTTGTATCTCTATGTCTGCTTGTAGTTCCCTTTCCTGTAGATGCTGGTTTAGTTCCTCAAGACCAGCTTGCATTCCTTCTTTGCCTTGAGGTTCTGCTGTAGTGTCCCCTAAGGTTGTGCCCCTTTCTTTCCTTTGTTCCTGTAGCTGCAGTTTGAGCTTCTCATTCTCTTCCTGTAGAAATACTCACTGGCAGTTTCCCACGTGCTTGGCCATAGCTAATTCCCTTCTTGCCTCTTTGAGTTGTTCCTCCAAGGGGCCTATATCTGCTACTCCTTTAGACTTAGCTATCCTCATCCACATGTGGGTCCGTACTCTTTCTTCTTCCAATGCAAAGAAGAGCGGTACTGTGAATTTTTGTGGGATAATTTTCCCAGACTCCAAAAAATTATAATAAGAGCTCAAGTTGGGCTGGGGCTAGGCTCCATGATGTGTTCTACCTCTGCTTCCCTTTGCGGTGAGGTGGCTACCTCCCTTGGCGAGGTAGGGGTGTCTTCGACGGTAATTGGGTCTTTAGATGGAGGTTGGGGCCTGCCAGTTTTAATTCTCACACTTCTCCTCGCTTTGAAATACAAAGGAATCTCCCTTTTTCATTTCTCCTTTGGCTTGGGGGAGGTACTTAGGGTGGCCAGCACGGCTGCTGCCTCCCGAGCAAGAATTTCGGCCGTCTTCTCCTTCTGTGTTCTTTTCTGAGGACTTCCTGTAGAAAGCCCTGTAGTGGCTGATTTCTGGCTTCCTGTAGATGCCGTTTTTGATTTTCCTATAGAAACAGATGGCACCGTTTTAGCCTGCTTGGCTGAGGATGCTTTTTCTTTCGATTTTGCTGAGGCTGCCTTAGAGGTGCCCTCACTAACATGGACCTTTTCAGTCCTTTCCACTCTGCTTTGTAACCGTTTTTCCCTGGGGGTTAATGTGGTTTTGTAACCCTCTGTTTTGGCAGCTTGTTTTTCCTCTTGTTTTCGCTTGGGCTCTTTCTTTTCCTCTTGTTTTCCCTTGTGCTCTTTCTTTGGTGCTTTGGCCATGTTTTCTTGGCCTTTCTCTTTCTTTTCTGTTTGAATTGGTTCCTTCTCCTCGCTGCTGGAGGAGGTGAGCTCCTCGGCCAGTACTCGAATGTCATCATCCTTAGTCAAATTCCGGAAGGTTTCCCAGGAGAGAGGGACAATATACGTGTGAAGTGCATCTTCCACGAGGAGCTTAATGAGCCCATGATGGGCTATCTGATCTGGCGTCCCCTCTTTCAACTTAGTGGCACACTCGGTCATGGTCTGCAGGAGGAAGTAAGGGATGCTCAACTTTTTCTCTGAGGGTAGGTCCATTTGGTGTCTAAGTTCTGTGAGCAGCCGAAAATGGTATCCATACACGATGCTGAATCGCCCCTCGCATGTGATATACTTCATAATTTGGAGGCTGACCTCACTCCAGAACGGCGGTAGGCTGGTTCTTCGCACTCCATTCTTGTCTTCTGAGAATTGCTCCTCCGACAAAAAGAATTCCTTCTTAGCCTTCTGGCCTAGTTTTCTCTCCTCCTTATCCCAAGGTGCCCCCATCGGTAGATCAGTGACCCTACTAATGAACTGTGGGGTAAGTATGAGGGTCAAACCTTTGAAGTTGACAACAGCCAACGTTTTGGACTTTGGTTGTAAGGATCGCAAGAATTCCTCTGCAACCTCGTCATTGTGACCTTGGAGCTTGTCATAGAATGACATCCACCGTGCACGAGAAAACAGGTCTACCACCTCAGGGGTCTCCCGTAGTTTCTTTGAGTCTGTAGGCTCTTTCCTGATGAACCCACCTGGCATGGTAAAAGCTTGTTGTGGTGGCCTGAGCTGGCTGGCGCGTATAAAAAGATGGACCTTTGGGATTTCCTCAGACAGAGCGTAGAGTTACGCCTTTATCATGCACACAGTCTATAAATTTACGACTGTCTACAGGTGAGCCTTGACAGTGGCTCAATTATGAACCAAACCCTGTAGAAAATCCCGCATATACACTACGACGACAATTCTCATGCAGAAATAAGAAGACACTTGCAAATTCATGCACAGACTGAAATTTACGGTTTTCTACCCCTTTGATACGTCGACTTCACCACCTTTCGAACCAATTGCATGGGAGGACTATGTTCAGGCTTACCTCGTTCCCAACTTGCCACCTTTGACGTGAACAGTTTGATTTCTCCGTAATGTTGAGCTTCCTGTAGCACAGCTTCCTGTAGGAGTCGTGCACGGGTTCTGGGGAGCGCTTCAGCGGTTCTGGGCCTTCTGTGCAACAACAGGACGTTGAGCAGGCCGAGAACTCGGAGTATTAACCTTCAGGAAATTGCGGATGCATACTCGGCTGCAAAGCGGTTGGAATAAATGAGTGTAGTGCACCATATGCGATCTAGCCGGTAGATTTGAATCTCTGCAGAACTCGTGGTGCGGGGGTGAGCTGTCCCCATCGGCCCGTTGGCCGACGTCACCTGTGATCATACCACTGAATGTCTGCCTTACCGCCGAATCATTCCCTGCATATCTACCACCGCCACTCCTGTTAGATCGGCGCTTCTCTCCGACTGGACTCTTCCCATGTGTCCATTTCCTGCCTTGTCGACGCCCCAAAAGCTTTTCGGATCGGACGAGGCCGTCGAGCTGGTTGTGCTGGCCAATTGAATGGCTACCCGACTTGCTCAACCCATTCATTTTCATATTTACACACATTTTAAAGTATTATTCATGTGATTTGACAAAGCAGGGTGAGGCACTTACCTGTGCAGCTGTGATGTTATTTTTCTCACGCTTCAGGACGAGGGTGACAGATCCGCTTGTTGCTGCTTCGTGCACAGGCACGGGAGCTCCATTTTGCTGACTGCTGCTGGTTACGAGACCGGTCGCTCGGCTGTGGATAGTGCATGCGCTGGCTCACGAGTTTCAGGTATCTCCATAACATGCACTTTAGCCGGATCAACTGCTACAGGATTCCTGTAGGACATCCTGTAGCCGTTTCTCCTCCTCAGGTGCATGCTGAAACGGTGGATTCACATTCACGGTTGTAGGGTCTTCGAATTGCCTTGACAGGTAGCGCAGCGGCCTCTGCATGCTTTGTTTTTCATTTGAAAATGATTTCTTCTGAAAGTCCAACATTCTGGTTTGACTGTGCAGGTATTTCAATCGTATGGCAGCCATGGTGGTGGAAGGAGGCGACAACAGTGGGTGCTGAAGAAAAACATTGGTTTCATGCCTCCTTATTGGAATTCGGGCTTCAAATTTTCCTACATAGTTGGTCCTGGCCTGTTCTAAGATTCTACAGGAAGTTTCCTGTAGAAATACAGAACTTCCTGCAGAAAGTCCTGTAGCTTCCTGTAGGAGGCTAAACTATGACCAAACCATGCCCAAACCTTGGAAGAGATGAGTGTTTCCGGAGGGAGTGTTGGTGAGGTCACCTGGTAGCATGGTAGGGACCCTTATCCTTGAGTTGAGAGGCCTCCTTTTCTGCATGGAATACCTGCAACCTCCATTAATTTCCAAAGCTTGAGCCTGTTTTCTGTTACTGCCTTTTTTCTTTTTTCTCTTTTTTCTTCTTGTCTTTTTTCCTTTTTTTTTTTTTTTTTTGAGGAGACAGCAGGGGTGCCTCAATGAGGTTTTCACCCCTACGATCTGCCTTGGGCGCCTCAGAGAGGTTTTCACCCAAGGATATTTTTTGTTTTTATTCCAATTTTCAGAGAGACAGCAGGGGCGCCTCAATGAGGTTTTCACCCCTACCATCTGCCTTGGGAGCCTTAGAAAGGTTTTCACCCAAGGATCTTTTTATTCTGATATATTTTTTTTTTTTTGGGTGCTCAGGGTATGCCCAAAACAGAGGCAGAACCCTTCTCTATGACCAGTACTCATTTTTCCACAGTTTTGATGAACTCTTGCCTCGAAAGAGGTTTCCTGTAGATCTTTAGTCGATGCCCATTGACGAGCATGGGGATGGCTTCCTCATCGATGGTCCGAATGAGAACAGACCCATTATCATTACACTTCTCCACTACATATGGCCCTAACCATCTTGTCCTCAGCTTCCCCTTGAAATCCTTGTGTCTGGAATCATACAACAGTGCCCAATCTCCCGGTTGGAATTGCTTGTCATTGAGCTGCCGGTCATGCCATATCTTCCTCTGAAGTTGAACCACTTCTGAGTGGAGAAAGCCCTGCATTTTGTGTTCATCTAGCCCGTTCAGCTGCAATAACCTTTCTTGTTGGGCGTGGCTGAGATCTAGGTCCAGATGAGCTGCCATCCTGAATGTGTTGTACTCGAACTCAATTGACAGCAAAGCTCTCTTCCCATAGACCAGTTAATAAGGTGTGAAACCGGTTGTGGTCTTCCAAGTGGTGTTGTAAGCCCAGGTGGCCTCAACCATGCAATCTGCCCAATCCTTTCTGCTGCTGCTCACCACCTTAGTCAAAATCCCTTCTAATGCTCTATTGGTGACTTCCACCTGCCCATTTGCTTGTGGATGATAGGGGTGGAAGTCCTATGCTTGATCTTGTGATGGGCAAGCAAATCTTCAATTAAGTTGGAGGTGAACTGGCTTCCTTGATCGGTGACTAGCTCTCTTGGGTAGCCAAATTTGTAGAAGATGTTTTCTCTTAAAAACTCAACCACCTTTTCTTCCATCGCTGCTTTGATTGCCTTGGTTTCTGCCCACTTGGTCAGATAGTCTGTGCACACAATGATGTAATACCTTTGCCTTAAAGGAGGATTGATAGGACCCACAAAATCCATGCCCCACTTCTCGAATGGTTCAAGAGTCACTTGAGGTTGGAGAGGCATTTCGTCCCTTGGGGTTGGCTTCCCCATCCTTTGGCATCGGTCACATTGGCTGATATATCTCTTGACATCTTGATGAAGCATGGGCCAATAGTAGCCTGCCTGTAGAATTTTGAAGGCAGTCCTCTTGGCTGCAAAATGTCCTCCACAAGGCCCGTCATGACAGGTTAGGAGGATGTCAAAGACTTCCTCCTCCCTTACACAATCCAAGTGAATGAGGAACTCTTCCTTACAATTCTGCTTTTCTCTTTGGAAGATAGATGCGGAGGGAACTGTGCTGAGACCAGATAGTTTGCTATATCAGCAAACCATGGGGAGAGTACTGAGATAGCAAACAGATGTTCATCTGGCATCTGGTCGTCCACTGTTCCATCTTCACCTGCAGGTAAATCCAATCTAGACAAGAAGTCAGCAACAACATTTTCTTTACCTAGTTTGTCAACGATAGTCAAATCAAATTGCTGCAACAGATGTAACCATCTAATAATACGAGCATTCACATCTGGTTTATCATTAAATATCTAATTGCAGCATGATCAGTATGTACAAATGTTTGATAGCCAGTGATGTAGTGTCGGAACTTGTTCAGGGCATGGACCATAGCCAGGAACTCTTTCTCAGTTACAGTATAGTTCAGTTCTGCCTTGGATAAGTTTTTGCTAACAAAGTATATGGCATAGGGGAGTTTTTGTTCAACCTGTCCTAAGGATGCCCCTATGGCTTTGTTCGAGGCATCAGTGTGGATGTGGAAAGGTAGGGCGCAGTTTGGACCTTTTAATATCGGGGCGGACACCAACTTATCCTTTAATTCATTCAGAGCCCTTTGACAGTCGTCCGTCCATTTGAACTCAACATCTTTTGCTAAGAGGCCAAACAATGGCGAGGCTAGCTTACTGAAATCTTTAATAAACCTTCTATAATATCCTGCTAAGCCTAGGAAACTCCGAACATCTCTTACTTTCTGAGGAGGTGGAACCTTTTTGATGAGAGCAATTTTATCAGGATCCACCTGCAATCCCTGGTGAGAAATGGTATGTCCTAGCACGGTCCCTTCAGTCATCAAGAATTCACATATTTCTGGACTAAGGGACAGATTCATCTTGTAGGAATTTACAGGGTAAGTTCCTCAGAAAGAATACCAAAAGGACACCACTCACAACCAGATCACAGATCAATACACCAGTATTTTTGACGTGGTTAAAACCCTTAAAGAGGGAAACAGTCCACGGCCTGTCCCAACGTGGGTACTACAGGAAATTTATTAATCAAAGAATGAAAATTTACATAAGCTTCTCTCATGCACGGATTACCCGAACAATGACCCTCCATGCGCTTTAAATAGAACTCATGGACCAATCGGGTGTCAAGCCACGGATCAAGTGTCGGTAATACCGAGGAGAGAATGAACCGTCGGATCACTACATATCGTGACCGTCAGATTGTAAGTTACAAAATGTACAACGGTAAAGAAACACACTTTACCTAACTCTATACCTAACTCTACACTAGACCAAGTTGAACTTAACTATATCCTATGTGTCGGAATATCCTAACATCCCCCTTAAGAACAACTTGGGATAGGATTGAAGGATTTACAAATATGACACAATAGGAGAAGGAAGGAGGCACTAGAGCCTATCCCCCCTTAGTGACAACTTCCTGAACTCCAAGCATATATCGAAGTTTAGTGAACTTCGCCTCTGTGAGAGCCTTTGTGAAGATGTCTGCAACCTGATCATCTGTTAGACAATATTGCACTTCAAGAACATGGTCATGAATGAGCTTTCTGATGAAGTGCATGTGTATTTCAATGTGTTTGCTGCACTGATGCTGGACTGGATCTTTGCATAGTTGAATGGCACCTTGATTATCACACCAAAGTGTGGTTGGATGCTGCTGCTCAAAGCCAAACTCTGATAGGATCTGACAAAGCCACAAGGCTTCCTTACTAGCTTCCACGGCACCACGATACTCTGCTTCTGCTGACGAAAGAGAAATGGCAGCCTGTTTCTTACAAGCCCATGTAATAGGTCCTGAACCAAGAGTGAAGACATAACCGGCAGTAGACTTCCGATCATCAGGGTCACCAGCCCAATCAGAATCAGTGAAACCAACTGACAGAGGAGCAGCTTTGGCACTGTAATGAAACCCAAACTGTACTGTACCTCGAACATAACGAAGTATTCTTTTAGCTGCTTTCCAATGACTTTCACGGGGGTTTTGCATAAAACGAGCAACAAGGCCAACAGCAAAGGAAAGATCAGGACGAGTATGGGTTAAATACAAGAGTTTTCCTACAAGTTGACGGTATAAGGTAGCATCAACTTCAGGAGAAGTACAAGAGACTGAAAGTTTGACTCCAGACTGAAAGGGAGAAGGGGCTGGCTTACAGTCTTCCATGTGAAAATGACGAAGAATATCACAAGCATACTTGGACTGGGAAAGGAAAATACCCTCCTTGGATTGCAAGACTTGAAGACCGAGAAAATAGTGTAAGTGTCCTAAGTCTGTCATTTCAAATTTCTTTTTAAGGCTGGACTTCACATGGTTTATAAGGTTGGGATCACTACCAGTAAGAATAAGATCATCAACATAAAGAACAAGGATGATAAGAGAGTTGCCCACTTTCTTGGTGTAGACAGTATTGTCAGAATGACACCTAGAAAAGCCAGATTCTAAAAGAAAGCTATCCATTTTGGCATACCAAGCCTGAGGAGCTTTCTTGAGGCCATAAAGGGATTTCTTAAGTCGAAAAACAAGGCTGGAGTCTGTTTGTATGGAGCCAATGGGTTGTTCCATATAGATTTCTTCCTGCAAGTCCCCATGCAAGAAGGCAGATTTAACATCCATCTGATGGACTTCCCATTTTAAAGAGGCAGCAAGGGAAAGAACAAGGCGGATAGAGTTCATTTTGGCAACAGGGGAGAAGGTTTCAGTGTAGTCAATGCCTTCAACCTGTGAAAATCCCTTAGCAACGAGACGAGCTTTATGTTTATCAACTTTCCCATCTGGTCCATACTTGGTTCTGTAAACCCATTTACATCTAACAAGTTTGCGTCCCTTTGGTAGAGGAACAAGATCCCATGTATCATTTGTCATCAATGAATGATATTCTTCATTCATAGCTGCTTCCCAAAGTGGATGGCCTGAAGCTTCTGCAAAAGTGTCAGGATCATGATTTACTGGAGCTTGAGCCAGTAAAGAAGAGGCTCTTTCAAACTGAGAACGTGTACGTCGCTGATCTGTAGGATCACCGGCAAGATCACCTGCTGCATCCCGAGTAGCACGGACCCATCTTGGAAGTTGAGGATCCTGAGAAGGTGGGGGAGGATTATCATCCTCGCTTTCATCATCTGAAGAAGAAATGTTTTCAAAAGTAGAAGAGATAGGAAGAGGCGGCACATCCGCTGGACTAGGCTCGCAGACCAATTTATTTTCATCAAATTTTACATCTCTTCTAATGATAACATTTTTGGACTTAAATGGAATAAGTCTATAACCTTTTACATCTTCAGAACATCCAAAAAAAGTACATTTCTCACTCTTAGGTTCTAAAGCTTTATGCTTTTCATCTGGAATATGGGCCCATGCTTCACTTCCAAACACATGAAAGTGACTTACATCTGGTTTAATGGAACTCCAAGCTTCTTCTGGAGTGAGATTCTCTAGAACCTTAGTAGGAGTGCGATTGATTATATAATTTGCACAATTAATTGCTTCGGCCCAAAAACTAAGACTGAGTCCTTTAGATTGCAGCATACAATTAGCCATTTCCTTTAAGGTGCGATTTTTCCTTTCAGCTACACCATTTTGTTGTGGAGTGTATGGAACAGTATGTTGCATTTGAATTCCATTTTCGGTGCAAAAGTTGATGAATGTGTTTTTAACATATTCTCCACCATTATCAGTTCTTAGCTTAAGAATTTGATGTCCAGATTGTTTTTCAACAAAGGCTTTGAAGGCCAAAAATGTGTTAAATACTTCGCTCTTGAGTTTTAAGAAGTATACCCAAGTGCGTCTGGAGAAATCATCAATGAAAGTTAAGAAGTACTTGCAGCCAGAGAATGAAGCAACAGGAAGAGGACCACATAAATCACTGTGCACAAGCTGTAAAGGGGCTGAGGCGTGCCAAGAGGCACGTTTGTCAAAACTGTCCCGATGATGTTTTCCGAGTACACATCCGGAACAAACACCATCTCTGCAAGATACCATAGGAAGACCTGTCACCATATTTTCTTTACATAGATGCTGAAGGGAGAGATAGTTTAAGTGACCAAATCGCTCATGCCAAAGTTTGCTCACTTCATCATTATGAGCAACAAATACTGAGGGAAGATTTGATGACCCAAAGTTGTGAAACTTATACAACCTTGTGGAATCATCAGCAAGACCAGTAGCTAGAATCTGTTTAGGATCTTTTAGATCCTTGATTACAACATCATGAGGTGAAAATTCAACAATTTTACCTTCACCTGAATGAGTTATCTGATAGACAGATAGAAGGTTGCAGGATAAGGTTGGAACACATAATACATCATTAAACTGACCATTGTCTAGATGAACAGTTCGAGTCCCTACAACATTAAGAAATCTATCATCACCAACATATATATTTTTGGTGTTACAATCATTTAAAGAAGAAAACATGGCTTGGTTTTTGGCCATGTGATAAGAGGCTCCAGAATCAATGAGCCACTCATGAGAATGAGAAGAAGAAGAAGATACATTTAATGCATAACCAGAC
This sequence comes from Pinus tabuliformis, assembly GCA_031772625.1. NCBI lineage: Eukaryota > Viridiplantae > Streptophyta > Pinopsida > Pinales > Pinaceae > Pinus > Pinus tabuliformis. The sequence continues at coordinate 1,255,442,514 of CM062804.1, forward strand.
TGAGATGATTGACAACGACATGCAGAAAGTGCCATTCCGGAAGTTGAAGTTGAAGTAGGATCCACATGGATGTTATGTTTCTTCATTGCGGCTTCCAAGGCTTCCATCTTCTTAAAGCATTTAGATTCTAAGTGGCCATCTCGATTACAAAAGTTACAATGTCTATCAGTCTTCTTCCATTTGTTTTTATTGGTCTTATCATTTTGCTGAAATGATCTTTCATTTTGAGGCTGAGTTGGTTTAGGACCATTCTTTTGAGGATATGACTTCTTAGGATTCTTTGAATTTGGTTGGTGCTGGGCGGCTAACGCTTTCGTGGAAGAGTTTCCAAGATTAAGAAGACCAAGGTGTAAGAGTTTTTCTTGTTCTCTTATTAAGGAATCACAAAAGGAGTCAAAGGAAGGGGCCTTGTAGTCTTTTCCTTGACAAATGAAAGCTTCCCTTGTAGAATGGAAAGTGGAAACAAATACAGAGTAGGCTGGTCCCAACTTAGTGAGGATGGAATAAATAAGGTTACCATCTTCTTTCTTAACTTTAACACCTTCCAAGAGATATCTAAGGGTCTTGAATTTGGACAAGAAATCTTCAATGCAAGAAAAATTATTAGGATCCAAAGTAAGCAACTCATTTTCAAGTTGATGGGCTCTAATTTCATTTTTAATCCCAAAATGTTTAGCGAGTTTTTCTAATGCTTCATGAGGAGTCTCAAGTTCTGCAATGTGGAATCTAAGATCAGGAGAAATAGACATCCCCATCAAACCACGTGCTTGATCTTGTCTATTTTCCCATTTTGCAGCCTTGTCTTCATCTTTTGGTTTCTTCTCTTGGTTTGTGGCTATTCTGAAGAGACCTTTACTTCTAAGTAAATCTTCCATGTAGGCTACCCATTGGAAGTAGTTAGTGCTGTCAAGAATGACTTGGCATGGACTTTCCATTTTTTTTTTAAAAAACTGAAGCTGAAGATGTTGAAAGTAAGTGTTCCAATGGATATATCTCGAAAAAATAGGCGGTTTTAAAAAAAACGGCTCTGAAAAAGGCTTCCGGATGAAGAAGTTATGGCTTTTTGAAAAAAAATTGTTGACGTTGCCGGCAAAGTGCGCGAATGTGCGGGAATGAAAAAATCCGCCCCCACAAAATGGAGACTTGAACCCAAGACCTCTACTCTCTTAAAATAGCTTTGAACCAATTGATCTATACAAAAAATTTGAGAGAGAGAGAGAGAGAGCGGGGGGGGCCTTGGTTTGCGTGCTTGCCTTGAGAAAGCTCTTTTTCCCTACAAAACACAAAACACAAAACCCAACACGAATATGCAAAGAAAAACGAACCTTGCGGCTCGAAGTTAGCTTTAACCAAAAAACTAGAAATTAAAAAAAAAAAATCTCAAAGTTAGCTTTAGCCGAAAAACTAAATATTTTTCTCAATGTTTCTGATTTTCCGAGATCACACTAAGGTGCAGGGAAAAGAGCATACGCATGAGAAAAATCCTTCCTTCCTGTTTCTGATTTGCCTAGATCGCACAGAGTCGTAGGGCAAAGAGCATACGCAGAAATGAAAGGTATAGATCCGGTTAAAAAAAAGGCTAAATAAACTGAAACCGAAATAAGCAGAGAGAAAATAACAGTAAACTGCAAAAAACACTGTATACCTCCCGATCTGAAAAATGACGCAGCTAGGGCTACCGGAAACCTTTTCGCGTGAAATGAAAGGGGTTCCTCACTGGAACAGACGCTCTGAACGCAACAGAGCAGTCCTCTCGGCCCGAAAGCAGTCAGAAACAGCAGATCTAGGAAACGATAGCCGCATGCAGTTCTACCGGCTTCAGATTTGGATCACCAACGGACGCGGCCCTCAAATAGCTCTGATACCATGTAGGAATTTACAGGGTAAGTTCCTCCAAAAGAATACCAAAAGGACACCGCTCACAACCAGATCACAGATCAATACACCAGTGTTTTTGACGTGGTTAAAACCCTCAAAGAGGGAAACAGTCCACGGCCTGTCCCAACGTGGGTACTACAGGCAATTTATTAATCAAAGAATGAAAATTTACATAAGCTTCTCTCATGCACGGATTACCCGAACAATGACCCTCCATGCGCTTTAAATAGAACTCATGGACCAATCGGGTGTCAAGCCACGGATCAAGTGTCGGTAATACCGAGGAGAGAATGAAGCGTCGGATCACTACATATCGTGACCGTCGGATTGTAAGTTACAAAATGTACAATGGTAAAGAAATACACTTTACCTAACTCTATACCTAACTCTACACTAGACCAAGTTGAACTTAACTATATCCTATGTGTCGGAATATCCTAACACATCTCAATGCACTTGGTTAGGACTTTTCCCAGATTGGACAATGCTTCTTGGAAGTTGGACCCATAGGGAGTGAAGTCATCCATATAGATTTCCACTGAATCATGGACTAGCTCAGAGAAGATGCTCAATACTGCTCTTTGGAAAGTAGCAGGAGCGTTTCATAGCCCAAAGGGAAGGACTCGGTAAGCAAAGGTACCCCAAGGACAAGTGAAGGTGGTCTTATCTTGGTCTTTCGGGCTGATTTGGATTTGGTTATACCGCTGAACCCATCTAGGAAAGAGAAAAACTTCTTCCCTGCTAGTCCATCCAACACTTGATCTATGAAAGGCAGAGGAAAGTGGTCTTTCTTGGAGGCTTTGTTCAGTTCTCGGTAGTCTACGCAAATTCTCCACTTTCCATTTTTCTTGGTTACCAACACCAGAGGGGACACCCACTCGCTATCCGAGATGGGGTAGATGAATCCTGCATCCAACAGTTTTTGCAGTTCTTCTTTGACAATGTCCTTAAGGGCTAGATTCATTCTCCTCTGAGGTTGCCTGACCGGTTTACAATCTTCTTTGATGTAGATGTGATGGGTACAGACTGAAGGGTGGACTCCTTTCATCTCCTTATAGCTCCAAGTGAAAGCATCTAGATGACTAGCCAACAGACTATATAGCTCCTTTTCCTGGGAAGGAGATAGGGAGGAGCTGATCTTTAATGATCTCTCGGGGCCAAACTCCACATTTTTGACCCTGGGAGGGAGTGGATCGGTCACACAAAGGTCCACTAAGGTGCTGGCTTGAGTATCTTCCACCAATTTCTCTAAGGACAATGCACTGGGAGGCGGATTCTGAATCAAGGTCTCAATTAAATCATCCTCAGTTTGAGGACCTCCCCTAGTGGTCTCTAAGGTGCACAAGGGTGCAGAGTACACCTCATCCTCTTCTCCTTCTTCCAACCAAAGTGGTAAGTCATGCTCTAATAGAGGTTTGGCAGGAGGGTATAGGACTAGCTGCTTGGACATAAGACCATTTTTTATGGTCATGTTCCCTTCTCGGCAGCTTATGTAAGCATCCGCAGTGGCTAGCCAAGGTCTTCCCAAAATAAGGGGGTATCCGGTAAGCTTTGCCTTTGGCTGAAGAACCAAGAAGTCCGCAGGATACTCCCAAGAGTCAACAGAGACCAAGACATCCTCCACAATCCCCTCGGGAGTCACAGTGGAGCGATCTGCCAACTGCAGGACTTTCGAGGTATTCCTTAAGGAACCCTGAAGGTTGAGTTTGAGCATGGTACCCCTGGTCATCACATTAATCGCAGCCCCTAAATCATTCAAAGTGTGGGGTATGATGGTGCCATTGATGTGGACATCAACTACAGGACTCCCAGGATCCAAATACTTTGGACAGATTACTTGCCCCAACATAAGATCAGACAGTTGTCCTATGACATTGATGGTTGAGGCATCTCTTTTTCGCCTGCCTGGGTGCCTGAAACACTTTTCCTTTACCAATTTGTTGTATATCGGTACATCTTTGATGGCTTGGAGAAGTGGTATTCTTACACACAACTATTTGAGTTCTCGCAGAAGCTCATTCTCCTTTGGGTCGGGTTGTGTGGTGACTGTTAGTCTCTCAGGAAAGGGTGGAGTGGCCTTGGGTTCACTTTCCTGTTTGTCTTCCTTGTCCTCTAAGGGAGGAGGTTGGTGATCCAGAAGAGTCTTCCCAAATCGCAAGTTGATCTCCTGGATCTCCACAGCATAGGTAGGGCAGGTTGTTTCCCCGGTATATACCTGTTGGGCCTGTCGGTTGTTGGGGTTCGGGTTCGGTTGAGCAGGAATTTGGGGTTGTCTCGGAGGAGTAGGAGTTAATGGTTGTGGTTGAGCTGGTGGTGGAGGCAAAATGGCGGGAGGAGTGTTGTACTGGGGCCTCCACCCCGGTTGAGGTGCATTCCACTGAGGCTGTGGCTGGACATGTGAGTGAAACGAATGAGTAGTGGGCTAAGTATGGTATTGAGGTGGGTAAGACCATGGAGGAGGCACAGACCAGGGAGTATGAGCAGGGGGCCCCGAAGAAGGCATAGGAGCAGATTGGTTGGGGCTATAATAAGCTTGGGATGTCCCTTGCATCCCCTGCTGGTAAGGTCTAGGTCCATGCGGCCTTCTTTGATTGAGGAGGTAGAGAGGTTCAGTGGGTGCCTCAGTTCCTTGGTACATGGCCTTAAACCCAGGTAAGGTTGGGCATTGGTTTGTGGGGTGGTTCTCCTCACAAACGAAGCATACCTCTACCGAGTGTAAGGGACACTCGTTCTTAGGGTGCTTCCTTGTACACCTAGGACAAAAGATGGCCAAAGCCCTCTCAGCTGCCTCCTTCTTTTGTTGGATCCGGAATGTATCAAGTTGCATGGAAATGGTCTGTCTCACCTCACTTTTGAGGTCCTCCAGCTGATTAACAAACTCATTCTTGGAGAAAGTAGCACTAGCTAAAAGGGGGTTTCCCCTACCTCTTTTCCGGGCTGCCCTAGAGTGGTTTCTAAACACAGTCTTTATATCCTCGTAAGGTAGTTGGTAGATGTCTCCTCCAGCTAGCATGTGAAGGGTATCTAGGAGGTCTTGAGGGACTCCTCGGAGCAGGACCAACTTGAGAGATACAGGGTCAAGTATGCACCTGGCCCGTTTATAGCTAAGTTGGAATCTTTCCTCATAATCTTCTAAAGACTCCTCATTTCCCATGGTCATCCAAAAGATCTCTCCCTTGGCTTCCTTGGACCTACAGTAGTCCCGGTACTTGGTATTGAAAGCTTGCTGCATCTGAGCCCAAGTGGTGATACTGTTTCCAGGTAATCCCATGAACCAGCGTAATGCTGCATCCTTGAGAGTAGAGGGAAAGAGTTTCAGTTTTTGCTCATCTTCTGTATAGTCATAGGTTCGACAAAGGACAGCAAAATCAAACAAGAAGGTATCAGGGTCTTCAGTAGTCAATCCATGGAAGTGAGGTAAAGCGGACGGGCTTATGTTTTTCATTTTCATGTCTCCATTGGTCTCTTGGATGGGGAAGGCACCTTCTATTCTCTCATCTTCTCTTCCATCTTCAGCCATGGCTTCAAGTGGGATGGTTTCTAACTCTTCTTCTGGTATAGGATCTTCGTATGTCTCAGGAGGCTCACCTATAAGTTCTTTTGGATCACTGTCACCAAAGAAGAGAGAAGGGTGAATCAGTGAAGTGGTGGGGGTGTTGGGTAGGAATTTGCCAGTTTTATCTCTGTTCCTACGAGGCATGAAATGGAAAGGCTTTTGATTGTTTTTTTCTTTTTCTGCTTGTACCTGCAAAACTGAAATAGATTGAATTGCAACTAACTATCTTGCTAAAATGAAAATGCGGAATTGAAATGAACAACCCCCTACGGATCCTCAACCCAAGCTTGGCTGTCTCCTAGACCATGTCTGCTCGGTTTTGCTTCAACATGTGTCAAAAAATCCTGAAATGAGCACGTGTTAGCCACCTAGGAATAGTGACTACCCTTATTCGTACAAATGACATAAACATACTAAAAAATAATGCATAAATTATGAAAAATGAAGGATTGAGCAAGGGTAGTTAGGCCAAATGAGCCCAAAATGTTACCAAATTTGGGGCTCATCAACTGTCCAAATTCTTTTCGTAAGCACAGACTCTGATGAACATGGGGGAAATTTACCCATTCCTTTACCGCAGGAAGGAAGTTCGTCAGAGTCGTACCCGGCCGTCTATTCAGTCCCACCTCCAAGCAACCTAGTTGTTTCCTTCGACTGGAATCAACTAGGCAGACCCCGTTTACCGGCTAGGGTACCATTCCGAATCATTGCTCAAATATATAGAATGGTTATGGCCAGTACCATAATAGATGAAGGGGCTTCTGTGAGTAACATTTCCTCGACTGCTTGGAAAGTGCTTGGTTCACCATCGCTTTTTCCTGAGATGAGAAATCTAACAGGATTTGACAAAGGAACCAGTCGACCATTAGGGATCCTTCCCAATGTGCCCATAACATTGAGAGGGAAAACCGTTCAAATGAACGGTAGTCCAAGGACCCCTGGATTATAATCTACTCCTTGGACGAGACTATATTTATTGCATGGGATCAATTGTCTCCTCACTCTTTAGAGTAATGTGTTTTCCGCACGAAGGAAGAGTGGTAAAGCTCGTAGACCAGCTTTCATTTTCCGGATCACACATAGCAAATAGTCATATACCAACCCTGAATGGTCTTTTCACGCAAGGAATGTCTCATCAATCCCCAGTCCGTCCACCTGATGAGCGCGAGTGATTTAGGGGACATGACTGAAACCCAGGGGGCATGCACCCTGGTATGCTTCGGCAGGAAAACTTCAGGTATAGGGTAAGTTTCCGCGAGAGATATATGACTAGTCTATACTCTCGTCCGTGATTGGAAAAGGGGGTTAGACTAGAATAATATTGCCTTGTCAAAGTTATGTGGGTGGAGGCGTCTACGCCACTCGCCTTTGTCTATTTCGGTAGACATCGCCGAAGAAGTGTTTTGTTTGCGCTGTGAGTAGAACAATCTTTGGTAACCTAAAAGAGGTAGACCTTTCCTGATAAAACAAATGTTTTGTCAGTAGAATAAAAGGTGACCTTGAAGCTTTATTTTATACCTGGGGGCATGCAAACCTTTTGGCATGCAAGCGAAGAGCAACCATTTATTTTTTTAAATTTGTAGGTCCTCTAACCCTTTAAACTCGTAGGATTGGTCATTTCCTAACTTGCATAAAGAAAGGATGTGGGGCAAAACTCTAAAATTGATGTTTTCATATATGAGACATTCTTATTATACGACTGGATTAATCGAGCAGTTTTAGCACATAGTTCAAGCTCGTTAAAAGATAAACATAAGTCATGAGCAAATGTTTTCCCCAATGTTTAAGCTCAGTAAAAAAAAATGAACTGATTTTTGGTAAATAACCATCGTGAATGTAGTACTTCAGCCTTTAAAGCCTTGGTCGTGTTCTCACCATCACCTCCACTTTGTATTGGCCGATCATTCACCTCCATTTGATTGTTTACCCCTTTTTGAGGAACAACTGCGAAGAGTGATCTTGTTAGCCATCCTTGTAACACTGTCGTGATTGGAAAATTCCAAACCTTACCTGGAATCAGCTGCTACCCAATTTTATCACTCGTTCCTCAAAAAATGAGTCTCCTTTAAGCTTTTTTCAACTGACTCGTAAAATATGAAAATATTGCCAAGCCATTGGCCTCTCCAGCTCGTTAAAGGGACCGGAAGTGCTATCCCTCCTTTAGATTTTAATCTTTTTGGACCTGACGGATTATTACACAAAAAGATTGAGCGCTTGTTTTGTTCCGCTCGTTAAAAGTATCGAAAATTCATCCCTTCTGTATTGTTTTATACTTTCTCGGACTTAAGGGATTAGATGACGAAAAAGTATTTTTGGAGTTTCCTTTACGTTCCTTTTCAGAATCTCTAAAATTGAAAAGGACCGAGTTATCTTTGTTGTTAAACTCGTTAAAAACCTAATAGCGAAAAACTTGTCTATAGACAAGAACGAGTTTCACTATCGCTAGGCTCGTTAAAACATAGCGATGGGTTTGCCCGAAGGGAAAATTATAGAACAAGCATATGTTATCCTCCTCAAGCTTGACAAAAATAAAGAGGTACTGGTCAGCAATGACTGGGGAAAAATTGGGAAGAAAACTTGAAGAAACTTTGTTGGTAGCAAGTCGCTCTTGAACATAGCACTTTCACTCCGCATCCAAGTTGGGTTGGGTTGTTTCATTCACTAGTCACATCACCATGGTCACATCACACCATCCACATTTGGGGTTAATGCTACCAATCCATCATGTCAGTGTCGCCGATATGTTCAAGAGAAGTCACTCAGAGAATTCACCTGTGTCTCACCCACTGCAATACATTTACACTCCATTCTTTCATGACCGCCACCCTGAACCTTATATCACCAGACTGTTTTCACCTCCATTAAAATCATTTGCTCCGTTCCGTGTCATTGATGTGGGATTCATTAAGGCCCTCCTATGACGGATCGCTTCTTGTCGACATCAGCTCATTATCCAAGAAGTCGATCTAGGAACACCCATTTCAGTACTTTGAAGCTTGCATGCCTCAATGGCAAGTTTCTCACTTCCGGCGACAGGTTTACATAAATGGCCTTCGACCGAAAGATTTTGCGTGGTGTTCGACGCCAAATCCTTTATTCACACCACGTGAATTGTACTGCAGTACCTTGAGGGTCATTATCATTATCGGTGATTCCTCTCGCCCCTGTTAACAACTTACATCATTGGCTGGTAATCAGGCGATGTCTTTCCATGTTCGACTCCAGAACATCTCTCACATGGATCGACTTGTACTTTGAGTGAAGATCGAACGAGATTGAAGACCCTGGATCTAGTTTCATCCATCTGGGCTGCGATATATATTCAGGGAAATAAAGACATCAAATGTACATCATTGCTGCACAGATAATCATCCAATCAAAGGGATGATGGCTCTACCAGAATCATCAGTCTACACTCAGACGATTGTCTATCCTATGTACATGAAAATGAATTTATAAAGATGTGCATGGGAATGCCCGCCTCAGCTAGATCATGAAAATATTATGAAGATAATGTATTGTATTGTATCTTATTACAGGTCTCCTCCCAGCTTGAAAGAACTTCAGATCCTCATGATAAAGCATTTCACCCGACATCAAGAAGATTAACGACCTCATGCTTTAGGGGGCAACTGTTATAGACATTTTTGGGCACTGCAACCCCAAGCATAAAATGTCCATAAAGCAAGGGCTCCTAAGTCCCTAAAAGTGTTGTTCCAACCCATAAAGGAACAAGGTCAACTGATTACAACTTCTCCCAGAAGTTCTCCATGAAAAACCACTCAGAACTGGTCAAAACAGGATCATTTCACTTGCTCCATAGGCAAAGTGTGTTTCATCTCACCTAAGTACACTCTATGGGCGCGTTGCATTTCAAAAAGCCATTCTATGGGGTGCGATGGGCGAGAAGAGACAAATGGCAGCGTCAATCCGCGAGGTGGAGAAGCATGGAATCTTCCAGAAACTTCTCCTGTGACACTTGCCATTCTGAATTCGACCAAGGATGAGTAAGAGATCATCAATCTCCAAGTGGAAGCAAGAACTATAAGAGGGAAGACACTAATCAAATCACAAGCTGACTCATCTCCCTTACAAATATCTATATATGGATCCCTCATCCCAGAAATCCAGAGGCTGGAATTTTGCATCTTGTAAGGAATTGTTGTTGGTTTCTTGAGGCAACATCATAATGTTGGGTGATCTAAGCTTTGCATGAGGTAAAGAAGGGCTTACTTGTTGAGAGGATGATGCTGGGTTAGAACAACTGGTTGTAACTCTCTTGACTCTTTCTTGATTATCAATAAAGCTATTCAAGTTTTCCTCCATACTCTTGTGTAATATATGTTTAGTGCATTTGTATGGTCAATTTACATCTGATCCTAGATTGTTTATGATAATAGATCCATTTTCTTGTATAGTGCTATGCTACTTTGATTCTACAGGTACTCTGTGAAGCTGGGTGTACAAGGAAGCAAGTAGCAAAGGACTATCAGAAGAGAGAGGAATCGAACTAGGAACCAAGCGCAAGACAGAGGTTGGTCTCCTTTATTCTTCTCTCATCTATATTTCATAAAGGAAAACAAAAGTAGCTTTACTTTGTTTGTTTCTAAGGTAGCTACCACACCTTAGTGGGATTAGTAGTTCTGCATAGACACTTTTCCCTGTAACAAGTATACTTGTAGAATAGAAGCCCACACCGTATACTGGAATGAAGACACCAGTGGAGGCCTTTTCTGGGAAGAGACCAGATGTGAGTCACTTCAGGATCTTTGGATCATCAGTTTATTGCCATGTAACCAAAGATGCCTGGAAGAAGCTAGATCGAACAGTTGAGTTGGGGATACTTGTGGGGTACAGTGATACACCCCACACATATTGGGTGTTCTTGCCTACCAATCAGAGGAGCGTGGTATGAAGAGATCTGAAGTTTGACGAGCTGAAAGCCATGCGAGTATCACTTGAGAGGGAGATGAAGTTGCATGTAGAGGAGGAACATTTAGTTCCTAAGGAGGAGGAGCCTCAAATTGATGCAGAGCAGCCACATGCAAAGGAGCCGGGAGTGGAGACATCCACTCATGCAGAGTCTTCCAGAGATGGGCAGAAATTCTCAAGGGAAGTTGATAGGTTGATGTTGGATTGGAGAGAGAATGTGGGACAACCATCCTCTCAACGCAGATAGATGAGGTCACATGAGCGGCACACTGGTTACATGGCCCTTGTTCGGGAGTGTGTAGAGACTGAACCTTCTTCTTTTGAGGAAGCAGTGCAACAACCAGTCTGGGTTGATGCAATGGTGGAGAAGTATGATTCCATCATTCAGAACTGTGTTTGGGATGTTGTCCCAAGATCAAAGGACAAGTCAGTGGTGAGTTCCCAATGGCTTTACAAAGTAAAGAAAGTATCTGATGGCAGTGTTGAGAAACATAAGGCAAGGTTTGTTTCCCGTGGTTTCTCACAGGTCGAGGGGATCGACTACAATGAGAATTTTGCTCCTGTAGCAAGTTACTCATCTATCAGATCAATTTTGGCACTATCAGCTCAGATGGGTTGGAAGATCCATCAGATGGATGTGAAGACTGTGTTCCTCAATGGCAAGATTGAGGAGGAGGTGTGCATTGAGCATCCAGAAGGATTTGGGACCTTCGATCATGAGTCGCATGTGTGCTGACTCAAGAGAGCTTCGTATGGGCTGAAGCAAGCACCTCATGCTTGGTACACCAGGATCGACAACTATTTCACTGGGTTGGGATGAAGCAAATGCGAACCTTTACCACATCATGGTAGAAGGTAAGCCATTGATCATTTTTCTTTATGTTGATGATCTGATATTGATAGGTGTTGATCATTTGATCAAGTCTTGCAAGGAGGGTCTTGCAAGAGAGTTCGAGATGAAAGACATGGGTCTTCTGCACTACTTTCTAAGCATGGAAGTGTGGCGGAAGGATGGGGAAGTGTTTGTGTCTCAAGGAAAGTATGCTAATGAGATACTCAGGCGATTCCACATGGAGAAGTGCAATCCCATGCAGACTCCATTAGCTGGTAACTAGAGGAAGGAGGATGCTACTTCAAGTGAGGTAGTAGCTGCTACTGTTTACTGGAAGCTTGTGGGTTCATTGATATATCTAGTGAACAGATGACCAAATTTGTGCTTTGCGGTGAACCAGCTGAGTCAAGCTATGGTGCAGCCTACCAGGCTGTTTTGGAGGGAAACAAAGCATGTGCTGAGATACCTCATAGGCACATCTCAGTATGGATTGTGGTATAGATGGACAAAGGGAGTGAAGCTCTAGGGCTTCACAGATGCAGATTTGGCAGGGATTCCATCAGACCGGAATAGCACTTCAGGAGGAATTTTCAACCTTGGTTTAGGTGTAGTTTATTGGTACAGCAGGAAACAGAGGTCAGTTGCACTTAGCTCAGCAGAGGCTGAATACATGGATGCCAGTCAGGCAGCATGTGAGGCCATTTGGATGCAGAAAATTTTAGTTGGATTGTTTGGTCAGAGGATGGATCCAACTGTCATCTATTGCGATAATCAGAGTTGTATCAAACTCTCTGAGAATCTAATATTTCATGAAAGGTCCAAGCACATTGATATCTGGTATCGTCATCTTCGAGACTGTGTGGTGAAGAGGATCATGTTGTTGCTGTATGTTTCGACTGAGGAACATGATGCAAATATTTTGACTAAGGCATTGTCAAAATGCAAGTTCGAGTTCCACAGAGACAGGATTGGGGTGACAAATAATCCCTTTCTTGTTGAGAGGGAGTGTTGAAAATAGCAACAAGAAATGCTAAATATAGAAGTGCTAAAAATAGCATTGCTATAAATAGCATTTCGGGATACATTCCAATTTTAGTTAGTCCCTAAACTAAAATTGAAAGTTAAAATTCTAATTTGATCTTAGTAGCTATTTGAAAAATAATTAATTAATTCATCTTGAGTTAATTAGTTGGAGAAAATCAAACATGAATTCTATGTGAAGACATGCAACAGTTATCCCTTTGATTGAGGAAGTTATCCTTAATTAAGGAGATAAGGTTGAGGGTTATTTTTGAGTTGTAATTAGTTAGCTCAGTTAACAGAGTTAAGTCCAATTATATTAGTTCCAATAGTTTGTGGAACTAATTGTTAGTTAATTTAGTTAATGCATGCATGCATGTAACTAGTGTACTTCAGATAACTGAATATTCTCTCATAAATAACTCATGCATGTTAGTTCAGTTAGAGACCCAATTGAGATCAGATGATGGGATAGTGTACTATCAGTTGTAGGAATATTCCCATGAGGATATCTCTTACATGAAGAAGGAATTCTTTCCTTGAGGATTGCGCAGTTATTTCTAAGGTTGGAGTGTGTGTGTGAGGTAATTCACACAGGTGGCAGCTTTTGGACCCCAAGAGAAACTACGCAAGGAAATATGAGGCTTGGAGGATTTAAGGAAGGCATATGTTGTGTCTATTCAGTCTATGAGTTGTATTGAGGGATTGTACTGAGAGCTGGATAGCTTGTGAGCTAAAGCTTTGTGTAATCTCGGAGATATTTCCATTTGTTTGATAATATAGATAGCAGGGTTTTTAGCTAAGAATTTCCCCAGATTATTCTTCTATATTCATGTGTGATTTATTTCTCATTCTCTGTTATATGTGTTCTAAATTGATCTTGCTCAAAATGATTAAGCTTTCGCAAGTTTGTTTGTAGAAGTAGATCAAGTATATTGCTTTAGTACATTGCATTATCAGGTGATCTACACTGAGAATATCTACACAATAGCTAGGAGTTCCTTTTCGGTCACTGTATAATTTAGCTCAACCTTTGACAAGTTCTTACTAATAAAATAGATGGCATAAGGCATTTTTTCCTCTACCTGACCTAGGGCTACTCCTATGGTTTTTTGTGAGGCATTAGCATGAATATGAAAGGGGAGGGCCTAGTTTGGGCCTCAGAGAATTGGTGCAGTGGTTAACTTACCCTTTAGAATGTCTAAAGCCTCTTGACAACTTTTTGACCATATAAACTCATAATCTTTGGCTTACAAACTGAATAAAGGAGAGGCCAACTTGTTGCAGTCTTTTATGAACCTTCGGTAGTATCCAGCTAACCCTAAGAAACTTCTGACATCTCTCTACTTTTGAGAAGGTGGGACCCTTTGGATGATGGCTATTTTGTTTGGGTCTGCCTACAGTCCTTGCTGAGATATTTAATGACCTAGCATGGTACCTTCAGTCATTAAGAATTCACATTTTTCAGGACTGAGAGACAGGTTCATTTCAATGAATTTTTTTAGTACTTTGCCTAGGTTAGTTAGGGCTTCTTGAAAATCACGACCATAAGGTGTAAAATCATCCATATAAATTTCCACCGCATCATGGACTAATTCAACGAAAATACTCAAGACTGTTCTCTAGAAAGTGGCAAGAGCATTGCATAGGCCAAAAGGAAGGACCCTATAGGCAAAAGTACCCTAAGGACAAGTGAATGTGGTCTTATCATGATCTTCTGGGAAGATCTGGATTTGGTTGTACCCACTAAATCCATCTAGGAAAGAGAAAAAACTTTTCCCTACCAGGTCGTCTAGCACTTTGTCAATGAAGGGTAGAGGAAATTGATCCTTCTTTGTGGCTTTGTTCAAATCCCTGTAATCGTCACAAATCCTCCACTTAACATTTTTCTTGGGAACTAACACCAAAGGGGAGACCCACTCACTGTCGGAGATAGGGTAAATGAATCCTAAATCTAGCAGTTTTTGCAGTTCTTCTTTGACTATATCTTTAATAACTGGATTCATTCTCCTTTGTGGTTGCCAGATTGGCTTGCGACCTTCTTTTATGTATATGTGGTGAGTACACACTGAGGTGTGTACTCCCTTCATTTCCTTGTAACTCCAAGTGAAGGCTTCTAGATTTTACTTTAACTTGTTGCATAGCTTCTCCTCTTCGAGAGAAGACAGAGATGGATTGATTTTCAAGGTTTTCTCTGGGCCGAATTCTATGGTTTTGACATGGAGTGGGTCAGAATCGGCCAAGTACAAGTCAATTGGATGATTGTTATGGGTTTCCTTTATTGCTTCTTCTAAAGATAATGAACCAGGAGTTGGACTTTGGAGCAGGTGTTCAATAAAGCCATCCTCATCTTGTTTTCCTCCTCCCATGGTTGCTTCCAAAGCATAAAGTTGCGCAGAATAAACCTCATGTTCTTCCTCCTCCAACCATAAAGGTAAATCATTCTCTAGAGAAGGTTGAACAGGAGGGTATAGGACTAATTTCTTGGACATATGCTCATTCTTGATGGTCATATTCCCAGCTCTGCAGCTAATGTAAGCATCGACTGTAGCCAACCATGGCCTCCCAAGGATGAGAGGATAACCAGTAAGCTTAGCCTTAGGATGGAGAAGTAGGAATTCTATAGGGTACTCCCAGAAGTCAATGGAGATGATCACATCCTCCATAATTCCCTCAAGGGTTACTGTGGAACGATCTACAAGTTACAAAACTGTTGTGGTCTTCCTCAATGACCCTTGGAGGTTGAACTTGAGCATGGTATCTTTGGTCATCACATTAATGGCAGCCCCAAGATCGATCAAAGTGTGTGGGAAAATGGTGCCATTGATGTGCACATCTACTACAGGGCCTCCAGGGTCCAGATATTTTGGACATATTACCTGCCCCAGCATTAAGCTGGATAGCTGCCCAATGACATTAATGGTAGGGGCATCCCTTTTTTGCCTCCCTAGATGCTAGAAGCATTGATCCTTAATCAAATTATTGTAAATGGGAACATCTTTTATTGCCTAGAGAAAGAGGATATTTACACATAGGTTTTTCAATTCTCCCAAAAGTTCAGTCTCTTCTGGGGTAGGCTAGAGTGGTTGGGGTAATTTCTCAGGAAAGGGTGGATTTACTTTAAGGTTGATTTCCTCTCTTTCTTCCTCAACCTCCCTAGGTGGAGGGGGAGGTTGGTTATCCGGGATAACTCTCCCAGATCTCAGGTTAATCTCCGGGATTTCCACAGCATAAGCTGGATATGATGTCTCTCCACTGTATGCTCGCTGAGCCTACCTATTGCTCAGGTTCGGATTTGGCTAGGCAGGCATCTGGGGTTGCTTGGGTGGAGTGGAGTGTAGGAGTTGTGGTTGGGCAGGTGGTGAAGGAAATAGAGTTGGAACATTGTTGTATTAGGGCCTCCACCCCTGGACTGGTGTATTCCACTGAGGTTGTGGCGGAGCGTAAGTTTGAAATGACTGGCTAGGAATGATACTGAGATGCATAGGACCAAGGAGGGAGTGTAGACTAGAAAGGATGAGCAGGGGGTCCCCAAGAATGTATAGTTGTTGTTTGGTTGGGGTTGTATTATACATGGGATGACCCTTGCATGCCTTGCTGGTATGGTCTAGGCCTAGGGGGTCTCCTTTGATTAATGTAGCAAAGCTTCTTAGTAACCCCTTTCAACTCCTTGATATACAACTTTGAGTTTGGGTAAATAAGGGCACTTGTCTATGGAGTGGTTTTCTTCACAGACCGAGCCAATTTCAATACAGTTCAATGGACATTTGTTCCTAGGATGCCTCTCGGTGCATCTAGGACAAAAGATGGCCAAGGTTCTCTCTGCTTCCTCCTGCTTCCTTTTAATGTTCATGGTGTCCATTTGCAAGGTAAGGGTTTGCAGCATCTCACTTTCGAAATCTTCTAGCATGTTTCCAATTTCACCCTTGATAGATGAGTTGGAAGATGATGTACTAACTATAGGTTGACTACCCCTACCCTTTTTCCTGGGCGCCCTAGAATGGTTTCTAAGGATAGTTTTGATATCCTCATAGGGTAATTGGTAGATATCTCCTCCTACTAACAAATGTAAGGTATCTAGAAGATCTTCTCTTACTCCCTAAGGAGGACCAGCTTTAGTGACTTAGGGTCAAGTGTGCACCTGGCCCTTTTGTAACTAAGCTGGAATCTTTCATCGTAGTCTTCTAAGGATTCATCATGGCCTATGGCCATCCTGAAAATTTCTTCTTTAGTATCCTTTGACCAAAAGTAGTCTCGATATTTGTTGTTAAAGACCTATTGCATCTGAGCCCAAGTTGTGATGCTATCTCCAGGTAAGCCCATGAACTAGCACAATGCTGCATCCTTGAGGCTAGATGGAAATAATTTTAACTTTTGCTCATCATATGTATAGTCATAGGTTCGACATATAACAACAAACTCAAATAGGAAAGTGTCGGGGTCCTCTGTGGTTATTCCATGGAAATGAGGTAGGGTAGAGGGGTTTATACTTTTCATCTTAGTGTCCCCGATGGTTTCCCTAATGGGGAAGGCACCATCAACTCTCTCTCTATTCCCTCTATCATTTCGATTTTGAGCCATTGGTTTAGTAGGAATGGGTTCCCGCTCTTCTTCTTCCTCTGTAGGTTATTGAAATATATTAGATTTCTCAACTAAAGGTTCCTCCAGTTCACAACAACCGAAGAAGAGAGAAGGTTGGTTTTTGGATGCAGTGGAGGTATTTGGAAAAAATTTCCCTAAGTTGTCCCTATTCCTATGAGGCATGAAAGGAAATATTTTTGGGTTGGTTTTGTAGTCTTTCTTTTTAAACCTGGAAAGTACTTGCAGAAATGAAATTTCTGATGGAATGAAAATTACTGACAGAATGAAAAATCTACTTGTTGAATTGAAATCCTACTTGTAGAATGGAAAGGAGAGAAGATAATAAAAAATGAAAGAAAGGAAGCAGCTAGATTACTTTTGCAGAAATAAACTAATGGAAAAATATCGAAGACAAGAAAAAAAACAAATCAGTAATCACATTCTACTCAGACACCTCCCCGGAAACGGTGCCAAAAAGTGATGAGTGCCAGTATTGCAGCAAGGATGTTTCAACTCTTGGCCTACCAGCTTCACTTATCAACCCGGGGTTCGTACAAACTTGGAGGTGACAATGTTGTATGCACAAGTAAAAGTGATGGTCTTGCCTGTTGTCACTGTTCAGCTGGCAAGAGACCACTAGGGTTCCAAGCCAGACTTCTATAGAGTCAGAAGAAGCTTGATTCTTTGATGGAAGAAGGGAAAATTTACTCTAAGAGAGCTACTCTATTGCAATATTGAAAAAAACAACATATAATGCTAAATCACACCATACCCTAATTAACCATTTGAGAAGTTATGTTGAGCAAAATTGCTAAATCAACACTAAAAAAATGCTACTATCTAAGTTGCAGAAGTAAAAAGCATCAAACCATACTAATGTGCAAGCAAAAAACTAAACTAAATCTTTTTTCACTTTTTTGGTTTTTTAGGCAAAATCAAGTATGCAAACTAATTGTTCTTGTGGATGTGACAGGTGGATGGAAGGTGTTTGAGGATGGCTAGAAGGGTTATGAAGTGGTTGGATGGTGTAGAGGGGTCCTATGAGGCTTTTTGTGAATTCCTAGAGGTCTCCCATCAATTCGGCCTCAAAACAAGACGTTTCAGGAAAACCTACAGGATGTACTAGAAGCCTACAGGATGATCCTGTAGGAATTACATGAAACCTAAAGGATACATCTGAGAGCTAATTGTGAGGTGTTTTAGGTGTTGGGAAGCATGGGAAAGGTGTGTGATCTATGAAATGGGGTGTTGGAAGGTCTAGGAGCACTCAAGAGTCAATATCTAAGATAAGAGATGGCTAGATTCGCTCAATGTATATAGGGGAATTTCAATGGAAAATGATGAAAAACTAGTGAGGGTGAGGGTGAAACAAGAGATGGCTAAGGTGGATGAAGTGGAAGGTGGCTGCTAGTGATGAAGCCTGGGTCTCCTCCTGAAGTACCTACTCTGCATAAAACATGTGTGTCTTCCAAAAACTATGCAACAAGATACATTTTCATAAACTAGAAAAACATGAATCAATTGCCTATATTATGCATGAAGAAATTTGTTGAAGGAAATGAAAGCATGAGTGAGATCTTATTGCATAAGTGGAGTTGGAAAAATATGACAATGAAATTTGCCTTGCAACATGAACCAAGTACTGAATCGAAGACAACTAACTCCAAAGCTCATATAAGAACTAGAAATCTATGTTTTTGGGGCTGCTGAAGGGTCCCTTCCTCAAGTCATGGTCCCAGAGGGAGGAAGTGAGGTTGAGACACCTACTACCAACCTTGTGGCGATCATTTTTCTCCTTGCTAACCTGCTACTTGAAAGAAAGCACAAATGGAAGAAAACTATCACACAACTAATCTAATCTATACTGTTGTAATGGAAATGCATCTACTAAGCAAATGAAAAATTAAGCTATGAATCTATACTAGCATACATTTACAATAAAGAGGAGCCTTGGATGCTAGGGTTGGACCTTAACCCAAGAGCTTTAGCCCTCTGAGTTAACTCAGTGCTGGCTCAAACCAAAACTCATTCTTATTACCAAAACAATGGATTACATAAAAAATTGTCACAAGTCTTGCAGCTCGAAAATAAAGTAGAGTTTTACAATAAAAAAATTGAATCCTACTGAGTACCTAGGCCTCTCTACTTATGCATCTGAAGTCTCCAACGACTTCCTTAAAATTAGCGAGGCTCGGCTCCCAAACTCGAGATAAACTGGTGCTTTGTCTTTCATTTGCTTGGCTACTTTCTAGTCCTCATGATTTGGTTGTTTGCACGCCGAGGTGATGGAGGAATATTCGAAAGGAGGGGTAGTAAATGAGGAGGATTTACCTCCTATAATCCCTCTCCCTTATCCCATTCAAGTTCTGACCTTGGTCTTTGCCAAAATTCCTTGCTTTTATCATTTAATCCTGAATTAAATGCACATTAGACCACAAAGAAAAATATCCAACTCTAACTCATCTCGTAAAAAAAAATATAATCAAAAGCATGCAATAAGTTATGAGAATAGTTGGTTTGACTAAGATAGGAGGTGAATTAAGGCCCATATAATTACCCAGTGATGGGGCTCATCAGGAGGTGTCAAGAACATCGTAGACCGAGTGCTTAACCATGTGGGCCAATACGGTCAAAAACTTAAACTGAAATGCATGGCTAAATGATGACAACTCAAATGACACAAACTGACTCGTGAAAAACTGATAACTGATTGAAAAATGACTCAATACTGACTTAACTGACACAACTACTTACAAAACTTATTAATGGTAGCAGACCATTGATATTTGAGGGCTTCAAATCCTAATGACAACCACCTACCTACTGAACAAATATGTACAATCATGTGTGGTGATCCTTCTAGTGTAACCAATCTAGCAGATGTCTACTTACTGAATTTCCGCGTTCACTTTCCTCGATCAGGAAGAATGATGTGCATGTAGGCAACTCACAATAACAACTGAAACCAAGGCTTATGCTAACAATCCTGAAAACATTCATCTTCTCCAATTCTTGCAAAAGACTGCTGAAGGGATCTTGAAAATCGTGAAGAATTACCTTTTCTTGAGATCCAACAGCAAAAATACAAGTACTCCCTTCATTCTGATATGAAAGAACAGTTAGTTGTTGATTGATAGGAAGGCATATGGAAGTATAACCTTCTGCTGTCTGAGTGTTGGCTGTAAATTCCTTGAGCATGAGACATTCTGTCTTTATTACTAGCATATTGTCTTTCTCAGGCTCATACTCTTCAAATTCATAGTCTAAGTCATCCTTAAACATAAAAAATTCTTCGAGATTATCAAACATGATAGCCCTATCATCCTCATCAAAGAAAACAATATCTATTAGTTGATATCCTTGCAGGAAATCATATTCATAAACTAGTTTAGTCACAACAATTTCCTGTATAGTTTCATCAAATATGAACGTTGGAAAGGGAGTTTGTCTTTCTTCATGTTGACCTATAAATATAATTTCAAGGCTGTCCTCCTTTAAACTTAGAGTTTCACTAACACCTTCTTAACTATGTGAACACTACAAACCTGCATTAGCTTGGGCTATGACATGATTTTTCAGGAGCTGATCTATCTCATCTTTAGACAGAGGAGAAAGTACTTTTTGTTTTCTTTTGCTAAAACAATAATTGTCTTCTTTCCCTCCTAAAGATTCACAAAGATGTTGAGTATGATCGTCTGTATCAAATTGAATAACTTCTTCATATTGTTCTTGAAATTCAAATCTGAAATTTCTATAATTTACTAGAGAGTCATCCAAAGAAGATTTTTCACTTACTTGAACACGGATCTCATCTTATTTTTCATAAAGGGATTGGATTACCTCCTTCTGAAAACTTTGTTCTGATGGGGTGAGAACACTTGGGTCGATAACTTTATTTTATTCATTCAAGGTGATCTCAACAATAGATCTCTCCTTCATGGGATCTGGAACAACATACTCTTCATCATCACAATCTGAATCTAGATCTGGAATAGCCAGCTTGAACTTATCACAATCTGAAATTGGAACTTGATTTTCCTTCATACCATCTTCTGTTGCAAGCAAATCTGAAATAAGACCTTGTCTTCCATCATTTTCAACTGTACAAAGATCTTCAGCCTACTACGAACTTTCTTGAGAATCTTGACAAGTATCCTCTAAGCTTTCTTTGTGCTTCTGAAATGGATTTTCATACAAGGCTTCCATGATCTCATCGTCCATGAATTCATCATCTCCATAAACATTCTCAATGTTTGCAATAAAACTATCAACATGTTTACATTAGCTCTGAAC
Organism: Pinus tabuliformis; assembly: GCA_031772625.1. Lineage (NCBI taxonomy): Eukaryota > Viridiplantae > Streptophyta > Pinopsida > Pinales > Pinaceae > Pinus > Pinus tabuliformis. The sequence goes on from CM062804.1 coordinate 1,255,463,606, forward strand.
TAATATTAAGGATGTACAAGATTCTTTATACCTTTCAAAGAACATGGTATGAAAATACTTTAAACAATAAATACAAGTAGGCAACAAACTTTCATACCAATATTGGGCTTCACCTTCCAGCATGGCCATGAATATCTTCATCAATTAGTCTTCAGGAAAATGAATCTTTAATCTACGCACATGCATGTGAAATCTCACCAGATGAAGAGTAGCATCATAACCTTTCACATTGTTGAACATAGGCAAATTTCTTTGCCAATTTATCTTAGGCATTTTATTTGGGAAACCTAGAATGTGATCTCTTTTCATTGTAGTATACCTTCTTGCAACAGATTCCATCTTCAAAGTTCTTCAAGCTACTGACATTAATGCAGTGGAGTCGACATGAAATGGTTTATGAACTTACAAAACATTCATACAAATGATCACAAAAAAGAAACAATTCTAAACATCCAAACCACATGTATCCCAAATAAATAGTTGCAACTCATCTATTAATACTGGCCAAAATCTGATACAATAATGTCTCTGATTACTAGTACAACATCCAACTAAGTGCAACCTCTGAAAAGAGTGAAGAAAGGTAAGATATAGACATCAAAACAATCTCATCCCAACCTCAGGGGTTGAATCCATGAGAGGAGGAGCAGTTCCACCAAAATCTAAACTGATAGCTAGAGTGTAGGGTGGTCAAAGTGACTCATCCCTAATTACATTGAAATTGATTCATTACACTTGGTGGAGTATATGTACCTAATGTATTTACCCCTAGGTAATAGTAAAAGACCATAATTACATTTAAAATATCAGTTACATCAGTAAAACGTTGATTTCCATAGGTGAAAATCAAATCTGGAGAAGAATAGTGAAAAATTGGGCAAATTGTTAGTGCACCATCTTTTTGTCAAGTGCGGCCTCACAGTGTCATGTGCACCCTCCATCTTGGTGGCTACTTTTGACTGCCTTCCCCGTGTCCAAATTCAACCCAGGATAGCTCATTGGAAAGCTTATGTTGTTTGGTTTCCAAATCTACCTTCAGTTTTCAAAGTGGGCTTGATTTGAGCCTACAAAAATTCGTTCTCCCAAGACTAGTCAAGTGCGCAGTGCTTGGGCCAAAAATGAGGCAGAAACATGATTTTTTGCTTGTTTTTTTTCCCTTTTCACCTGCTAGTTTTGCAAACTAAGGATGGAAACATGGTTTTATCAGATTTATTTGTCCTTATGCATCCAATGATGGTCTCCATTTCTTCAAAAATTTCCCCAAAAAAGTGTGCGTCACCTAGGGCACTTCGTGTTTGATCACGCTGTGGATTTTTGGGCAAGTGCATAGCATTAGAAGGAAGTGCACAACATATACTTCAAATAAAATTTTGAGTGCCTTCCCTAAGTCAAAATGGATCCCAAGATAGCTCATTGGAAATGTATCTCCCTTGGCTACACAATGAACCTATCAAGCATGGAAAATGAGTAATTACAACCCGTAAAAATCCAATTCTCCCAAGACTGGTCAAAAAGTGAAAAATGAGGGTGTAAAAATGAAGTATGATATTGCAGGAAATTTTTGGAGGTCTTCATCAACTCATAAGTGAGAGCATGATAGCTCATTGAAAATCTATTTCTGTCTACTTATCATTTGACTCATCAAGCAAGTCATTTGTACACTCCAGTTAGGTGAAAAATGGATTTTCCCAAGGTCACTCAAGAAGTGCAACAAGTCTCTTGTAGCAACTGTATTTTTGACAGTTCTCCAAAACCATAACACCTGTGTAAAAATGGAAGGAATTTTTTCAGCCTTGGACTATTATTGACATAAACCGCTCTCACTTTTGTAAAATTCATCTCTATTTGGTTGGAAACATACTTTGAAGAAAAACTAGCCTATGTGTGGCAAATGATTTGGCCCTTGGAATGACTTCTTGAAAAATGATGGAGACATGATGTTTATGAGCTGGAATGGCCTCATACTTTCTGAAATGACCTCCGTTATGCCTCCTCTACTTAGATGTCTTTGATTCCATAGCCAACCCTAGCTTAGTGGGAGAGGAAATTAGGGTTTAGTGCTTGTGGAAAATGATGATTTGGACACCCTTGGGAAAAGAAAACTCCCTTTGGCATTCACTAAACTTTTTGAAACATTACCCTTTCACTTGGCTATTTCCTTTGACAAATTGATAGTTTGATGGTCTTTGAGAACTCTTTGAATTTGACTTTGCTTTAATGAAGTTGGCATATAGAGATTGAGTTGGCAGCTTAGGAACAATACTTATTGCATATAGTGAACATAAAATTACATGATGAAATAAGAATTTCTATTTACAAATCATCTTCACATGGTGAAGAGATGTTATTTGATCACCCTTTACTTGTTGGTCTTATGCAATTGAATGGAGTTTTATTGGAACCTTGGAAACCCTAATGACCTAATGAAACCTTGAAAAACCCTAAAAGACCTTAACAAACCTTGAAGGACTAAATTTCAAGATGACATGACTGATGTGATGGCATGATTTCATTAACTTTATCGACAATGGATACTCAACAAGGTTGAAATGAGCCAGCAAGGGGTAAATTTCTAAAAGGAGTAAAGGAAACCCTAATTCAACCTTCAGTGACCAAATTTTTGCATGAAGACCTAGTGGAATGAGAAAAAATTTAGAATGGAACCCTAATATGATATGAGAAGAGGATTTTTTATCACTGATGGAAATATGCAAATATTGACACTAACAATCTCCACATACCACTAGAAATTTTAGATATGCCAAACAAATGGCATTTTGGAATTGTTTATAAAACTGTGTCATTTATACCCCCTTCCAATGTATCTGACCAAATGTACCCACTTCATTTTCTTCTTTCATATTCATTTACATCTTGAAAAATATCCATTTCAAAAACCAAGACATCCCAAATATCTCTAGATCCTAACACTCATCCATATTTTCCACAAAGAATAGGAATTAATACTCTCTCATGATCAAACCACTAGTCTTAGTTTATATTTTTTATTCTTTCCATTCTTGATGTAAATAAAGTGATCTTCTATTAGTTGGTCAACAAGCTGCCATTAAAAGCAAAAATTCCATCATGTTTCATTAAATGTCTCCTTGCAACCTTTTATTGCTTGCCCTGACAAAGAAACTCTTGCATTATTATATTAGAGAGCATGGTTCATGTGCCATAACAAATATGAATTGAAATATATTATGAGTACTATAGAGAAAACGAGAGCTAATATTACTACAAATGTATACTGAAAGCAGAAGTGGTGGACACCATAAAAAACCTATGAAATTGAGCTCTGAACTTCTTTAATTACTTCAGTTTTCTGACATAGGTGAGCGAAATCCTTGTAAATAATTCCTTCTTTCTATGCACGTCTTTCAAGGGATTGATGAGATGGAATAACAAAATCCAAACAATAATTGTGGAATGGATCTGCATGTAACATGATATTGTCCAAATAATGGCACATTGTCAAAACTTCTTCCACCTCCATAACGAAAACATATTGGGAAGTGGCAACTGAAAAAATACTAGATGGCATACGGAGTTGAAATATTTTAGTAAGAATCGTCAATACCTTTCCCAAAGAGTCATATTCCCCATGTTGAAACTTAACATAGTTTCCAAGAAAATAAACAATTATCGATTGGAGCAAAAAAATCAATGCACAGATGGGAAATACATAAAGGAGCACATGAAGATTGGAATTGCAAATGTAAATCCCCAATATATCAAAATGATGATGTAACATTTTAAAGCAACATAAAACACGAAGAATGGAGATGAAATACTAGTCAATATTATCTCAAGGATGAGTGTGGAATCAAACTAGTAGTAATTTTGCAACAATTAGTTAGACAAACATATATTGGACTATCTACAACATAAAAATGATGCAAGTTTCCAAAAATTGGTAGTTTTGATCCTCTAATATGATTGAATACTACATCCAATTACTTCAAATTAATATAGTTTAGTAGTCTCAATGTTGATATTACCCCTTATATTTGATTAACATTTAATTTTAGGAAAACAATTTTGTAACCTTGGACATGAGGCTCTAGACTCCTTGCCTCATTTTCACAGATAAAATAAAAGTATGGAAACTTTTATATTAAAAAACTATGTTTGTGTAGGTGGTCTCTTCTTCAAGCAATTCCATGCCTCGCACTATGGAATTTATCCAAAGATCTTCATAGATACAGGGGAAGTATTCTATGGAAAACATTGAAATCATGATACTTACAAATATTAGTCTATCAAGTGAGACCTTCAAATGCCACAAAGTTGAAAATAACTATAGGACCTGGAACTAATTCCTACAAAATTACTGAGATGATTAGGATGCATGTTACTTTTGCAAAAACCATGGCAATCTAAAAAAAAATGTTGTAAGTAAATATTGTAAGAATTGAAGAGAAAAACTGAGATACAAATAACTCTGATGTTAATAATAGGAAAAAGAATCTCCTTTGGGAGTTGATAATGAGAAGCGTGTAGAGATAAATGGTAACTTTAATGTCAATCCTTCTAGCGAAAGTAAAGAATCTCAGTCTAGTCCTAATAAGAGAAATTGTGTACAACTAAATAATGTCAACAATTCTAATAAATCATATTCAAATGTCAATTACCTGTATGAGGAGGTAGAGTGAGGAGAAATTGTACCATCAAAATAAGCAATATTTCTAAAAATTAATGATAACAAAGAATGATATTTGAGGACAAGCAATGGTAGAAGGAGAATTATTTGTCTTCTACTAATGTTATTGCAACTAAAAAACCCTCAAGAAACTCATTCCATCTAGTGTCAAGAACATCAAGGTAAACATACATAAGTGAGAAAAGTGAAATTTTTGCAACGATTTAATCTACTATTGGGTAGTCAATAGAGTTTCAAAATCATAATACCATTAGTAGTAAAGGACCTAAAATAAATACCAAACCTTAAATAGTAGGTTACATGTGGGGGAATCCACACAATAGATGGAAAATGGGTTTTTCTTAAATAAGATCAAATTTAAAATTCACATAGAAATTAGCAATCAGAAATAGAAGATGATATGAAAGTGAAGAGGAATTCATATCCTTAACCAGACTTAGAGGTTGGCTCACGAGTACAATTATATTCTAAAGTTCTAGGTGAAGTTAAAAGACAAACACTTATAAGTTATTGGTACTAGCCTTATTGAATCCGTTACTGTTTTTTTTTCCAACTGATGCATCTGAATGGACAAAAATTTAAGGTAGTGTAACTAGTTTTGATGATGCAAAAGAACTAACTGCAGAGTCTTTGGGCAATGGAGAAAGAAATTCCAGTTTGTACTTCTAGTCTAGTTGAGAATTTGCAGAAGGCTCCCTGTTAAAATGGAAACTTCATTGTTTTTCTGGGATAGTGACATTCTAAGTTATTCTTATCCAACATAAGCCTCAAAATGAATAACGAAGGCATGAATTATAACATTTGAAGAAGCTTTTCCACAGAGAAAAGTTCATATCAAGACATTAGATATCAAAATTTATTAACTGAACTTGCGTTTTGGGAAAGGTGAGGAAAGTATCTCCATTACTCAGCCCATTAATCATTATGTATTCTGTAAAAAAATATTTTCAAGAACCTGTTGTACCTCTGAGATAGTAGTAGGTCAGCTACCAATGCCAGAGCATCTAAAATAATTGTTTTGGGGTTTTTGGTTTTAGTTTTGGAAGACCAATGAATGAAGACAGATGTAGAATTGAAATACTTAATCCTTTGGATAATATTAATATCTTAGTAAAGGGCTGCTATAAAGCTTTACACAGTGATATAGATCAAAATAGTGGTGAGAAGAAGACAGAAAATAATATGATTATCACAGTTTCCAAACTATAAAACAGAACAATCATAAGTATGAAAACCTTCTAAACTACGTTCCAAAGATTCAAGGCAGTATACTTAAGCTTACAAAAGATGTTGATGATTTATTGATTAGAGGGGATTAGCTAAACAAACAGTTCATTAATCCATTCTCTTAATAGATGATCACTTTAGGAGCTTATAGGAATAAATTGAGACACAAGTATTCCTACCTAGATATCTCTATAAGTCATAAGCATATGAAGAAAAACATAATGATTGATAACTGGAAAAGCTTACAGGATAACACAAATTATGTAAAACCAAATTCAGAATCCTCTGCTTTGTATTAAGGTTCCAGAAACACTGAGTACATCAAGTGTCTACAAAAGCTTAGCTTCGAAAGTGCAACCAGGTTCAAAGTAGAATGAACAGTCATAACTTAACAAACAATGAATAATGAACCTTGAACAGTGAACCTATAATAACTCGAGAAGAGAGTTATTTATAAAATAATGAAACTAAGAAAATATCCTAAAACTGATTAAGATTTATTCTAGGAAAGGAAAGATGTTCATACAAGAAGATAGGGGCAGCTATTGAACTGTTTCTTTCTGTCCCTTTTATTTAGGTTGTGCTGGCTTTGTTTGTTTGATATTTTTCCCTTTAAGTTGCTTGATTGTTTGTATCCTTTATGTTGGTTGATTCCTTCATTTGATCTTTCATCTGATACTCTTTAAACTCTGTGAATATCCTTTGACCCTGCTGAGTAACCTTTACTGTGTTCCTTTTTACCTTTACTGTGCATTTCAATTTTTTTTACTGTGTTTTTCAACAGTAAGATCTTCGTATTTGTCTTCAAACTGTATGCAGGATTTTTTCTTTGTAAACCTGGAACAAAAGTTTTTACTTGCAAAACACAAAAATTGTTAAGAAAACATAGGTGACAGAGGAGGACATCAATGGCTTTATTGAGCTTGAAAGGATATTGGAAGGAGTCTAGAGCGTATCGAAAGGTAAAACAATGGCTTTATTGGTCGCAGAGGCTTATGGAGGGTTTACTGTGAAAAGAGGCGAAATAAAGGAAAATGGTATTTTTTCATTTAAACAGAAAAACAATTTACTTTTTGAGTTATGGCGCAAAGTGAACAGTGGCCATTTTGTCATTAAGCAAGAGGTGGTTTTGGTTTTCACCGCACCGCTTATGAGGCGCAGGCGGTTTTTGGGAGGGGTCACCTGATATAATCTGAGCCTGACATGTAACAGGGGGAGGTCAGTGGATTAGCACTTTTTGGGCGGGTAATGCTCGGACAGAGAGCCAACCCGAAATCACTAAGGGTTATGGATTTGAATGTATTGGATCAGAGGGTGGTGGAGTGAAAGAGTAGCGCAGAGGGGCCCAACGATTAATAATGGCAGTATGGGCTTTATTATGGGTTAAAGACTGAGATTAGCAGGGTTTTATGGTTAAACAAAGGTTTAGGCTAACTCTTCATTTAAATCATAAAAACCTTTTAACAAAGAAATCCTTCGCAAAACATTGTATGGCAGACTTGAAAAAGTATGAATTCGGATGGATAAATGATACCGGGTCTGGGTTCATCACATATCGCAATTGCGATTTAGTGGAGGAAGGCCCGTCGTAAAGGAATTCGATAGGGGCTGGACACGATGTGGAAAATAAAAAATTGATAATATTGCGTCGGGTCCGGGTCCCCATTTCATATCGGAGATTGCAATGGCGGAGGGTAATGCTTTAGCCAGGACTTGCGATGGAGGTGGATGTGAAATGGAAATGAATTATGATATATATTGTGTCGGGTCTAGGTCCATCGCACATCGCATATCACAATGCGAGGAGAGTGGATGCATGTTGAAAGGTTTGCGATCCGCCAATACATAGTTTTAGAATGAAACTAATGGTTTCGGGATATTTTAATAAAGGGAGTTAATATATACGGGAAAGGGAACTTTTAGGGGTTTAATACGTTAAGTTAGAGTTAATATGAAATATGAGAGGAAAGGGGAAATACACTAAGTATGGTGTTTTTTCATGGGTTATTTGCTTTTTATATATTCATTAATACTTAGGCTAAACATCTTTTTGTGGGTTTTTTTGGTAAAAGGAGATTTAGCATGGGGTTTTTCACTTTTCCTAGGCAAAAAGGATTTTAACCTTAGGAAAAGGGGTTTTTATGGAAAATGAATGAATATGAAATGTATGAAGGTGGAAGGGGAAATTAGTAAACATAGGGATGAATGGGGATAAGGGAGGTTAATTAATTGATATTGTATACCTTCATTTGCTTTGTGTAATTGCATCATGGACGTAGAAACACATGGTAAAACATGATAAATGTACATTTTGTCCAATGAATTATCATACTTCTGCAACCTTTCTTCTACTTACCCTTTGTTTATCTTATCATTTTTTCTTCACTTAATGGGTGCATTTAAGCTAGCAAACCCTTTTCCCTTCTTCTTATTTTTAAATTGATGAGCACCTTATTATTCTCTACCTAGCTACTGATCTGCCAAGATTAAATAGTTTGGCCAAATCTTTATTCTCTAATTATAACATCAAATTTAAAGCATGAAGCAGTCAAGATTAAGCCATTTGACTATCATGGGTTGTGGCATTTATGACAAGCTGCACACAGCCATTATTTTGCAGAAAAAATAGTAGTGGCATTTAGACTTGCTCACTTTGAGAGTTTATTTGTTTTCTTTTCTTTCTAACCTAACATTTTCTTTTTGCCTTGATTTTTTAGGGCATTTAACCTAACATTTTCTTTGATATGGACATCATCATCAAAAAATATATTTTGAAAAACATTTTATTCAATATTGTTATTTCCATATCCTGACTTAACATTTTTTTAAATATTCTATCTTATCAAAACCAAAAGATGCTACAACATTGGCTCCATATGGGGACTGCTTCCTCCTGTAGAATGTAGAGAACCTGCAGATCCATGTGCCTTTTCCTCCGGCTATGGAGTCCTTGCTGTAAGAAAAATCACACTGACATCTTGAAAAGTAAAAGAAAACTATTTCAACTTCTTAGTACTGAATGTAATATTTGAGAAACCTTCCATTTACAGGATAAGTGGAATATAGCCCTTCAAGATTCTACAGCACAAAAGTGTTGTTACCCTTCACTTCAGCAATTTCTAAAGGTCCAAACCATAGATTGTCAAATTTTCCATGCTTCCCTTTATCTTCTCTCCTGGCATCCCATCTTAGAACTAGATCACCTTCCTTAAAGTCCCTTTCCCTGGCTCTTTTGTCAAACGGGGCCTTCATCTTATTCTGATATTTCTTCCATTTGTATTGAACTTCACCTCTGTTTTCATTAAGTTCAATAATTTGATTTATTCTTCTTGAAAACTCATCAGGTTCATCTGTTGAATCCTGCAAGAATTTTAAAACAGGGAAGGCCAAATTGGTAAAGATTTCATATTTCCCATAGACTAATTGAAATGGATATTTTCCAGTTGATCTCTTTGGAGTAATTTTGTTTTCCCATATGGCATAAATCAAATGTGAATCCTAACTGTTCTTATGATACGCTAGAGTCTTTTTGATTACCTTTAGTAGGAATTTTTTGGATGACTCTACAAGGCCATTACCTTGAGGGTAGTATGGAGTTGAATGATGTAATAGAATCTGATATTTCTGGCAAAATTCAATCATCTTAACACTAGAAAAAGCTGCTACATTATCAGTGACAATTTGAGTTGGGAAACCAAATCTAGATAAGATATTTTCCTCAATAAACTTAATTACTACTGAATCAGTAGCATTTTTGACTGGAATTGCTTCCACCCATTTAGTAAAGTAGTCTGTTGTAGTGAGGATCCATCTATGCTGATTACTTGAAGTGGGGTGAATCTCTCCAACAAAATCTAATCCTCATTGAGAAAAAGGTGTTGAAACTATTGATGGAACGAGTGGAAGAGCTACTAATTTTTGTTTACCAGCAAACATTTGACAAGGAACACAACCTCTGACCTTTTCCCCTAAAATCCTCCCCTCAGAATCTTGTATGTTGTTGCTCTCCAAGCATAATGTCCCCCACAAAATCCTGTATGAAACTGATCAATGATTCCTTCAGTCTCTAATTCTGTTAAACATAATAACAAAATATTCAATGGATCTTTCCAATATAAATTTGCATTTATAAAGCAGTACTTGATTGATTTTAACTTCAGGGTTTTACACTAGGTTTTCGAGAATTATGCTAGACACTCAAAATAGATCAAGAAATTTACAATATCTTGATACCAGTTTGACAGCAAGAATTTTTCATGAATGTGTATAGGACTGATCTTCTTAAAAGGTAGAGGTTCTTGTGGATTCTCGCCTTTAGGATGAAGGGAAGGTTCTTGTGGATTCTCCCCTTTAGGATGAAGGGAAGGTTCTTATGGATTCTTCCCTTCTGCAAGGAAAAAAGGTTCTTGTGTATTCTTCCTTTGTATTTCTAAAACAGAATTGATTCCAAGTACTTTGCAGTTGGCTTCAGCTAGAAGCTTAGCTAATCCTTGACCTTTTACTAGCTTGGTAGTCTTGATAGTTAGATCAAACTCCAGAATTTGAGTGATCCATCTACCTCTTTTCCCATCAGTGTTTGGTTGGGTTAGGACAATTTTCACAGCACTATTAGGGACATAAGTAGTAATAGGTGAATGTAAGACATACATTTTGAATGATTTCAGAGCTTGAATGAGGGCATAGGATTGCTTCTCAATGATGTCACACTTAAGTTCAGCATCTCTCATAACCTTGCTGAAAAAGGCTATGGGCCGGTCATGGGAATCTTCATTTTTATGTAATAGAATGGTAGCAAGGGTTGTTTCAGAGGAAATGAGAAAATACTAAATGGCTTAGTATAATCAGGGCTAGCTAAGGTGGGAGCTTCAGAGATAGCCCTTTTTGTTTGTTCAAATGCATGCCTAGAAGAGGCAGTCCATTTGACTTCATGGTCCTTTCGGAGCATGTCAATTATATCCTTTACAATCTCTGCATAATTTGGAATAAACCTCCTTAGAAAATTGATCTTGCCTAGAAAAGCTTGAATCTCCTTCTTATTTCTAGGTAAGGCCAATGTTTCAATGGCAGATACTTGTTTGGGGTCAATTACTACTCCCTCCTTTGAAATTATATGGCCCAACAGTTTTCCTTCTTTGATAGCAAACAAGGACTTCTTAGGGTTCAATGATATTCCAAATTTTCTACACATATCAAAAACCTTCATCAAGTGCTTTCGATGTTTCTGATCAGATTTAGAAAATACAGTTATGTCATCAAGATAAATAACCACAAATTTATTTACCTGAACCATAAAAGCTATGTCCATAGCTCTCTAAAATGTTTCTCCAGCATTGGTTAAGCCAAATGGCATCTTAGCATACATGAATGTACCCCAGGGTGTAGTAAAGGTTGTCTTCTCTCTGTCTGTTGTATCAACATTCACCTGATTGTAACCTGAAAAACCATCAAGCATAGAAAGTCTTTGTGCTCCTGAAACCATTTGAAGTAACTGATCCATTTTGGGCAAAGGATAATTATCTTTTAATGATGCCTTGTTCAAATTTCTAAAATCCACACAGAGTCTTATTTCTCCATTTTTCTTTCTAACGGGAACTAGATTTGCAACCCAATTAGAATATCTAAGAGGGAGGATGATTTGAGCATCTAGCATTTTCTTAATCTCCATTTCTACATTTGGTAGAAGGGTTGGATTTATACTTCTAAGTTTCTATTGATAAGGTTTTGCTTCTAGCTACAAAGGAATCTTATGTTGTATTAATGAAGTATCATAGGTCTTTAGATCAGCATAAGTCTAAGCAAAAACATCCTTATGATTTTGAAATAACTTAAGATATTGAGCTTTGGTCTCAGGGTCTAGAGATGCACATATTTTGATGTTTTTGATATCTTCATCAGTTCCAATGTTAATCTCTTCTATGTCATCTTCTGAAGAAATGGACTGAGGGTTTCGGAGGACATCATTTTGATCAAACAATTTTTCTAAAGGAATGAGTCATTTTGGAATAAAATTATTAGATAATTGAATAATGTCATGATTAGCAATTTGGGTTTTGAAATATGAAGTATCATTTCCATCTGCATTTTCATTTATTTTAGTTTTATCTTCATCAATTTGTAGAAATGAAAAATCATCTATTACCTGTAGAAATGATTTCAAATGTTCATCATCTTCAAATATTTGCCAATGTTTCAGATTATCTGGGATAGATGGCCTATATTTGACTTGTATCTGATAGAGTACATCAGTATGATCAGGAATTTTAAAAGAGCTAGCAGAGACAGCTAAGGCATTTGCATGAATATTCTGATCTCTGGGAATATGAGTCAAACTAAAAGCATCAAAGAAGTTTTCAACTGAATCCCATAATTCGTTTCGGTAGGACCTAAGTCTAGGGTGCTTGGTCTAGCAAACATTTCCTACTTGCTTAACAATAAGTTCTGAATCAGTAAAAACACTTAAGTTTTGAAATTTTAAGCTTTTGGCTAATTGCAATACTAAAAGGAAAGCTTCATATTCAGCCACATTATCTATAACTTCGAAGTCTAATTTACATGATTGGGTTATATTTTCTTTTTTAGGTGAAATTAAAACTACTCCAGCTCCCACCCGATCTTTCATGCAAGAGCCATCAAAGAACAGTTTCCAAATATCAGTTTGTTTTTGGTTCATGACTTTCAACTACCTCTTCAATTTTGACTTGAATTTTATGTTGTTTTGAAGTGAGTTGAAAACAACCTAAGTCTTGATCTATTGCATAAATTGGATGGTTCCTTGGCTGGTTAGTCTTACAAAAGGTATGTACAAATCTTACCTCTCTATATAATCTTAATTGCTCTCCTCCATAAACATGAATAGTAGCATATGACATATCCATATGTAGAGTTCCCCCTAATTTGGCACAACAAGACCTAGAAAGGAGCATTCTAAACTTGGGAGGGATATCTGTGACAACAATATCAAGTACTACACTTTTCACTGGAATTTGGGAAAGGGTAACCACTAGATCCTTAATCAATCCCAAACAAGGCACCCTTTTAGAATCAAAGGTGTATAGGTCATGGTAGGATTTAGTTATGTCGAGTTTCAAATGGTCCATGATAGATTTTGGCATAAGGTTGTGTGATGCTCCTAAATCAAGCATACAATTATACAACATGGAATCATTTGTTTTAAGGGTTACATAGAAAGCAGGCACCATCTCATCTATCATGTCTGAACTAGGGCCAAAAACTACTGCTAGTTTTTCATCTTGCAGACTTATGACATCACCTTCAGCATCAACCGAGGTATTTTGTATCCATTTTGTGACTTGGCTTTTGTAACCAGGGCTTTTAGAAAGATCTGACAGTGGAATTGGGATCTTAACCCTCTCTAATTCTTTTTCAACATTAAATGTAGTCAAAATGTTTTTACCAATTTGGGTAGTATCAATTGACTGATCTAAGGGCTTGATAAGAGTTGTTTGAGCTTCAACAGTTTTGGTACGTGGTTCAATTATTGGAGTTTCTTTGGGAGGTCTCCCAGGACCAAGCATAGGCCTAAGATCATATCTCTTGTTTAACTCTGCAATTAAAAATTCAAAGAATGCATGATATTTAGAGACTTGTGAAGCTTCCTGATCTTCTTGAACCTAATTTTGTTGTGAGAGAGGAATGATGGCTGTTTGATTGGAAGAAGAATCCATACTATTAATATCTTCAGTAATTGTCATATTATTATCATCAGGTTGTTGGTCATCTATCAATAGAGGAGTAGGAACCTGTTGATCATTGCTAGGTCTCTGAAGAATTTGTAGTGGTGGATTTCTTTTATACTGACCTTGATTTTGGTTTTGAGGTCTAGTAACTATTTTTTGTATTGTCCTAGGTTGGGTCTCAATATTTGAAATCCTATTTGATAGGTTTCTAAGAAGAGATGTTATTTCATCTATTTTTGAGTCTTTTGATTTAGTCTTAGAGGAACTAGAGGCTTCTTGAACAGATTTGAGTTTTCTTTGGGCCTTTTCTTCCTTAAGCTTTAAAGAAGTTGAGGCTGCCCTATTTGCTTCTACTTCTATAGTGTTTGTTTGCATATCTTCAAGAGTTATTGAAGTTCTCTCTCGTAGCATAACAACAAAGTCATCATCAAAAGCTTTAGAAAATGTAGACTTTGCTACTGCTACAGGGGGCTTACAATCAATAGGCATTTTGTGATAGAGTTTATTGAATCTTTTGATAAAATATGATACTGGTTCACCGAAGTTCCTTTTAAGCTCTTCAAATTTTGTGAGGAAATACAAAGGATCATTTTTCACACCCCATTGATTTTTAAATATGGTTGTAAGCTCTTCCCAATTTCTAATGGAAGCTGCTGGTAATTGTCTAAACCAAATCCTCACATTTCCTTCAAGTGACTGTATAAACAATCTCATATAAATGTTTTCTTGTTTAATATTCATGTTGTCTGCAAAGTATAGGAAAGCTTGAAGATGGTCCTCAGCTGAGGGACCAGTTTCTCCATTGTACTTGGGAAGGTATTTTAAGTATCCAACTAGGAATGCATTAAGGTTATTAGGTAAGACTAAGGCAACATATCTAGCCTGTAAAATAGGTCGGAAAGCCATGACAACAGGTGGTGTATGAGGTGCTCGAGGTGTATGAGGTTGTCCAGGTGGAGTATGTGGTGTTTGTGGTGGATGTAGAGGATGAAGAAGAAGTAGAGGAAGAAGACAGTGATTCAAGGGTTGATGAACTAGTTGGAGGTGAAGGAGGAGGAGATCTCCTGAAAGACATCAAAGGAGTCCTAAGAAGTAACTTTGGGACCTGTAAAGGAATACCTTCTTTTGTTTCAAAGAGAGGATTGGAATATATAGAGAAGGTCTCCTCAGGTTGTTTAGAAGGATAATGATAGGTGGTAGCAGATATGAAATCTGTGGGTTTATATTCTAGGTATTGGATGAGATGCTAATGAATGAATAAGGTAGGCTGACTTAAAATCAACTCCTCTGTTTAGAAGTCCAGCAATCCTAGGTGATAAATGGGAGTAATCAGGATTAGATGGGATATTACTATAGGGGTCAAATGATTCTAATTCTTCAGACTGTAGGACTGAAGAGGAAGAAGAAGATGGTTAGTGTCCCCTTTTAGAACTAGCTTTTCTCAGAAGCCTTTCAGGATCTGACAGAGGACTAACTATGTCAGCTTCTAAACGAGATTTGGTATGTTTAAAAGGTGCCAGCTTGGGAGTGTGGAAGATGCCTAGGTGAATGATTTTAACCTTTAATCACCTTAAAGGAAAAGAATGAATGAATATTTTTGTACCAAGGGAAACTTAAAAGAAATTAGAATCCTCGGCAATGGCGCCAGTCTGATGTTGTACCTATGAGATAGTAGTAGGTCATCTACCAATGTCAGGCATCTAAAATAATTGTTTTGGGGTTTTTGGTTTTAGTTTTGGAATACCAATGAATGAAGACATATGTCGAATTGAAATACTTAATCCTTTGGATAATATTAATATCTGAGTAAAGGGCTGCTATAAAGCTTTATAGAATGATATAGATCAAAATAGTGGTGAGAAGAAGACAGAAAATAATATGATTATCACAGTTTCCAGACTGTAAAATAGAACAATCATAAGTATGAAAACCTTCTAAAATATGTTCCAAAGATTCAAGGTAGTATACTTAAGCTTACAAAAGATGTTGATGATTTATTGATTAGAGGGGATTAGCTAAACAGACAGTTCATTAATCCATTCTCTTAAAAGTTGATCACTTCAGGAGCTTATAGGAATAAATTGAGACACAATTATTCCTACCTAGATATCTCTATAATTCATAATCATATGAAGAAAAACATAATGATTGATAACTAGAAAAACTTACTGGATAACACAAACTGTGTAAAACCAAATTTAGAATCCTCTGCTTTATATTAAGGTTCCAAAAAGATTAAGTACATCAAGTGTCTACAAAAGCTTCGCTTCAAAGGTGCAACTAGGTTCAAAGTAGAATGAACAGTCACAATTTAACAAGTAATGAATAATGAACCTTGAACATTGAACCTATAATAACTCGAGAAGAGAGTTATTTATACAATAATGAAACTAAGAAAATATCCTAAAACTAATTAATATTTATTCTAGGAAAGGAAAGATCTTCATACAAGAAGATAAGGGTAGCTATTGAACTGTTTCTTGTTGTCCCTATTATTCAGGTTGTGCTGGCTTTGTTTGTTTGATATTTTTCCCTTTAAGCTACTTGATTGTTGGTATCCTTTACGCTGGTTGATTCCTTCATTTGATCTTTCATCTGATACTCTTTAAACTCTTCCTTTTTACCTTTAATGTGCATTTCAGGTTTTTTACTGTGTTTTTCAACAGTAATATCTTCATATTTGTCTTCAAATTGTATGCAAGCTTTTTTCTTTGTAAACTTGGAACATAAGTTTTTACCTGCAAAATACATAGATTGTTAAGAAAACATAGGTGACAGAGGAGGACATCAATGGCTTTATTGAGCTTGAAAGGATATTGGAGGAGTCCAAAGCATATCAGAAGGTAAAACAATGGCTTTATTGGTCGCAGAGGCTTATGGACGGTTTACCATGAAAACAGGCGAAACAAAGGAAAATGGTGATTTTTTCGTTTAAACGGAAAAATAGTTTACCTTTTGAGTTATGGAGCAAAGTGAATAGTGGCCATTTTGTCGTTATGTGGGAGGTGGTTTTGCTTTTCACTACACCACTTATGAGGCGCGGGCATTTTTTGGGAGGGGTCACCCGATATAATCTGAGCCTGACATGTAGCAAGGGGAGGTCAGTGGAATACCACTTTTCAAGCGGGTAATGCTCGGACCGAGAGCCAACCTGAAATCACTGAGTGTCATGGATTTGAATGTATTGGATCAGACAGTGGTGGAGTGAAAGAGTAGTGCGGATGGGCCCAATGATTAATAATGGCGGTATGGGATTTATTATGGGTTAAAGACTGAGATTAGCGGAGTTTTATGGTTAAAAAAAGGTTTAGGCTAACTCTTGATTTAAATCATAAAAACCTTTTAACAAAGAAATCCTTTGTAAAACACGGTATGGAGGACTTGAAAAAGTATGAATTCAGATGGATAAATGATATCGGGTCTGGGTTCATCGCATATCGCAATCGCAGTTTAGTGGAGGAAGGCCCATCGCAAAGGAATGAGATAGGGGCCGGACGCAATGTGGAAAATAAAACATTAATAATATTGCATCAGGTCCGGGTCCCCATCGCATATCGAAGATCGCAATGGCAGAGGGTAATGCTTTAGTCGGGACTTGCGATGGAGGCGGATGTGAAATGACAATGAATTATGATATATATTGCATCGGGTCCAGGCCCATCACACATCGCATATTGCAATGTGGGGAGAGTGGATGCATGCTGAAAGGTTTGCGATTTGCTAATACACAGTTTTATAATGAAACTAATGGTTTCAAGATATTTTAATAAAGGGAGTTAATATATACAGGAAAGGGAACTTTTAGGGGTTTAATACGTTAAGTTAGTGTTAATATGAAATATGAGTGGAAAGGGGAAATACACTAAGTATGATGCTTTTTCATGGGTTATTTGCTTTTTATATATTCATCAATACTTAGGCTAAACATCTTTTTGTGGGTTTTTTTGGGTAAAAGGGGATTTAGCATGGGGCTTTTCACTTTTCCTAGGTAAAAATGATTTTAACCTTAGGAAAAGGGGTTTTTATGGAAAATGAATGAATATGAAATGCATGAAGGTGGAAGGGGAAATTAGTAAACATAGGGATGAATGGGGATAAGGTAAGTTAATTAATTGATCATGTAGACCTTCATTTGCTTTGTGTAATTGCATCATGGACATAGAAACACATGGTAAAACATGATAAATATACATTTTGTCCAATGAATTAACATACTTCTGCAACCTTTCTTCTACTTACTCTTTGCTTATCCTATCATTTTTTCTTCATTTAATGGGTGTATTTAAGTTGACAAACCATTTTCCTTTCTTCTTATTTTTACAAAAGAAAAAAATCTAATTCTAACCTTATAACATCCAAGGGCTCAGATTAAACTGATGAGCACCTTATTATTCTCTACCTAACTATTGATCTACCAAGATTAAACCGTTTTTCCAGATCTTTATTCTCTAATTATAACATCAAATTTAAAGCATGAAGCAGTCAAGATTAAACTATTTGACTATCATGGGTTGTGGCATTTATGACAAGCTGCACAAAACCATTATTTTGCAGAAAAAATAGTAGTGGCATTTAGACTTTCTCACTTTCAGAGTTTATTTGTTTTCTTTTCTTTCTAACCTAACATTTCCTTTGATATGGAAATCATCATCGAAAAATATATTTTGAAAAACATTTTATTCAATATTGTTATGTCCATATCCTAACTTAACATTTTTTTAAATATTCTATCTTATCAAAACCAAAAAATGCTGCAATAGAACCAACATTATGCAAGTAGAAATTAAAAGCATGTAGTGTCAAGTTTGGTGTTGCCATTTTTTTGAGAAATAAGGGCCGATTTCAAGTTTCTCGACTTGCTCCACTATAATATTAGAGATTAAAGGTAGTGCATTGTCAACAATTAAGCAGTTCCATTAAAACTAGATATCTAGTTTGGTAGGTTCACATGCATGTAGTGTCGAAATGAGGTGCTAAATTTGTGTGGGAAACCATAACATTTTATGTATTACAAAAACAATTTACAATGCAAAAGAACTTCGTAGATAGTTCAAATATCATAAAAGTTTATGTGTCAATTCACAGTGCTTTTGTCACATGCTTTGCTAGGAAAGAGAGAGAGTGTGTGTTCAGATGTATGCAACTCGTGTAAAATTGAGGCACTAAAAATTTTCAGCCATAAGTATGTGAAAATATGCAATTGGCTAAAAAACACAGTTCAACAAAAAATTCTTATATGAGGAGGATTCAAAATGGTTTCTTAAATGTAGGGAACCATAGGTAGCCCATTACCCATAGGTAGTGAAGCAACCATATCTAGATTAGTGAGCTCTTTCCACTCGAAAAAATTGAGTTCCAAATTTCACTAGCAACCATTATCTTGCATTTTGTATAAGCCATTTTTTCTTCAAGGGTTATTAACATTATAAGTTTGGTATCATTGGTATATCAATTAAACTTAGAACTTGGACAGTGTGAGTGTGGAATCTATGTAGCTTGTGTGAAATTGGGGCACTGAAAAGTTCCAACCATAAGTATGTGAAAATATGCAGTTGGCTCATAAAACAAAGTTCAATAAAAAATGCTTATGTTAGGAGGGGTAAATGTGGTCTGGCTAGTGGAAATGATAGGTAGTTGAATCCACATAGGTAGTGAATCAGCTAGATCCAGATTGGTGACCTCTTCCGACTTAGAAAAATTCAACTCCACATTTCACTAGCAAATATTATATGGCATTTTGTATGAGCCAAATTGTTTTCAAGTGTTATTACCATTATGAGTTTGGTGTCATTGGAATAGAAATCAAACATAGACCTTGGTCAATGTGAGCATGTTAGTTGTGGATTATTTTAAGCTTCATATTGTTTTTTCATAGTGAGTAGTCTATGTCAAAGCAGCTAGGGAGTTTTGTTATATCACCTAAGTTTCTTTTATCTATGAAATTGATGTTGTCCAAGTAGCTTCAAACTCACAAGGTAATAATAGTTTGCCATGCCTTATTTTGTTTGAAAGGAAACTGACAACATAGTTTGTAAACGTTTGCACTTGAATGACACCGAGGAAACTCTTCATTACAACCAAAAATCAATGAGTGTGCTTTTATATATACAAACCCTACCCTCTAGCAATCAATAATGATTATATTAAGTTAAAGAGAAAATGCAAAGGGACTTCAATTAGAAACAATATCTATCATATAAAATTAATAGAAATACCTACTTTCAATCAACAAACCTTGAAAAAGGTTGGAGGTGTAACTATCTCATACATTAGCGTCAACAAAAAATACACATGGATGTCACTAGAAACTAGATGGTTCAACATCAAGGGGACTTAATTAAACATTTAGTCATACTAGAAATTTCAGAAAGTGCATGGTAAGATTTGTTAAAGTGATCATATATGAATAGTGTGAAATAAAGAACCTTGATATAAATTATTTTAGAAACATTGACTAGAGTTCATGAGAGACAATGCTTTCACTACTTCATTCAATGATCCGTCTAGGAAACTGCACATCAACTTTTTAGTTACTTGGTTGTTACACTTTAGATTTATAATATGGGCATGTAATTGTCTTTTGTCTATTAATGAAAGGCTGTTGTTTTTTCTCTTGAAAAAAAAATTCATAAAATGGTGTATAGGTTACTTTTAATGCATTAAGAGAGATATAAAAAAAATTATTCTAGTTTTATAATTTCTTAATTTTAATACCACCATCATCTTCTCCTCGTAGAAATCTCTTCGGTGATGTAAACTTTATTCCATTCTAAATTTGGAACACAAAATTATAATTATAACCCTTGGAAATTTGTTTATTATAACCATGTCCTTTTTTATTTGATTTGATTTGATTCATTTTGATCTAATTTTTATTCTATTATATTTGAATTTATTTTCATTCATACTTCTTTGAATTGCATTTATTTTTTATTCTATTCTATTTGAATTTAAAAAAAATATTTTTACTTATGCTTTTTTGAATTTCATTTATTTTTTATTCTATTATATTTCATTTATTTCTTATTCTATTCCATTTAAATTTATTTTTTCTCATGCTTCTTTGAATTACATTTATTTATATTTTGTTTAGCTCATGTAATTTTTACGAGATTTCAAACTCTATGACTCACCAAGCTTCACCTCATGATCCCCTTAATTCCAAACTCTAAGACTCACTAAGCTTCACCTCATTAACCCCCTCTTGATTTTCTTCTAACATTATTTATTCCACTATATTAATTTTCTTTTAATATTATTTATTTTATTTTAATATTATTATTCCACTGACCTTATATTTGAATTTTTTTTTTACTCATGCTTTTCTTTGAATTGCATTTATTTGAGTTTTTGTTTAGCTCATATATTTTTTATGAGATTTCAAACTCTAAGACTCACCAAGCTTCACCTCATGAGCCCCCTCTTAATTTTCTTTTAATATTATTTATTCCACTGACCTCATCATGATTTCAGAACTCGAATACTATGATCTGATTTACGTGTGGTTAACTTGGTTGACGTGCATATTATTCGTTTACATGTGGTTAACTTGGTTGACTTGCATATTATCTGTTATTTCGATCCAATATTTTATTTATCCTAGGATATATATGGCATATATTTTATTTTTTATTATTATTTATTCCAATGATATCAGAACTCCAATACTATGATCTGATTTACGTGTGGTTAACTTGGTTGACTTACATGTTATTTGTTTATTATTATTATTTATTCCAATGATTTCAGAACTCCAATACTATGATCTGATTTACGTGTGGTTAACTTGATTGACTTTCATATTATTTGTTTACATGTGGTTAACTTGGTTGACTTGCATATTATTTGTTCTTTCAATTCGATATTTTATTTATCCTTTGATTCATGATGTTTCATTAAATTTAAACTTTTGTTTTTATTTTATTTTATTTTATTTACCATTTAATTAATAAATACATTTAATCTGGACTTTTTCCTTTATATCCTCCATTTTTTTTTTTCAGAGAGAAAATCATGATGGATTATATTAAGAAAATATAATGATCTAGATACATTCTACATGTGTATCGATGGAGACTCTGTCCATCAAAACCGGACCATCAAAATATTGGTCCATGAGAAAATGAAAAGCATAAGAGTCCACATATAAAATATATAAGTCCAGATAATCCACATGAAGAGCCTGGACAAAAGAAGAGAGGCCGCAGCCGATGAATCGTCCAAAATGGAAAGCACAGAAGATAAAAACCATATAAAACCCATATAGCATATAACAAAAACAGCACTCCAAATGAAGGAATAAACACTGAGCTTATTCCAGGGAGGGCATGAAGCCAGATATAGAAGTTAAAATGGAATCCAGAGGCTTGTCAGAACTCTCGAAGATACGATCGTTCCTCCACGTCCATAGGAACCAGCAAGTGAGAACAAAAAGGGATCGCCTGGAGGAACATTGGGAGCTCCACCAAGAGAAGGCTTCCTGTACAGAGGAAAAAGTCTGGTGAGAAAAACCAAAAATCAAAGATAGTTCGTACCAGATAGATGAAGATGCGGCACACTGGAAGAACATGTGTGCATTTGTTTCGACTTCGGAGTGGCACATTTGACATCTACCCGGTCCTTGCCAACCCTTCCTTTGAAGGACCTCCCAGGAGAGATTTTTATCACCCTCCACTTTACATTCATGCAAAATATGCAAAAAGGAAAAATACAACATAAACTATCAAAATTTTGTTTCCACAATACATACGGGATATTACTTTTAGCTTTTAAATCAATGGATGAGATAAACCCACAAGCTAGATGAATGGTGGTTGAGGATCAGTTTTGGGAGGATCGGGAGTTCTAGAAGGCCAAATTAGGCAAATAATAATGTTGTTGGAAGATAAAATTTTAGAGAATAATTTGAAAAGGTTAATATCTAGTCAAATTAACAAGAAAATGTGTAGAAAAAATGAAATAAAAAGGGCCACAAGTTTAATATAAGATCACTAAGATAATCCTACCATTTGCATAAATATTGGATCTATTTGTAGAAGTGAATCTAATTACCGAAACAATTTTGTATTGAATTGATGTCGCAAATGCAATATCCAATGCCCATCTATTTGTTAAAAAAAAAAGTGCAATAGCCCAGGATTGTGAAATAGAAAAACACTGAGTTTGATACAACGGATTTAGTTTTGAATGTTACCACATACATGTAAAGAGATAACATAAAATCACATGGATACGAAGGAGAGGCCCGAAAAGAAAAACAAACAAGTCTAAATTTAGTTCAAATTATTTATATGGTTTTATTAGTTTAATTTTAGTTTATAGTAGTTTAGTTTTATTTTAAAATAATTTAGTATTTAGTTTAAATAATTTTATTTTTTTAGTTTAGTTGACCATTAATTATTTTATATTTTAAGATCATATGAGTTTTAATAATAGCTTATGCTTGAGATTTGCACAAGATCAAAAAAAGAAACAAAAGGAAGTTGAAGCAAAAACCTAAAATTGAGGGTTAGGAGACTTTTGGAACCCAAAAGCAAGAGTCCCAGGGATGGAATTTGACGGTTAGATTTTTGCTCGTTAAATACGGTTTAAAAATTTACAAAAACGTCAAGAACCTTTTTTGAAATTGTGAAGACACGTTAGGGAGTTGTGAAAACCGTCAAATTTGACAGGTAGGTCTATTTTGAAATTCCAACCTTGGCTAAGACCAGGGGAATTCCTGGAAGATATAAGGAAGATCAAAGACTAAACAAAAGACATGAAAGGGACTTGTACTATTACAAATATTTCATGAAATCACTAGTATATTTGGTTTGGAATGAGTGATTAAAGCTAGTGCACTACTGGAAAGTGCAGATAACTTATTCACAGAACCCAGGGTTCTATCGTTGTATTTGCTTTGACATTGCCAGTTTTGAAAGCAATGGAATCATTAACTTTATTTTTCCCAATTTCTATTCTAAATCAATACAAGTTTGTATAATATGCACTATTTCTGATTTATGCAAATTTATGGTTCTTTGAAACCATTGAGAAGTTTCCTTTCTTGGTGGATCTAAATTGGGAAAAATAGGTTAATAGACATGAATATACTTGTTCATGATTTCTTTGTAACTATTTACGAAGGGAATAATTCATAATTATTTGTTTTAATTGTTTATTGATTATGAGAACTATTCTTATAGTATGTTATTTTATCTTACTTAATGTTAGATCTATATTAATCCTCCATATTGAGCATGAGCATACATAATTATGTTTTCCCTTAGTAACTATTTACAGAGTTTCTACATACATGCATTTGTTTTAATAGTTATCAAGATGGTTGAATTACTTATGTAACTTGTTAAGTCATCTTAAGATATTATATTCATTCCCAACATTCCACGTGCTCTCAATTGGGATAGAGAAACTATTTAATTATACCAGTTAACATAATTAGACATAGAATGGAGTTATATTTAGATTATATTAATAATTTTTTGTTCTATTATTAGATTACATTACATTTAGTTTAGATAGGCATATTTGAAATTCTCCTTTCAAGGAGCAATTCATTCAGTTGCAATCGAGCCCACATATTGGTGGACATTGTTATACCAAATGAGTATAGGCCTAATCAAGCCTTTATTGGGTGACCATCCTCTATTGCAAAAGATGTTTTTTCTATCAACAATTGGCACTAAAAGGAGGGATAGAATAACAAGATGACCCTTTGAAGATTTCTGTTTTAATTTTTATTTTTAAAGGCTCCTTCCCAAATCCCTATTTAGAGATGTGTTTGTAGATGAGTATCATGTAACACTCCATTAAATATAGTAAATTTAGTGCCCCTAATGTAATTATTTCCTTATCAGAATTTATGACTTTATTTTTCTTGCAAAAAATTAAATTAGAATAATAACTGTGGGGCTAAGAATAAGTTTGATGACAAATGTAAGTATTAAAATTTTGTTATGAATGAAATATTGTCTATTTTACTTATTATTTATTTGGAAATATAAGAGGATCTATCATGTGAGTAGTCAGGCTACCCAATTGTCAAGAAATCAGTTAAAAATTAGTTGGGGTCCAAGAAGGGATACTTTTTTAAGTGATAGCTCTCATGATATTAAACGTCCATCTTTTCCAAGATTTCTAGCCACCAAAATAGCATAGCAATAGAGAAAGGTGATGTGGTGGGGAGGAAAGAGGCAGATTGTGGGAGAGAAAGGAAAGTATGCAGGAAATGAAAGAGAAAGGGGGATTCCATTGGAGAAATACTAGAGAGAAAGGAAACTTAGATAGTGAACTAGTAGAGAGTTTTTAGGGTATAAGGAAAAAATGTATCAATAAACTAGTTGTGAATTCCTGACAGAAGGGAAATCTCGAGGTTTAGGGGGGATTTCCATAGTAGAAATTATTTGGTTGGGTAGAACCTGTTGTTATCACTCAGGTTGTTCCCTTTGACTCCCAAGGGAATATGGCCGAGGTAACCACTAACCAATCTTTGGGTCACAGGTTCTAGCCTACCTATGACCAGAGAGGGCTCTCTCTTTATGATTTAACTTTGTTTGTATAATATTTTAGGCTAGTTATGATGATCCAGGTTTTGTTTTGAATTTTGCTGGATGATGACTTCAGTCAAGATAGATATATGTTTATCAGGGTGCTCTAGGCCATTGGGCATGGAGTCAGTGATGCTTAATTTGCTTGATATGTCTGTGTTGATACAACAGTGATGCTGCAGAGCCAGATAAGTGTCTAAGAACCAATTCTTTAAATCTGTGATTGGGTGTGATGTAATCAGGGCATGAAAGGCAATTAAGGATCTTTCAGTGATCTGAGATGGAGAACAGTGGGAATATTATCTAGGAGCATTGAAAAATTCCTATATAACATTTGTATTTATAGAATTGATGTAAACATGAGCAATTAAGAATTCATGTTCATTATTAATTCTGAAGAAAACATTTTCAGCAACAGAGATTGAGCACAAGGTGTAATTAAACATTTCCTGTACTATTCCTTTTCTCTATTGTTAGATTAGTGAAACATGTGTATGATTCAAACAAACATAAGAAGATAAAACATAGATTGAGAAAACTTATTGTTCCATTAGACAGCACAGGAATTCTGCAACAGCACGCAGAGCATCATCAAGACATCAAACATCCAAGAAATCACTGAGCTTTTCCAACCTCTTGCATTAGATTATCTGAAAGTATACAATACATTTTCCTTAGAGTGAAAATCACCAACCCCTAATACGTTGCCAGGGGAGGTATATATACAAAATTTACATCAGAAAATATCTAGCTAATGAGTTAATGGCTCATTAATATCGTGCCAACTCCTGGAGCATTGTAGCTGGGAAAGTAAATGCTGTAGTAACTCCTAAGTGTATTAGCTGTCCAAAATGGTCAGAGAATGTTGACTTTGTGACCGTTGGAGTCGGCTGAAGATGTGCTGCCCAAAATTTGCGCATTTTCCTATATTTGGCTTGCTGCCGCTGTCTTTATGCTGAGTCACCTTTTCGGCTGCCTTGTATGCTGCCCAGATTCTGCTTTTTGCTTTTGGCTGAGTGGAAGCTGACTAGGATTGATCAACTGAGATCACTGAGGCAAAATTTGCAGCATTGCCTGCCACCAATCCTCTTTGGGCAGTTGGTGTCTTCGAATTTTCACCAAGGTTTCATCTGCCTCTGTATATCTATAAAAATTAGGAGGAACCTCAAATAGGTGATTGACTTCATGTTCAATGAAAAATAGATTTTCAAGCTTATCATAGAGGCCCTGTCCTGTTGGAGGCCCTGTTTCCTCAGAAGTGCTGGCAGATGCAGTAATTTGATTTTCAACAAAATTTGTCAACCTGGTAGCATATTGCTCATGAGGGAGCAGTCTTCCTGTGCTAGTTAGTAGGCTGGGCAATCCCTTTCCTTGCAGTGTTCCTATTTTGAGCTTGTACTCATCCACCTCAGCCTGTATTTCATGGCATTTCCTCTCTACAGTTTGTACAAAATTCCTGAGAGTCAGCACCTTTTTAGTTGTAAGGACAACCTCTGTTCTGTTAACAATGTTGAGGGATTCCAGCTCTTCCTTAGTCTGATTGTTCAAAAAATTTATCATTCTATTGGCATGCTCAGGCCTGTTCCCTGGTACTGTCCTGGCCTTTTGGATCTCAATGTGTGCTTGGCCAATCAATTCCATTTGTTCATGCACAGTCTTGATTGACTTCCACTGTCTAGTAAGGGAGTGGTCAATCCGGGCCCACAAAATCCTCTTTATTTCTGCCAGAGCATTTTCTAGTTTGAGCTCCTTTTCTAAGGCCTTGATTTTGTCTTTGAGGGCCTTAATTTCTCTAGACTGCTCTGCTACAGTCATCTTTGACTTGTCATATTTGGCCTCTAGTTCTGCTAATTTTTCCTTGGCCTCCTTGATCTCAGTTGCCTGAAGTTCCAGCTCTTTGATAGCCTTTGTCAAATCTTCCATGTTCAAGCTGGACTCAGGAGCTGTTGTTGTTGCTGCTGCTGCTTCTGTTGTTGTTGTTGTAGTTGCAGGGGCTACTGCTTGCAGGGGCTACCGCTGCCTCTGTAGTGGTGGCAGTGGTTGAGGTAGTTGGAGGAGGTTGGGATGTGGATTCTCCCTGTTTATTCTGTAGTGCCCCTTCTAGCTCCTTCTCCAGATCAATGACCTTTTGATTGAGCTGCATGATTAGATCAAGTTGCTCATCGGCTTCCTTTTCCTTCTGCAAGTCTGCTGTTTGGGGGTGCTCAGTGGGAAGCAGTTTCAGCCTTTTCTTCAATGCAGTAAGATCATCATCCTTCTTTTTCATGAGGGCCCTCACGCCCTTTGGGTCCTTAGGATCATGTCCTAGGTCTATGATGATGTCCTCTAGTGATTTAATCCTGTTGTCCTTGGCCATGGAGGACATTCTCTCAAAATCCAACTGAATGTTGGTATTCTTCAGTGATTCTTTCAGTTCATGGGCCATTGTGGCCCTCTCTACCAAGGTAGCATAGACCATTTCCCCCGTTTGTTTGTGCAGCTCTATCTGGTCCATGGGGTGAATGTCCTTTGCCATGACTTCCACCCTTGTTCTTACAAACTCTGCAGCTGATTTAGGCTGCGGTACCTTGGGTTTGAAGTGACTGAGGATCATTTTCTCCTCTTGAATGTCATACACTGACATCAATCTCTCTTGCTTGGCTGGTGTTGCTTTGAGGAATTGTTTATATACCTCTATTCTCAGCAAATCATTCTGTGCTTTTATTTGTTTGAAGGAAGCCTTGGTGCTTGAAGGCTTCTTGCTCTGCTGGGTGGAGGAGGACACCTCCAAGCCAAGCTGCAATCCTTGCTCTTGTTGGAAAGAGCTTGTGCCCATTTGCTGACTGTCTTCCCCTTCTTTCCTTGGACTGTCAAGGACTTCTTCACTTATCTCTTCTATGACTGGGGAGTCAACCTTTTGCCTCTTGGCCTCAGGCTGCTGGGAGGATCCACTAGCAGGAGTGGACTCTTCTCTGTCTCTCTTCTTGCCCCTCTCCTCATGTGCAGGAGTCTGCAATATAGGTGCTGTTGGTGGTTCTGTTTGCGGTGGAGGGGTCTGCTCTTGTTGCTGCCCAATTGAGGAGGCAGGTTGTTCTTTTATTGTTTCTTCTTCAGCACCCATTATTCCTTTACCCTTATCTGTACCTGATGCTGCTGTAGATGGCGCCTGGGTGGCTGGTGCAGTTGTTGTAGCTGAAGTCCCTTCTCCCACTGGATGTGGTTGCTTGAAGATTACCTGCTGCACAGAATCCAAGTCAAGAGTTTTTTCCAAATCCTTGACATTCTTTTGCATTATTTCTTCTTCAGTTAGTTTCTCAATTAATGTATCTTGCAACCATTCTTGCTGATTGGCATACTGCTCAATATGTGGATATTTACAATGCTCATAGCCTAGCAGCCTCTACTTGACCCTCCTAGCACAGATGAAGCCTTCAGGGTCATAAGGGACCCACCAGAAGCTTTTTAATAGCTTGTACTTGTCTTTGAGGATTTGCTCAGCATCTTGCCATCCCTCTTTTTTGTTCATGATGAAGGGGCCTAGGTGGTGTTTAAACTTGAGATGGACTTTCTTTTTAGCACTATGAAAGTGGGTGAGGTCAGAGTGAATGAGCTGCCTATAGTACTCCAAGGCAAATAGTCTCATTGGTACATATTTTGGGAGCCTGTATGGACAGAGCTCACAGCCATAAATTCTGATGACTGTATGATCTTGATATAGGTACCAATCAACTATTTTATAATTTTTGGACAACTGCAGCGTTTTCTGGATTTCAAATGAGATTCTAGGAGGAGGGGACCTCATCAATAAGCAAGAGACCGGGTATACAAATTGGTCAATAAATTCACAGTATGAGTATGGTGAATCTTGGACTTGGTGAAAAACAGATGTCCAGAAGATAACAGATCTTCTTTCCCCTCTAGAATCCAGCTTCTTAATATGGCATTGAAAAGCCTCGGACTAGCAATACATGAGCAAGTGGTAGATGTAAGATGAATATTTGAATATGCCCTACCTGTCCACTTTGAAAAGCTGGTCATGTATCTTGTTGGCTATGAATTTAGCAAAGTTATACTTGTAGGCAGGAGGTTGGCCTGAGCTATAAGTAGCTAATAACACCAGCACACTCTCATCAACATACTCACTAGTCTTATAGCCCAACACATATGCAATCATGTCCAGCAGAAGTTTGCCTACATCAGTAAAATGGACATACAAGAAGGGAGGTGGCCCTGTGGGCTGGTGGTCAGCTCTCATAAATGTCTAGGTGATCTTCTGAATGTCAGCAGTGGAAAGCTTGGCACATGTATCCAGCAGATAATTCATGGAGAAAGGATGCAGCAGCTGAGTTTGTTTGAAATTAAGCATCTGGTTGATGGACTCAGCATTAATGTGGAAGAGGATGCTCCCAGATGGAGACTTGACAGCTCTGTGATTTGGATCATAATTCTCAGCACATAGGCAGATAATCTCTGGAAAAATGTTGACAGATGGGAGGAAGTAAAGATTAGATTCCCATATCCCATATGTATCATTGTTGTTCAAATAGTTATCCCTTAATTCCCGGAAGGTCTGCAAATGGTTCCTGTCACCGACAAAGTCTTGGATGAGGTAATCCCTGTTAGCAAGAGGCAAGGACTCAAGCTCTTTATTTGGTGGATTCATGGGGGCAACACTGAGAGTTGTGGGTGCAGGTGCAACCATTGTATAGCTTTTGGGTGCTGTTTTTAGAATGCAGTTTCTGAATGCAACAAGGTAAGTGCAATAGCTTGCAAACTTTTCTAGAAGTCAAGTGGCAGATTGAATGCAGATGATAGATATGTTCTTCAAAGAGGAGTAGGTGGATTGAGCAGGCTTGTTTCTGTTCTGCTCTGGTGAACTCACAGGGATTGTGAATCAATGAGGATGAATTGCAGAGGTAGGGCAGGACTAAAAGTTGGTGAAATGCAGTTGTTCAAGTAAGTACTCGGCAAAAGGGAACAATGCCGGGCAGATTGGAGGATAAATTGTGAATTAAGGCTGCAAATGAGTTCTCAACAGTGAATTCTGGAGCAGGGGGCAATGTAGGTTGTTTTGGTCCAGCATTAACTAAGTGACAATCTTTACTTTCGGATTTATCAGGTATTTAGTGGAGAATTTGCAGAGAAATGGCATGAACACGGGAAAAATAAGTGAATTGCGGTGAATACCTGGATAAATGATGCCGAGAGCCTCCGGGTTGAACAGTGGGTGCAGAACACAGTTCAATTGGTGAATGATGGTGTCCAGAGCTTTGAATTTGCAGCGTAGAGGCAATCTTTGGAGCGAACGAAATACAACGACTCTGTCTTTTTTGAATGAAAATGACATAAAACGACTTTTTGCGCGTTTTTAATGACAATTTTGGAAAATGGGGGTTATTGGCGCTTTTCCGCCGATGAAGTCAGCATGACGTCATGGCGGGCCCGGGTACGGATGGTGACATGGATGCTGAGCTGGAGGCCAGCATGGCGAGACACGGTGGCGGGATGTGGGGGCCGCGAGATGATGTGGAGGGTCACGAGGCGCGGTGGCGGGGGCCGGTGGTATGACGTCACGATGATGCGGGGGTGACGTGACAGGGGAGGCGGTAAGAGGGAAGGCGGTAAGTGGTCTCCCCGCACCGCTTTTGGCAGAAGGCGGTATAGGGGAGGGGGGCTCCGAACACCTCCGCCGGCTGCCACGCATCCAGCGTATGGGAGCAAAACCACCCGCTCCCCGGACGCTAAAGCGCGGCAGGTTTAAATCCGAAATCGCCCGCCCACCATTGGATTGAGGGCGGCGGGAGATCGAGGGCTGGCGGGCGCCCCGACCCATCGTGCAAGTTTGGGTGGGGACCCGCCAGCGAATAAAATATTCGTTAAAATATTTCGGGTTTAGAACTTTGGGTTAGGGGGTTTTTAAATGGGTTTTAACGTATGTGGGTTAATCTGTCGGGGTTAAAAAACCTTTGAATGCTAGGTTTGAGAGGGGGGAAGGGGTTTTTCATGAAATTTTTTCGGGAAAAG
This sequence comes from Pinus tabuliformis, assembly GCA_031772625.1. Classification (NCBI taxonomy): domain Eukaryota; kingdom Viridiplantae; phylum Streptophyta; class Pinopsida; order Pinales; family Pinaceae; genus Pinus; species Pinus tabuliformis. Next base: position 1,255,494,745 of record CM062804.1, read on the forward strand.
GGTAAATGAGCGTTTAGTGTAGGTTATTACTCTAACCAGAGGTTAGAGTAATCCCAAAGCAAGGGTTGACTATAGTCCCTGGTGGACTAATGTCTCCCTTAGAAGTGTTATTTAGCTATAATGCTAAAGGGGGGGATATTTATACATTTTATGGGGTTTTATACACCATGGTGTTATAGTAATAGGGAAAGGGGAACATAGGGGATTTAGTGTAGATAGAGTTAGTAGTTAGTATTGGAGGGGAATGTGAATGGGAAGTGATAGATACTAAGTTTTTTAGGAAACAAACTTAGTTAGGGAGTAGATCAAAATGAAAAGAATTTTTACACAGGAAATGTGGCTGCTTTTCAAAGAGAGAAGTCACTTCTGACATGAAATTTTTACAAATGAGGAGTGTAAGGAGGACTGATCAGGCAGATCCTGCAGTGCTCATGGGGAGGTTAGTAAGAAACTTTTGAAGGGGATGAGGGAAGTTAGTGATGGTTTAGTAGTTTGCCAAATAGGCCATTGCTCTTGCCTTTCTCCTGTTGGTGACATCATTGTGATTTTTCCCATGTCATATGCTTAGATCTTGCTTTCTGCAACCTTCAACTGCCTACCCTGCCTAATATGCCTAACATTTTTTCTTCCTTTGGATGGGTGCACTTAGCCTTGCAAACCCTGATAATTCTCTTTTCTTTTTGCTGCCCTCCTATCTAAGTCTACCCTTATGACTTCCTAGGGCCCAGATTAAGCAGTTGGTCTCCTTTCTTTCTCTATCCACCTAGTCATTTGTCAAGCTTGAACTGTTTGAACAGGTACTTCCTCTCTAGTCTACAACATGCAATTTAAAACATGGTGAGGCCCAGCTTGAGCTGTTGGACCACCCATCAAAGTAGTAGTGGAAATTTGGACTAGCCACTTTCATGGTCTTTATTTGGGGTTCATTTCTTTTATTTTTTCTTTGACCAATTCATTTTATTGCCCTTTGATTTTTCTTTTAAGGCATACCCTCTTTACATTTTTTAACTGTCTGCTTCTTTTACAAAAATGGAACCTTAGTAGCATGGACGGTGAACATTTTTGGCACTTCCACTGTCAATCATGAGAAATGAAAACCTATTGGTATAGGAGGTTAACACCTGCTAGATCTTGCTGTAATTTTAGGTATTCAGATAAGTAACTAGGATACTTTGTATGTAATTGTTTAATAATTGCATTTTCAATTATGAGCTGACCAAGAAAATGATAAAAAGTGGCTGACCATGCAGGAAAAGAGAACATGTTATTAGGCATAAGATGTCAAACACAAATGTACAAATGTTATCTAAATATTAATGAGTAGTTGTACTATCTTTATTTTAAAAAACATAGATTTTTTCTAAGTATTTTATTTATTTATTTTTTAAATGAAATGGTTAGGATTTTTATATTAATTTCAACATGTATTCAAGGTTAGAACCTTTTACATTTGCAACTGGATCTTCATCAACTGAGATAAAAAAAATGACCAAATAGACTTTTTTTCTTACTACATTGTTTGCATACTGCAAATATAAACTGATATTTTCTAGAAACCTTACAAAATACTCCTAAAATGATTACATATTTGAAATACATGATTTAAAATAGGAATAAAACTAGCCTACATTGGTCAAACCGAGTTTAGGACTAACTTCAACATTTCCATTGTTAGATCACCTTGGTTGCACTAGAGCATAGACCTAAATCTCTTTCGCCACTTAACACCTTTATTCAACTATTCAGGGGCCACAATATGATTGACAACCCTCGTCGTGCTCATGTCCTCTTCCACACCGAATTTTTATATACCATTCATGCTCAAGGATTCAATTCTCACGAGACATAGGTCCAAAAGGTCAATATTCATTTATAGCCTGTCAAACATAGTCTATATAAAGCCAATATTCTTGTTTAGGAGAGTTAATTAGGCTTGAGCTTCCACAACCCCCATTCCCCCTACCTGTTTAGCAAAGACAATATGTACTTCATCATTGCTAGAGGTAGTCCAAATGATGATTGAATTATTCCTTCTCTAAGAGTGGCGACCTTTCCATGTTTTCACCCACACAAAAATCCTCCTTTCCTACTACGACCTTAGAGAACTAGAATCGAACTTTAACTGAGAGGGTGGCTAGTGATTGAGCCTTATTTCTAGACATGGCTGCCCCCACCAAGTCATAAATTCACTCACCATATTCAATGCACCAACCTACAATGTACATTCTCCTAACCAAAAATCTTTTTTCTGAATTAATACCACTGGAATGCTCTCCCTTCGTCATTAAAAATTTGTACCCGAAGCAATCCTTCTTATCCTTGTTAAAGGACACAATGACACAATGTCCCTCAAATTCCTTCCACATTTATTATGGGTTTGATCTGTCTTTCATTTGTCCCTTCCCATGGTTGTGATTACATGGACATACCAAGTGTTAGCATGGGCTCAGATCCCAATGATTATGAAGGGTTGCCAAATTATTGGATAGAGACTTTTACGGTTCAAAAAATGTTATTGTGGGATGATGCAAGGATTCTAGACCATGAACCAATTTATTCTCCCTGTTATGTGAGATTTATGTTTGCGGACATAAATATCTCCCTTAGGTTTGGTGGCTAACCTAGAACAATAGAATGACAAATGACCCAATGTTTTCTTTAAAGTAAGTAGATGAGGGGATGAAACCTACTTGGAATATGTCATATGTTTTGATACTTCTTTGGCTTGAATGCTTTAATCCTAGCTCCAACTACCAAAATTAGAATTTTCACAACTAGACAACATAAGCCAAGAAAATCTTAGATCTATGTAGCATCATCTATGTACTTCATTCAACATATCAACATGGTATTGAAATATATGAAATAACGACATCACATATAGGAAAACAAAACAACTATTTGTATTAATATAAATGGAGTGAGTTACAACCATAAATAGGTGTTGATATTGTAGAAGAGCTCCTCCAAGTTGTTGACTTGTCCTTCCTTTGTCACAAAGTGTACCTCAAATCACCCTAAATGCATGAAAGGATAACTCTCATAATACCAGCATAAGGGTATAATAACTCTCCAAAAGCCAACCCCTTGCATATGGAAGGATGTAAATACTATAGAGGAGTGAGGTAAGTTTGGATTTCTTATCCTTTTACCAATACTGGGATTGAGATCCACTCTTAATGGGAAGATGAGAGCTAAGGGTAAGGGATGGAAACTCCAATGTAAGATAGAATAGGGTTCAAAAGTTTTATCTGAAGTAAATGGTTACAATTGACCCCAGAAACTTATGGAAATGGAGGCTTCATTATTCTCTCTCTTTTTCTCGAATTTCTACAACCTATGCAGGTGTAAAGGGGAGAAACCTATAGGTGATCAACATAGGCCACAATGGAGAAACTTGTAGGTGAACATAGTACAACAAGATGCTAGGGAGCGTTGATCCTGAAACTGGCGCAGATGATGCAGTTTAGGGAAGAAACTCTAGGGAATGAGAGAGTCATGCATAGGGGTTTATGCAATGATGATTTAAAGGGGGAATAGAATGTTGATTGATCCCATTAGGAGGCTGATTGGTCAGATGTGATAAATAAGCCTAATAGAGTGCCCCTTAAAGCACAAAGTCATAGATTATAACTAATGATTTGTTGTAGGGAAAAGTATCCGATTCGGATGACCCTATCCCACTCTAAGGGTGATAGTACCTCAGCAACAACTGTAAAGAAAACTACTTAAGGTTTACTTCTTTATGAAAGCAAGAGAGAATGAAGAAATGCACTAACCGTTGCCTTGCGCTTAATGTCGAATCCAAACTCTTCTCTTTGCTGCTTGCTCCCAGCTCCTTGCTCTTTTGCTGGCCTAGCTACAATGAGATCCTGCAAAATACCAAAGAAGGAAACTACAAAAAGCATGCAATCATAACTGATTCAAGGATTAGCATAAATCAAATATACAATTATCACAATACATCATTGAAACAAGTGCATATAGAAGAACCTCAATAGCTTTTATTAATGGAAGAAATAAAGTTCTGAGAGTGTTACAACCATTGAAGGCCCCAATCCAGAAACACCTCCCAGCAGAAAGAATTTCTCCTCTTCACCTCCTTCAAGCAATCACCCAATAGTTCTATAGTGAAACCAACAGCATATCATTACTTTGCACAAAATTCCAGCCTGCTGAGCTCATAGGAGAGAGCTCAATATATAGATGAATTGAGAAAGGATGAGTCAGCTTGCAACTGATGTGTAGCTGCCTTGTGTCCTCTCTCTCTTCAGTTGATCTTCAGTTCTTGAGTCCACTTGGAGAACCTTGCTTCCACTTGGAGAAACAGAGCCTCTGACTCATCACAAGGTGAAATCCCTAATCCAAGTGTCATTTTTGGAAGATTCCAAAGTAATGACTCAGTGTGCCACTTGTCCCATCTCGCTCAGCGCAGGTGGCCTTTGTTCTACCTGCTTTGCAACGCAGGTACACCATGGAGGAGTTGAGTTTCAGCGCAGAAGCCTAGTGGAGCACCTGCTTTGATTTCAGGATTGCTTGTTTTTGAGTGTTTTCAGGTGGAGAACTGATCTGAGAGCTGTTGGTTTGCTGACCTTGTTCCTCTAGGGGTAGGAACACCATGTTTAGGGACTTTGGATCCCTTGGATTATTGATAATTCATGCCTGATGCTGCAAGGCACAAAATTGTCTATAACAGATGCCCCCTAAAGTATGAGGTCATTTATCGGGTGAAATGCTTTATTAGGAGGATCTGAAGTTCATTCAATCTGCCGAGAAGTGTCCTGTAATAAGATACAATACAATACATTATTTTTCATACTTTTTCATGATCTAGCTGAGGCGGGCATTCCCATGCTCAGCTTTATAAATTCATTTTGGTACATAGAACAGACGATCGTCTGATGGTAGACTGATAATTCTCTGCTGAAATTATCATCCTTTGAGAAGGATGATCATCTGCTGCAATGATGTACACATCAAATGTCTTTATATCCTGAATACATATCGCAGCCCGGATGGATGAAACTAGATCCGGGGTCTTCAATCTCTTCCGATCTTCACTCGATGTACAAGTCGATCCATGTGAGAATTTCTTGAAGTCGAACATGGAAAGACATCGCTTGATTACCGGTCAATGATGTAAACCGTTAACAAGCGCGAGAGGAATCACCGATAAGGATGATGACCCTCAAGGTAATGCAGTAAAATTCACATGGTGGGAATAAAGGACTTGGCGTCGACCACCATGCAAAATCTTCTGGTCGAAGGTCATTGATGTATACCTGTCGCCGGAAGTGAGAAACTTGCCATTGAGGCATGCAAGTTTCAAAGTACTGAAGGGGTTGTTCCTAGATCAACTCCTTGGATAATGAGCTGATGTCGACAAGGAGCGATCCGTCAAAGGAGGGCCTTAATGAATCCCACATCAGTGACATGGAACGGAGCTAGTGATTGTGATGAGGTGAAAACAAACTGTGATGTATGATTCAGGGTGGTGGTCATGAAATGGATGAAGGACAATGTATGGCAGTGGATGGGACACGGTTGACTCTTTGCAGAACAACATCTCTTGAACATATAACGACACTGATGTGATGGATCGGTAGCATTACCCCAAATGTGGATGGTGTGGCGAGGACCATGGTGATGAGACCGGTGAATGAAACAACCCAACCCGATGTGATACAGAGGACAAAGTGTCATGTTCAAGAGCGACTTGCTACCATTAAAGCTGTGAGGTTCTCCCAATTTTTTCCCCAATCATTGCTGACCAGTACCTCTTTATTTTTGTCAAGCTTGAGGAGGATAACATATGCTTGTTCTATAACCTGCCCTTCGGGCAAGCCCATCGCTATGTTTTAACGAGCCTAGCGATAGGGAAACTCGTTCTCGTCTAAAGACAAGTTTGTCGCTATTTAATGAATTTAACGAGTCTAACGACAAGGATAACTCGGTCCTTTTCATTTTTAGAGAGTCTGAAAAGGTACATAAAGTCAACTCCAGAATTCCTTTTTCGTCATCTAATCCCTTAAGTCCGAAAAAGTATAAAACAATACAGAAGGGATGAATTTTCGATTGCTTTAACGAGCCGAACAAAACAAGCGCTCGATCTTTTTGTGCAATAATCCCTCAGGTCCAGAAAGATTAAAATGTAGAGGAGGGATAGCTCTTCCGGTCGTTTAACGAGCTGGAAGGCCAAAACTCGGCAAACTTTTCATATTTTACGAGTCAGAAGAAAAGAGCTCAAAGAAGACTCGTCTTTTGAGGAACGAGTGATAAACAGGGATAGCAGCAGATTCCAGGTACAGGTTGGAATATTCCAATCACGGCAGTGTCACAAGGATGGCTAAGTGAAATCACTCTTCGCAGCTGTTCCTCAAAATGGGTAAACAAACATATGGAGACGTACGATTGGCCTAATGAACGGATGGAGGTGAGACTGCAAGAACACGACCAAGGGCTTTAATATGGCTGTCAAAGGTTACATTTACCAAGGTTATTTACCGGTTCATTTTTCCTGGGTGAGCTTGAACTCTAGGGTAAGATTGCTCACAACTTATGTTTATTTTTTAACGAGCATGAACTATGTGCTAAAACTGCTCGGATCTTGCGTTTAATTTTTTTAACGAGCATGAACTGTGTGCTAAAACTGCTCGATTATACCAGTCTTAATACAAGGAACGCCTCAGGTGAGGTAGTCATATTTAAGGAGCCATTCCTCACTAGTTACTCCAATTTGGCAAGTTTTAACTTTTGCCCCACATCCTTTCTTTATGCAAGCTGGAAACGGCTAATCCTACGAGTTTAACGGGTTAGACCTACAGGTTTAAAGGGAGGACCTAAAAATTTAAAAAATAAATAGCCGTCCCGTGCTTGCACTCCAAAAGGTTCGCATGCCCCCAGGTATAAAGTATAATTTCAAGGCTACCCCTCCTCTGTCCCACCTCTGTTTTTCCACTTGTCGTCTTGCTATATTTTTAACGATACTTGTCTTCTCGTTATTTTTCGGTGCCGACGGTACTTGTCTTCCCATCAGTTCACTTTTCGATTTTTGCAAGATCGCAACAGATAAAACATTGGCGTTACGGAGGGAGGTTTGCCTCTTACTTATTATCCGAAAAATGGTTTTGTTCGCTGCCGCAAACTAAACTATTTTTTCCGGCGATGTCTATTACTAGGTTACTAAAGATGGTGACCACTTGTTGCCGCAATTTCATCTCTTTCTTTGGAGGCTGCCCCTACTTATCCTTCAAAACATATGTTTTAATGGGTGAGGCTTTCCTTCAAAGATGGTGGCTACTTGCCGCCACAAATGGATCTCCTCCCTCGGCATCCTACTTACCTAGACAAGGGGAGCGAGAAGCTGATTATCTCACTCACATAACTTTGACAAAAGAACTTTATCCTAGAACAACCCTCTCTTCCATGCCGGACGTGGTACGGACTAGTCATATTCTTCTGCGGAAATTAACTTTATACCCAAGGTTTTCTCTGCCCAAGGCAGGCCAGGGTGCATGCCCCCTGGGTCCCAGTTCTTTCTTCCGAATCACTCGCATTCATCGGGAAGTAGAACCGGGGGTGGAGGCATTCCTTGAGTGAATAAACCGTTAAGGGATGGTATTTGACTATTTGCGATGCGTGATCCTCGAAATGAAAGTTGGTCTACGAGCTTGACCATTCTTCCTTCGTGCGGAAAACACATAACTCTGAAGAGTGAGGACACTATCGCCTCCATGCAATATATATAGTCTCGTCCAAGGAATAAGTTATACACCAAGGGTCCTTGGACGACCATGACGTTCATATGAACTGTCTTCCCCTTCAATGTAACAGGAACATTGGGGAGAATCCCTAACGGGCGACTGGTTCCTTTATCAAAACCTGATAGATTTCTGATCTCAGGTAAAAGCGCCGGGGAACCCAGTGCTTTCCAAGCAATAGAGGAAAGAATACTCACAGATGCCCCTTCATCAATGATAGTTCCAGCCATCACCATTCTATAGATTTGGACAATGATTCTGAATGGTATATTGGCTGGTAACCGGGGTCTGCCTAGTTGGTTCCAATCAAAGGACACAACCAGGTTGCTTGGTGGTGGGACCGAATACACGGCCGGATACGACCCTGACGATGTTCCTTCCTGCGATAAAGGAATGGGCGCATTGCCCTGATGCTCATCAGAGTCTGTGTTGATGAAAAGAATCTGGATGGTGTCATCCTTGTTCTCTTCAATGAGGGTGTCATTTGAAGATGAATCTTCAACGACGGTGTCATTTGAGGATGAAACCTCTGAAGGAAGAACCGGGTCAACTGCCGTTTCGACCTTTAGACTTTCGTCTGGTCTGGATTCAGTAGGTTCATTCTCAATGACCGAAACTTCAGCTGACCACTTGATCGGGCCAGCTGGATTTTCAACTATCGAGGGACTTGGCACGAGTTTTTGGTATCCAGGAGGAAGTCGTAACGGTGAAACCGGACGATCTTCCAAAACTCTCTTCGCCTCATCTAAGAATGGACAACGGTGGATGGCGTGATCGCCTTCACACAGTCTGCAGGGTGATCTTGGTCTCCCTCTTTGTCCTTCACTCTCGCTAGTTGACGGAATGCAATCAACATGTCTATCAGAGGTTGATGCTACCAGATTGTGCAACCTGGGGGACCAGTCCCTTAGTATCCGGGGAATACAAGGACAGTCACGGTGGAAGTGGGTCCCTTTGCAAATGACACATGGCGATTTAGGCCCGGTCGGTGTAGTGTGTGGATTTTTGTCAGATGTCTTTTGCTTGCCCCCAGTCGCCTTCGCCATAGGCCCCTTCTGCTTCTTTTCTCTCTTCTTCTTTTCCTTCTTCTCCATGGGAGGCTGACTTTTGCCGGCTCTACCTTGCGAAGATGAAGGATCAGAGGAAGAATTGTAAGAAGTGGAAGGCTGGTGGGTAGCTCTAGACTAGTCTGACTGTTGATTCGACTGCTCAGGATTAGTGGTGATCTGAACTACATTAGTTGAAAAGAGCCATACAGGTAGGCCAATTGTCAATCCTGGAAGTGACAATGTGGCCATATGAGGCGCACCAACATCTCCCCAAGAGGAGAAGGGATTGGGACTTCCACCAAGGTGACTTCCTTGGTTGGTGGGCTCCATACTTTTCAACTGAAAGATCAACGTGGGAATAACAGGTGATTATGTTCCGATTAAAATAAATTTTATTAACGACGCTTTAGACACAACTTTGCTTTTTCATGTTTTAAGAGTCGAGAAAAAGCTAAAGATGACTCTAGTCTCCTTCGATGTTTTAACAAGCCCGAAGTGACAAATGCTCGGATGGACTTTTTCAGTTATAGAGTTTGAAAAAGGCCAAAAGAAACTACTCTGGAGTTCTAGGCAGAGGGTGTGCCAAACTTTTCGCGAAACCACAGAATACGTTTTACGGTACGGGTGGTCGATCTTCGTGAATGTTGTGTTCACTGCATCGCGATCAGTAGGGCGGCCGACACGGCTTCCTATGGATAAAGGCTTTGTTCCTATAGGGGTCTCCCAATATATACGCGACGGTACGTGGGAGCACAAGTCCGTATTAGTGCCACCGACTCTCAGGAGGAATCACCCACCTTCGTAGAGATCGACGGTCACTACGTTTAACGACGCCGGAACACGTCTCTACCTAGACCTCTATGTGCTTGCGTTATGTTTCAAAGCGTTGTTAAGTAAATTGGATTTATTTTAATGTTGATCTTGCTTAGCAGTTTGCCTTTAAGGATCACCACGAGATGTATGTAACAAATTCCTGAATGCAGTCTAAGATGAGAAGCAAACTTTTCAATCTTTCAACTTTGAAAATATTAACTACTGAGGAGAAGAAAGGCAAATCTTTTCACACAAATCATAGAGCACACACTAATGCAAAATTTCCTAAATCAGCATGCAAACAGTCAAATGCAAAATGCACAATGCATGTATTTTCTTTTCCCTTTCTTAATGTTGATGTATTACAAAAAGAAAGTTGTTATATAACTTTGATTTCGATTTAAAGCGAAAACAAACAAGCTTGTCCAAAATCAAAAGACACCTTAAGATTTACTTGTTTAATCACTGGAAATACATGAAATCAAACCATAATGACGAAAGTAAAAAGGCTAATCAGCTATGGACAGCAAACAAGCTAACTCTTTAGACCAGTAAAATGCCTAACACAGGTTCAGATCTAAGAGGCCAAAGCAAGACTATTTCACTTTCGTTATGGGAAATTGTAAATGATGTAAGAAATACAAAAGAACAAGTACAATTTCGTTATATAACAGAGGCGGAATGATGGAAAGTAAGGTTGGTTTCAGAACAGGTACAAGACTGGTAACTGGCTGCAAAATCTATAGTGAAAACAGGCAAGAAAAAGGGAGGAAACCCCAAATGCACAAGGCAAAATTGGGCCAACGCAGGTGCTGCACAACCAGTCTGGCTCTCAGCGCAGGTAGCCCCTTCGGGACCTGCGTTGCAAAGCAGGTAGCCTGTGTACTACCTGCTTTGGAAAACGAAAGTTGCGTTTTCTCAGTTTCCGGGTCACAATTTTCTCAAAAATTCACAGTTTTTGCTCAAATCAGAAGCTATCAGTCAAGTACACACTAAGGGATGAAAAGGAAGATGAAAAGCTATCATTAAGAGCTTACAAGGATCCTTGTAGATCAGCTCTTCAAATCATGAACCTGCTCAGAAATGAGCTAGAGTAGCTGCCCTCTACTTCGCTTTTTATATAGTCAAAAGCTTTTCGATTTGGTATTCTTTTGTTCAGGAAATGAATAACAAAATACTACAAACAATCAAACAGATACGATCCCCAGTGGAGTTGCCAGTTTGTTGTAGGGAAAAGTATCCGATTCGGATGACCCTACTTCACTCTAAGGGTGATAGTACCTCAGCAACAACTGTAAAGAAAACTACTTAAGGTTTACTTCTTTATGAAAGCAAGAGAGAATGAAGAAATGCACTAACCGTTGCCTTGCGCTTAATGTCGAATCCAAACTCTTCTCTTTGCTGCTTGCTCCCAGCTCCTTGCTCTTTTGCTGGCCCAGCTACAATGAGATCCTGCAAAATAACAAAGAAGGAAACTACAAAAAGCATGCAATCATAACTGATTCAAGGATTAGCATAAATCAAATATACAATTATCACAATACATCATTGAAACAAGTGCATATAGAAGAACCTCAATAGCTTTTATTAATGGAAGAAATAAAGTTCTGAGAGCGTTACAACCATTGAAGGCCCCAATCCAGCAACACCTCCCAGCAGAAAGAATTTCTCCTCTTCACCTCCTTCAAGCAATCACCCAATAGTTCTATAGTGAAACCAACAGCATATCATTACTTTGCACAAAATTCCAGCCTGCTGAGCTCATAGGAGAGAGCTCAATATATAGATGAATTGAGAAAGGATGAGTCAGCTTGCAACTGATGTGTAGCTGCCTTGTGTCCTCTCTCTCTTCAGTTGATCTTCAGTTCTTGAGTCCACTTGGAGAACCTTGCTTCCACTTGGAGAAACAGAGCCTCTGACTCATCACAAGGCGAAATCCCTGATCCAAGTGTCATTTTTGGAAGATTCCAGAGTAATGACTCAGTGTGCCACTTGTCCCATCTCGCTCAGCGCAGGTGGCCTTTGTTCTACCTGATTTGCAACGCAGGTACACCATGGAGGAGTTGAGTTTCAGCGCAGAAGCCTAGTGGAGCACCTGCTTTGATTTCAGGATTGCTTGTTTTTGAGTGTTTTCAGGTGGAGAACTGATCTGAGAGCTGTTGGTTTGCTGACCTTGTTCCTCTAGGGGTAGGAACACCATGTTTAGGGACTTTGGATCCCTTGGATTATTGACAATTCATGCCTGATGCTGCAAGGCACAAAATTGTTTATAACATGATTGAAGTGCTTTACCTTGTGACAAGTCGGGATTAAGAAAAACCAAAAAGATCGTCTTTTGTTACAATACATTTACATCATGACATCCTTTTCTTCAAAGAGGCATACCCATACTCAGCACATAAGCTAACATTACATGTATAATGATCAAAAGACATGTCCAATGATGACTGATCGTGGAACCATGAATGGATGATTGTCAGTATGATCACAACCATCATACACAGTGATCTCTGTATAATCCTAAAATCGTAGTTCAGATGGCGAAAAATAGATCTGTGGTCTTCTATCTCGTTCACATGACCAACCAACGTATGAGTCTAACCATGTGAATCAATGAGCTAAAGTCAAACATGGTAGACACCATCTGATTACCTACCAATGATGTAAGTCGTTAACATATGCGAGAGAAACCACTGATTTATGGCTCTCAAGGTACTCGAGTACAATCCATATGGTGTGAATAAATGAGTTGATGTCGAACACCACATAAAATCTTTTGGTCGAATGATAGTGAGGACACTTTTGATTAATGTCTGTAAGCACCAAGGTACCAATGGGTGTTTCTAAGTCAACTTCCTGGATAATGTGTTGATGTCAATAGGAAGCGACCCACCATAGGAGGGCCTTAATGTATCCCCCATCAACGACATGAAACGGGTATCATTATTGAGATAGAATGATACTGATATGGAATTGGATCAGGAAAGGAAAACATGGAATGAAGGCTTAAGAGTATTGTAACAAAGATAAACTAAATGAATTCTCTTAAACACACCGACGACACTGAAATAGAGTTGGCAGCATTAACCAAAAACTTAAATGGAGGTTCTATGAAGGTATGATGAACTGAAAGACAAGCGTATTATCCAATCCAACAATCATGGAGATGAAGTAGAAGAGTGTCATGTTCAAGAGCGAATCACTTCCATTAAAAAATGGAGTACCTTGTTTTCAAAATTTTCCCAACCATACTAATCAGTACCTCTTTATTTTTTAACAAGCTTGAGGAGGATAACATATACTTGTTCTGTAAGTCCATCCTTCGGATGAATCCCTCTAAGTATATTTAACTAACCGTGAGAAGGAGTGGTTCATTCTTGTCATGTTCGAGAAGTCCATCATTGTTTGATGTTTTAATGAGTCCAACAAGGGTGAAAATCAACTTTTTTTTCATTTTTAGAGAGTGAAAAGAAGGCGAAAAAGAAAACTCTAGAGATCCCTTTTCATAGGTAGTCCCTTAGGTCCAAAAAGTTAGAAAAAAATACCTAATACAACCTCTTAACCATGTTCGACTAAGGTATTGATTTTTCATAGCTAGTCTACGTCAGTCTGGAAAAGGGTTAAACTTATACTGAGTAGACGTCTTTTCATTTACTTTTACGAGTTCGAAAAGACAAGTGCTTGGAAATATTTTCATGTTTTGGGAGTCTGAAAAGAGCTAAAAGAGGACTCCAAGGGGTTCCTTTTTTCGTAGGTTTAAAGAGCCCGAAAAAGAGATAAAAGTGTACTCTTCAGTCAAAATAACATGTTTAAAGCACAACCAAATTTGTTAACAATTGTTTACCTCCTCAGAACAACACAAAAAGGATTAAACATACCTGTTTCGTATGAACAATGAATCATGACTAGGTCAAGCCATTAAATATGAATAAAATAATGAAAAGTATGACCATATATGCTCAAAAATGATTGTTCATTTTTACCATTTCACATTTACCTTCAACAGTGAGAGTTCTAAGTAACTTTTCCCCCGATCTTCTACAGGATGATTGTGGCCAATCTAGTGGATGATTTTGAGTATTGTCGCTTCTAGGTATGAGCTAAAATCCTTCTCTTTATTTATGTCATTCCATTTTATGATTTCCTGCAAAATTTCTGAGTTTTTGAGGGCCCTGGGGTTCCAAAATTTCTCACTAGGACCAACGCAAGCCCAAATGGTCTAAAATTGTGTTGTACCTAAGCAGTGGTGCACTACAGGCAGGGGTGGAACACTCTATTTTTCTCTTTTGGGGTGCGTTGGGAGAAAATATAAAGCTTGTTTAGCAGCTTTTCCTCAAAATTTTCAAGTTTTTTGCATGAAAAGGATCCTAATGAATCTCTTGTTGATGTTTCAGGGATTCATCAACATAAATTGAATTTCATATGGAGAGAAGGAGAACATGAGGAACACGATTTAAATGAAACAAATTATCCTACTACCATCTAGGCATTAAAGAAATGTGGATTACTAAAATTCTTTTGGCTTCTTGGTATGAGGCAACAGATGGAGTTGTTGAAATACTTTGTTTGTTCATGGGATGTTCAGGCACAAGTGTTCCTGTTTGGGGAACATCTGCTGAAGATAAAGATAGAGGATATCTACTTTCTAATAGGTCTGTGAGGTGCCCCCATATCTCTCCTAGGTGGGAGAAGTGGTGGGGAGACAATGAAAGATTATATTGACACATATTGTAGACCTCAAGCCTAGCCAACAAAGGATGGAAATATTAGTGTAAAAGATGCGACCGAATTACCTCTGAGAATGATCTTATTAATTATTGCAAGACTGGCACATAGCTCAACATTGCATGTGGCAAGCAGATCATACATGTAATATGGATTGGAGTGTCTGGAGCCAACACCCTTCAACTGGAGTGAGGGAGTTCTGATCAATATGAAAGAACAACTATCTAAAGAAAAAGAGGGAAACTAAAGAACTTTGGATATGGTGTGATCTTAGTTTCCTTTACACTAGAACAATTTCCATTTCTTCGTCCTTAGCATATTACACTCAAGCTTATTGATCTGAGGGTTCCATAGATGAGGAGGTGGATAGATCACATGTCCCAACATGCAAGGCTGTAGGCGATCAAATTCTCACCAACCTTCTTCAAATGGTTGCGCAGATAGTTTATTATGGTCAATGACTATCCTTACACATGCATGGATTTCCGTGATTACCTTGAGCTCGTGCTTCTTGAGGGTTAGGAATGGGGTGCTTCAGGTAAAAATTTTTGACCTTTTAAATTTTGAAAGTTTTACAATTTTTTTGTGTTTTTTGATGTTTCAGAGACCAAACTGTTGATGTTTCATGCAGATGTGGGACTAGTTCGACCTGTTGGTGCTTCATATCTCTGTTGTGCAGAGGAATGACAACAGGCGGAGGCAATAGAACCAGCATGAGTCGTTGCGGTAGGATGAGATATGTTACAGGATCTTGATGTAGAAGAGGCCCTATCAGAGGTAGAGTGCCACATGGAAGGGTTGACACATGGAATTGATGAGGCTGTGGTTGACCAAATTCCACTATGACTTTAGTGATACACCATAGGAGTTCCTAGTCATATCGATCGACTACTGTGAAAGATGGCTCATGTAGTGTCATTATATCATGAGCACCTTTGATTTGTCTACTTAGATCTTTTCATGTAGTTTTTATGTGGGTAATGTATGCCACATGTGTCTCGGGCACAAATTTTTGTAAAACCAAACTTTATATATATATATATATATATATATATATATATATATATATATATATATATATATATATATATATATATATATATATATATATATACTTTCAATGTTTTTTGGGCTCTATTGTATTTTCAATATGATGTGATTTGAATTGAAAATTAATTACATCATTTCAAATGTCTATCTAAAACATGATTAGCTAGGGAATCTATCAAATTGTTTAGATTTCTAGAAATGTGTTCATATTGTATGAAATAAATGTATTTCTAGAAGACGAACTCTTAAAACCATGCGTAATATGGTGGGACTTCTAACCGAAGAGACATTAACAAGTTGTAGTACTATGAGTTGTGAGTCAAGTCTTACGACTAAAGGATAAAAATTTGTAGCAAATGATCCTACTATCATCTAGGCATTAAAGAAATGTGGATTACTAAAATTATTCTGGTTTCTTGGTATGAGGTAATAAATGTTGTTGAAATACCTTCTTTTTTCATGGGATGTTCAGGCACAAGAGTTCCTATTTGGGGAACATCTGCTCGAGATAAAGGTAGAGGATATCTACTTTCTGGCAGGTATTTCTATGAGAGGTGCCCCCATATCTCTCCTAGGTAGGAAAAGTGGCGGGGAGATAGTGAAAGATTATATCGTCACCTATTGTAGACCTCGAGCCTAGCAAACAAAGGATGGAAATATTAGTATAAAAGATGTGACCCAATTACTTTGGAGAACGATGTTATTAATTATTGCAAGATTAACAGGTAGATCAATATTGCATGAGGAAAGTATATTATACATGCAATATGGATTGGAGTGTTTGGAGCCAACACACTTCAACTAGAGCGAGGGAGTTCTGGTCAATATGAAAGATCAATTATCTAAAGCAAAAGAGGGAAAACGAAAGAACTTTGGATACAGTGTGATCTTAGTTTTCTTTGCACTAGATCAGGTTCCATTACTTCAACCTTAACATATTACAATCGATCTTATCAATCTGAGGGTGCCATGGATGAGGAGGTGGATAGATCACATGTCCCGACATGCATGACCATCGGCGATCAGCTTCTCGCGAGCCTTCTTTAGATGGCTGCGTAGATATTCTATTATGATCAACGACTATCCTTACACATACATGGATTTCCATGATGACCTTGAGTGCGTGCTTCATGAGGTTGAGGAATGGGGTGCTTCAGGTAAGAAATTTTGACTTTTTAAGTTTTGAAAGTTTTAATTTTTTTTTGTGTCTATTGATGTTTCCAAGACTAAAATATTGATTTTTCATGCAGATATGGGACCAGTTTGACCTATTGGTTCTTCATATCTCAGTCATGAAGAGGAACGATAACAGGAGGAGGCAATAGAACTAGCACAAGTCATTGCGGTAGAATGGGATATGTTATGAGATCTTGATGTAGCAGAGGCCCTATTAGAGGTATAGAACCACATGGAAGGGTTGACACATGGAATTGATGAGACCACTACTTGTCAATGTGTTTAGATTTCTAGAAATGGTTCATATTGTATGAAATCGAAATGTATATCTAGAAGGCGAACTCTTAAAACCATGCGTAAGATGGTGGGACTTCTAACT
The DNA here is from genome assembly GCA_031772625.1 of Pinus tabuliformis. NCBI lineage: Eukaryota > Viridiplantae > Streptophyta > Pinopsida > Pinales > Pinaceae > Pinus > Pinus tabuliformis. Next base: position 1,255,511,697 of record CM062804.1, read on the forward strand.
AAATAAATATTAGTAAGTTGTAGTACTATGAGTTGTGAGTCAAGTCTGATGACTAAATGGTGGATACCATGTGAAATAACATCATACAGTAGCCCAACCATTGCGCTATACTCAGCGATGTTGTTGGTGGAACGACCAATAAAAATACCTTGCAGACTCACTAACCCACAATTTGGAGAAAAGATATCCCATGCCACAAAAGATAAGTTCTGAGTACTATGACTGGGACCATCAGCATAACCGACAAAAGTTTCAAGAGATACTGACATCTGCAAGCCAAATGTAAAAGGGAATTAATGAAAACTGTGTAAAACTCTAAAAAGATACACTACAAACACACTCAACACACGTATATATAGTATGTACACAATGAAAACTATACTTGAGATCAAGCATAGTATTTTTTAAGGTACATCCCATTTCTAGGTTGCGCCAAGGGAATTCCATCAAAATCTACTAACGCATAGGCTCCTTTTGCAAGGACTCACTTGAAAATGTATGGACCTAACCATATGGGTTGAAAATTCCTTGAAATTTACTTATCAGAATCCTGGTCATACAAGAAAACAAGGTCTCCTTACAAGAAGACATGAGGCTTGACAATTTTGTCATACTGCGCCTCGATGCATCTTTTATGAGCTTCATTCTCTATAGAAGCATCACGACAGGTTTCATATTAACAAGTCAGATAAGATGCTCCTCCTCTATGGAAATGGTAGGAAGAAGTTCAACAACTAGCGTTAATGATGGAATTTCGCATTCAATTGGGAGGATAGGTTCCAGACCATATATGAACTGAAAAGGTGTAAATTCGGTAGTAGTCTTGATCAAGGTTCGGTGTGCCCATAAAGCATGTAAAGAAGTAAATTCCAGTATGTTTTATGAACCCCTACCATGTGTTGAAGCATTGTCTTAAGAACCTTGTTGATGGCCTCAACCTGTCCATTAGCCTAAGGATAGTAAGCAGTGGAACTTTCATGGGAAGGTCCCATCTTAGCAGTTACTTCGGTCATCATATGATTCTGGAAATGTTTTCCGTGATCCGTAACTATTTCTTATGGAACACCAAACCGTGCAATGACATGGTTGAAAAATAAGTATGCAGTCATTTCGCGAGTGTTGTTAAATGTAGGCATCACCTCGGACCATTTAGTAAAGTAATCAACTATGACAATAATATAACCATGCCCCCCGACCGAGTGAGGGTTACATGTCATGAAGTCGATACCCCATTTCGTAAATGGACCAACAACAATAACGGGATGCATACAAGGCTTGACAAAATTAGGTGAATAAAAATCATTGAGATTATCCTTAATGGTATCAGGTAATGAGGAATGATGGTGATGTTTGTCCCACAACACATCATCCGACATCATGATCTCCATGATGCTTTTATCAGTAGGGAATACAGGTGAGAAAGGATCAGAAAATGTACCATAATCCAATGATCTGGCTACCCATTTAATTGAACTAAAGGAAGAAACCACACGATCTGAATAAATGGCTTCTTAATCTAGCTCAATGGGGATTAGTAGCATTCAATTGCCAAAACTTTGGATGTCAGTTTCATTTGGTACAATCCATGGATCGACCAAGATAGTAGAGTACAATATCATGTTGATATAGGCTACCAAAGATGAGTTGTAGGGCAGAAGAGGAGGAGGGACTGAAAAGGTTCCCATAAGTGAAGAATGCTTCAATAATCCAACTCCAACATGCTGATATGACTGTATATTTTCCCCTACAAGAGGGGCACTTCTAGTAACATGTGAATTGGAGGTGAAAAAGGTGAGCTGGTTTATGGCTACAATCCCGCCTTTATGAAAAAAGGTGATCATATGGAAGTAAGTCGAGACGACAACAACCATGGCATAAACCGTTGTACATCCTAAAAGAATATTGTAATCGAGAGATCTCTCAATAACTTTGACCTCTATGGAAATGGTTTTTCCCCCTAATTCAACTTGTAGGGAGTTGAAAATCCCATACGGTTTGTATTTTCTTCTGTCAAAGGTTTTTAATGTAGTAGGTGACTAAATGAGTTGAGGAGAACCAGTAGCCTTCCAACAAGACAGGGAAATAATGCAAGTACATGCTCCCTCATCCACGATAGGATGATGAATATTCTTACCACAAACGATGACTTATATTATAAAATCTATTTGAGTTGGAAATCAAGGGGTATATTTTTCATGAGAGAAACCAACAAGGTTGCAATCTGATGGATCCACACATAGGATAGCTGAAAGTAAAGCCTTATTTTGGGCTGGGCAATTTTGCAACACCTCAACAGTTGACATAGCCGATGGATACTGAGCCAAGTCTCCGACTACGTTATAATTCTGAGCGGCTCTTACACGAGGGTTGAAATCTAACTTATGAATAACGCCCTTTCTTAGGTTTAATAGTAAATTTAGTAGGAATTGACGGTGGAGTGGGATTTGATGAGGATGGTGCCAAACTTGCAGGTTGAATAGTAGCCTGGCTGTTTGGTGGATTCACATTACGATAATCCTTGTTCTAAGTAGCTACCAAAACATCATATCTCGAATTTGAAGAGGAAGGCATCAAAATTGTGTTAGAGGAAGATGGGTCCCAAGTAACCATATTAGTCTCTTGATTAGGAAATGGGTCTGGCAACACTGCTGAGAAGTGGAGGACTTAAGAAATTGATTCACTTCAGTGCGGTGAGGATAATCACGTGTAAAGTGTTCCTCATTACAAATCAAGCAAGGATATTGAGGCTTCTGTTTCTCATAACAAGATTGATTTGTTTGTTTATCCTGCGGAGAGGGATATTCATTTTTTTTACCTTTTCATTTATTCTTGCTTCTAGGTTGATGTTGAGACTTGCCTTTATTATATGAAACAACATTTATCTCAGAAGCAGAAGCCGCAGGAGGATGGGATTGAGGGTTTTGAGAAATGCAGGTGGAGAAACACCAAATGGTTTACTCGTTGTCTGCAAGCTAGTAGAAACAATAATGCGATCAGCAACATGATATTTTTTATTAGGTGGAGGAGGAACAATATTCGAAGGTATCGAAGAATTCAGTATCTTATCATAGAGCGTGCCAGATTGGTATAAACTAGATACAAATATTACACACGAGAAATTACTTTCTCTTTAGTCACGACTCCACCTTTGACCACATATTCTGTTATGGGTGCCAACAAATATTTGGTAAAAAATTCCACCAACAATTGATCGAGAACATAAGGTTTGAAAAACCGACGATGATGCCTCCACACATGAATATGATCTGAAATGTGAGTGGAATTAGATTGTTTAAAGTTGGTTAACAATTCTGTTCCAGTTTCGTATCTGATGGGAAACTAGAAATGTGTGAGGAAGGTTGTGGTTAAGGTGCTAAAATTATGGAATGAATCTCTAGATAACTTGATATACCATTTACCAATGGTAATCGTAAGCATTCTTTGGAAAAGACAAAGTCAAATAGAATCATTGTTAAGGGAGTTGGATGAACACCATATATGATACATCATGACATGCATCGACGGGTCTCATCTTGGATTCCAGTCGAATTTAGGGATATCTAAAGGAAATTTGGTAGGAATAATCAGCCACAAAGGCAGATGAATGATGGGGTCATTGGTGAGCCGAGTCAAATCTGGAAACTCAAGAGTGGCTATAAAAGGAAACTACCGATTAAATTTAGGTGGAGGATGACTTGGATATGAAGGAATAACCTGGGCAACAAGCACTTGCATTCCTGGATAAGGAGGGTTCTAGTAATATGCAACCCAAATACCAGAATTGATCTAGGTGGATGTTGGTGGCCACCCACCTATCCCATTTGGACCCCCACAACTGTCTCTTTCAGTTTTTTAGTTTCCGTAATGGTAGCACAATTTACTATTTTTAGCAGTTTTTCGGGTCCTGAACTTCCGGAGTCATTTTGAGGCCCTAAACGACGTTTTTTTGGGAAATCTGGGAGTAACATGGGTCCATGGATAGATCTTTGTAACAAGCTATTGTACGCATCAAACGAAGATCGGGTGCCAAAGTTACGACCTCGGGAAGTTGATGTACCAACTTACCCAAAACGGGGCCCACAATTGGCGTTTCATCTTCTAGTGTTAGGTTTTGGGATGTTAAGGGTTTTCCATTATTTCTCAACAATTAATAGGACTTCGAGCCTCATTGTAACATAGTTCAGAGGCATGTAGCCGCCACATATCTTCTCAGGGATAAGCTACCATTGCCTTAGCTAGTTTATTTCCATTTCTGTTTGTAAGCATATTTCAGTATTTCACATTAATGAAATGAAGTATTATTTTCGCTGCATCTCTGTGTTTAAGGTTATCTCTGTAATTTGTTGTGTTCCTGTTTAAATCTAGATCAATGGTATCAGAGAAGTCTGTTTTTTCTCTGTTTTTCTTTGCATGTCCCCAACAAGGTGGGGATATAAGGAGTTAGGGGTTGAACTGGTCGAACCTTTGCAAGACCAACCTCTCAAATCCCGACGACCTCCCATAGCGGATGAAAAAAAAGATGAGGGGGCAGTAGATCCTATCAAAATCTTGCTCGAAGAAGCCCTTGAGCAACAAAGGAATGCGATGATGGACAACTTTACGCAGATCCTTCAGCGGCTACCTAGAGGCGACGCATCGACTTCCAACAACTACTCTGGAAATGCCATGCCCTTTAAGGTACAAGTTAATTTTGAAATCCCCATATTTGAGGGTTAGATAGATGTAGATGTCGTAGATAAATGGTTAAATCTGCTAGATGAGTATTTTTATGTTCATGAATTTTCGAGTCAGGAAAAGATTGTTTTCGCTCTTCTCAAAGCAACCCCCCACATCAAGGACTGGCGGGAAACCTACTGCGAGGAGAAGAATGAAAGTACGGGCTCACTATTTTCAGCTGTACCCACTTGGGATTCATTCCATGATGCCGTCAAGTGGCAGTACTACATTGTGAAAAGCTATGAGGACAAATACATCAAATGGACCGCACTGTGGCAGGGAAGGGACCAAGATGTGTTGGAGTTCACAAACATTTTTCATACCCTTCGCACACAGTTGGGTATAAAGGACCCTGAGCTTTATTTGGTACTCCAATACTACGACTGCCTACACAAATACATCTAGGAAGAGATGGAGTTCCTGAACATCTCCTCGTTCGGTACGGCGTACCGATACGATGTCAAAATCAAGCAAAAGTTCAAACAGAAGAAGCGAGACTTTGGATCTGCAAATCTGAAGACCAAAGGACAAAGCCAAGGCGGGGTGACCCAAGGCAACTCGTCAAAGCCGCAAGAAAATAACAACACCTCGAAGATGAACAAGGACACATGAAAGTGGTGTGAGTTCCACAAGAGTCCCACTCATAACACAAGTGAATGTTAGACCAAGCAGTCGCTAGTGGCTGAGTTGAAGGCTTCAGAATCAGATGCATGTTTCGACCCTGAGTCAGAACCCGACAAGGGTAATGGCAGAGGGAAGCAGATCATTGATGTGGAGCCCAGCGTCACTGTTGCCACCACCAAGATCCAGGAGAATGAGCCCGAAGACCCAGAGGAGGGGGAACGTCTTTTCCACTCACAGATGTGGGTGAAGGGTTTGCCGCTACAATTCATTGTTGACAGTGGAAGCCAAAAGAACCTCATTTCAGCAGAGGTCATGAAGCGGTTAGGCCTACTGAATACACCACACCCCTAACTGTACAGTATCGGGTGGCTTCACCAAGGACGAGATCTCCGATTTCGCCAGTAGTGCGCCTACCCTACAACATGAAACCCTTCACAGATGAGGTATTGTGTGATGTTACACCTCTGGATGTTTGTGATGTATTATTAGGCCAACCATACTTGTGGAGACGACATGTTGTGTATGAGTCAAGGCCTCGCAATGTCATTATTTCATTGTGTAATTCATTATATAGGATACTGGAGGTGGCCCCACCTACCGACACCTCCTTGATCACTACTAAGAAAGGAAACAAGCTCATCTCCCAGACTAGGAAATTCATTTTCTGTCTGATTCGCTCCCAAAGTAAGGGGAAGATCGTCACCACATCCATGACCCCCGTGAAGGGTTCCTCCATGCAGCAGTAGCAACAAAGGAATACGGTCATGACAGAACACAGGAACAACTTCTCCTCACCCACAGGGGTACCACACAAGCTTCAGGTGGGCAACAAAGTCTGGTTGCATCTGCAGAAAGAACGCCTTACAAGAGCCCATCAGAAGCTCCGACCACGCCGACATGGTCCTTACACCATTACTAAGGTTGTGGGAAATAATGCATTAGAGCATAACATTACTCCATTCCTTCACCTGTACCAAGTGTTCAATGTGCATTGCCCTCGACCATGCTTACCACCTTTACTGGACACATCCAAGATTGCAGAACAGCGCACCAGGGACCAAGTTCAGCAGATGGAGAAACTCAACATAATGGGGACCATTGCTTCCTAAGGGGGGTAGAATGATCCAAGTGGATGTTGGTGTCCACCCACCTATCCCATTTGGACCCCCACAACTATCTCTTTCAATTTTTCAGTTTCTGTAATGGTAGCACAATTTACTATTTTTAGCAGTTTTTCAAGTCCTGAACTTTCGAAGCTGTTTTGAGGCCCTAAACGACGTTTTTTGGGAAATCTGGGAGCAACATGGGTCCATGGATTGATTTTTCTCCTCCCAAAGTTATATTTCTCAGATAGATCTTTCTAACGAGCTATTGTAGACGTCAAACAAAGATCGAGTGCCAAAGTTACGACCTCGGGAAGTTGATGTATCAACTTACCCAAAACGGGGCCCACAATTTGGTGTTTCATCTTCTAGGGTTAGTTTTTTGGATGTTAAGGGTTTTCCATTGTTTCTCAACAATAAATAGGCCTTCGAGCCTCATTGTAACACAGTTCAGAGGCATGTAGCTGCCACATCTCTTCTCAAAGATAAGCTACCATCGCCCTAGCTGGTTTATTTCCGTTTCTGTTTGTAAGTATATTTCAGTATTTCACATTAATGAAATGAAGTATTATTTCCACTGCATCTCTGTGTTTATGGTTAACATTGTAATTTGTTGCGTTCCTGTTTCAATCCAGATCAATTATAAGGAGGATTTTGATAGCTAGAATATAAGTGACATTGTTGACCAGCCCCGAGGTAACCTAGAATTTGTTGGCCTTGAAAAGGCACCTAAGGAATACCTTGATAAGGTCTATACTGTTGCCTAATGGGAGTTAGCACTGCCCCATGATAAAGAGGGTTCAATTGAGACTGTGCCATGATGTACACAGTCTGTCCCACTGGAATATGAGGAATACCTTGTGTAAGTAATTGAGATAGTAAAGGAACTTGCAACGACTAAGTAAGTGGGACCTGAGACATACCATATACTGAAGGAACGGGTTGAGATGCAATGACAACCTCTACAGGTTGAGTTACATGAATTTGAGCTTGTTGAGGTACAAATTAAGGAATAGGAACTTGAGATGAAGATGACACAAGTTGGGAAACAAGCAATGAACCAAACATTAAACCAGGTTGAATGGGAAAAGTAGGCTGCCAAACACTAGCAACCATCCCAGGATAAGGAGGACCATAATAAGGCTGGTTACCAATTTGAGGTATACCAACAATAGGTTTCCACCCTCCTAAAGAGGGAGGGGATGATGGAGTAAACTTCCCCCCCATGAGGAGGGTTCCCAACGTAAGGATACTTAGGTTGTTGAAGAGGACCTTGTCTGCTAACATAATGGTCGGCTTGTTGTTCAACTATCAGTGTAGAATGAGTAGAAGGAGAAGGCTGAGAAGCACTCATAAGAGCAGTGAGAGATGGAATTCCCGAAGTGGAAGACATGGGGGATGTCCATAAACTGGAAGATGCATAAGAGAAGGTGCCAAATAAGGACTAATAACCTTGTGGGACAGACAGAACACCATACAGATGTGCCTATGGTGATGTCAAAAACATAGATTTGGAAGCGATAATTGGTGTCTCAACCATAGTGGTAGATGTAGGCTGGGAAGCCATATCGGTTCCAAACATGGTCAATAATCCCATTGTAGATTGCTGTGTGAAATTCACGGGTGAGTCAAAATAACTAGGAAAAGGATTTTGTACAGGAGGTGGAGGAGGAAGAAGAAGATGGGTTGGATAAAGTAAAAGTCCTTCCAAATGGGTAGAAGGATGAGGCTCTTCTTATGAGATCTCCTCGATACTCACAAGTCTAGGTGGAAGCAGTTCATCATCAGGGTTGAGATATATGGTAAGCAGATTTATCTGAGACAAAAGGAATAGAAGATGGAATACCTGAAGTAATAGGTAAATATAACTAAGGATCCTTAGGTTCGTGTTGTAGTAGCTACAACTACCCTCCGAAGTTTTTCCTTAGCCTTTTTTGGAGCCTCCCTACCAACCTTTCACAACACTTTGTCTTGTTTCGTCAAGTACTAAAGCTTAAGTGTTTTCCTCGCACAGAGACAACCCATCGATCACAGTTGGTCCACTCCCTTCACAGGATGCTCACCTATACTTGGTCCAGCTGTAGGTTGAGCAACTTCCCCTTGAAAATTGCGCATTTCTGGAGGGCAACCAACCTTCCCTCCAGAAGTTACGCAATCCTCTCTAGCAGCCTGCTAGGCTACAGGATCGTGCAATCCTCCCAGCCAACACTCCTAACAGAATTTGTGAAAATTTCCCAAGCAGGGCTACTCAGCCTAGGATTTGTGCAAATATGGGCAGAAGTCAGTTGTTATACCCAGAAATTGCGCAATCCTCCTAGGCAGTCAGCCCAGCTCCCAGCTAGGAATGCACATTTTTCCCAAGCAGTTGAGTAGTTGCATGCATGAGCAGTCTGATTGACCAGTTCCACTTGGGACCGAGGAAACTTAACTTACATGCATGCATGACTGGTTCTTCATAGAATAGCAAAAGGAAACATGCAAATGCATCCCATGATTCAGGGAGCTATTTTTAGCAGTCAAGGGTTACATGCAAAGTTTTTTTAGAAGTTTCCCTTCAAGTGTCGCTTTTTCCTCAATTTGTGGCATGCGAGTCATGAGACCAAACTTATTTATCCGATGCATTAGATCTCATTCATTCACATAGATCTTGGATCTATAACATCCCACAACACGTCTAGGATTCTTCGACACATCCAACTCAGCTATTCATGGGTAAGTGGCCTCAACTTGTCTTTTCAACATTTCTGTTAATTTTTGTGTATTCGCTTGTGTGAGTGTTATTTGCTTGATTTATTTGAATGCTTACTATCGTTTACATGTATACTAGCATGTCATAGCTCTGTTTCAATTTTCGTTGCTATCTCACTATTGTTGCATGCATGCAACTGTTTTTCACGGATGTTCGCCGAACCGGCGAACTGCCTCACCCGCATGCATGTTGATCTATTTTCTGAATATTTCATTCATGTTTTGCATGCACTATCAATCACTTCTACTATCAATTTGTTTTTCCATGCATTCACTGTCTTAGTTTCTTTCAGTTTCCCATCGACGAGTCAGGCTAACCTTAACTCGGACTCTGCCTCCACCAAGGCTACATTGCACAATCTAGGAAAGGAAGACTCACCTTCCTCTCTAGAAATGCGCATTCCTGCCCAAAACTGGCCTCTAGGACTATTTTGTGCATTTCTGGAGGACAGTGGCTGCTTGGCCCAAGAAATTTTGGAAATCTATCCCTGTGCCAGTAGTCCTTCCCAGCTAGAATTGCGCATTGCGTAATCCCAGCAGCCAACTGCTTGACTGGATTATGCATTTCGTAGATCTAGCAGCCAGTCCTACTTGCTAGACAACCGAGACTTCCTTTTGTGTAGTTCTAGTAGCCAGTCACCTAGCGTCCCAGTAAAATTTGTGCAATCTTACTCATCAATTTCCCAGGTATGTGTTGTGTCCTTCCCCGGATTTGCTTTGCTTTCACTAGCATATCTCTTGTCACGCATGTTGTTTGTCTCCAGATCGTTCAGGTGTTCATCTATCTCAATGGATTCCAAGAGAACAAGATCACAAGACATTGATGGAGTTGCAACTGGAGCAGCAGTTGAGCAGGTGTCCTCTAGTCTGCTGATCTATGAAGATACGAAATTGTATCTAGACAAGGACATCAAGATGAAGTGGTAAGAGGTTAATGAAACATTCGTAGACACTTTTGGGGAAGACCTCGAAGATCATTAGGTGTACATGAACATTCACAAGTTTGGCTTGTACTGAATTGCATGTAGATACCCTGCGTTCCCATGTGCAGACATGATTCACTGGATCATCTCTCACACTAATCCCGAGACGATGACCTTGAGTAGTGTTAGTGGGACGAAGCTTGCAACCTTCTGGGCACGAGATTATGATGAGATGTATCAGATGTTAGAGCCCATGACTATCATGAATCCTCCATTCAACTTGCCCAACAATAGGGCTGACTCCATAGACATTCTGAAGGATTGGGTAAAGGAGTCATCTCGTTTCAGGATGACACCCAATCAGATCTACAAGACAAAGATATTGAGGAATGCATACCAATAATTGGTCATATTCGCATTTTGACTGAGTGACCAAGCAAGCACTAAAACCTTTCCTCGGAGTTGGAGGATGGCATTGGACCAACTACCTAGAGAAGGAAGACCATGCAACTGGTCCAACATACTGGCTCATCAGCTGAAGGAACAAGTTAGGAAGGCTCGACAATCACGCGAGGGTATGCATGCAGAGATTTACATGTCCGCCTACATCCTAGATGCAGTCTTTCCCCGACATGAGTTCCCGGGCTTGGAGTGGGCATGGTCATCAGCGGAGACTATTGTGAACACATATTTCAAGTTGTTGTTCGAATGTAGCTTCAGGGGAGTAATCATACGGTTGTCTGACCATTTTTTCACCCCAGTATATAGGATGATATTCAAACAGGATCCACCCTGCATGTCAAAGGAAGCAATGGAGGCATTGTTAGGCATTTCATATTGGTATGCCTCACCATTCAGCACTTTCATCCAAATGTTCAGTGCAGAGAAGTAAGAAAATGAATGTTGAAGCAGAACAGATGAAGAAGTACCAGTTCGACCTCTGAAGCTTCAACCCGTATGACCCACATTGCATTGTGAAGGACCACTTCATGAGATTTCAGTTCAACTGGATCCATGGGGAATTTCATTGGGCCAAGGAAGACTTATGGAGGTATTTCTACAATTCCTTTGGACCCAATGAATAGGTCGGCTTTGCCATAGAGTGGTTATCAAAGCAACATGAAGCAGCATCATGGAGAGCACTAGCAGTAGCATCAACAACAAAGGTAGCAAAGCCAAGCATACATGTGCGTGATAAAGGGAAGTGGAAGATTGTTGACTACATGGAGGAGGAGGAAAGCTACAATTTTCAAGAAGATCCACTTGTAGAAAAAAAAACTATGGCTATTTAGGAAAAGAGGTAGCAATGCGACAAGTGAATCGCGCGAAGGCAGAGGGATAATAAGAGAATGGAAGAAGCAAAGAAGGAGTTACATGAGCTGAGGGAGCAACTCTAGAAATTACAAGAGTTGTGCCAACAGGAGAAGGAAGCGCAGTAGCAGAAAATACAACAAGGGGCGCATCATGTGTAGATAGAAGAAGCAGTGCCCCTACAAGTAGTTGATTCATCTGAACAGTTGGCACCAGGAGAACATGGTGAACCATCGCAGGGGCAAGAATTTGCTCATGAGATAGAATAGACACTTGAACAGTTGTATGTAGACATGGAGCAACAGGAGTTGGAACAGGACACCGACCTCATGCCTCACCAAAAATAGGTCAATTCACCTACTTCAATGCATCCAAATGATGAGCAAGTCTCGAATGACCAAAAAGGCACTGAGATCCTTGGTGGTCAGCCGGAAGCAGAGGTGCACAACATCTCCTTGACGAATCTCATCAAAGAGTTGTGAAATCTCACAGAGTACCGACTCTAGAGGAACAAAAATACCCTATGCAAGTTGAAGAACAAGTGATCATGACTGATGCGCACAAGCACCCATTTGCTTTGGCTGATGCAACTATAGTGTATGCCGAAGCCACTAGCTCAAGTGTTCGTTTCCTCATAGCTGAGAATGAATGAATGGCGAAGGAACTACAGGTGGCCAAGCAAGGAGGAGACTTGGTGAAAATGGTTTCCTGAGCTCAAATGAAGAAGGCAATACTAGATGAATTATTGTCCCTTAACACAGTTATTCGAGCATTGTACTCCAATTTTGGTACCGTGCACCAAGCAGACGTCCATCTCCATAGATGAAACATCTATTTACGAGAAGAGCATGCATCTTGAAGAACATACATGTTGTTGTCGATAACATGCAAGCATGGATGATGAAGTACAAGGGAGCCCCACTTCACTTGCCAAAGATGATGAGGGCCAATGAGGTCGAGCTGCAAGCACATATCTAGAGTTAGATCCAAAACTATGAGGACATGCAGCAACTCATCACTAGCATACAGGCTTTCCATGCATGAGTATTCAAGATAATGGATGTTTTGGTGCACACACATGTGATCCCATCACTTGGTAATCTCACCCAGGCATAGACAAAGAAGCAGCTTTGACAGGAGCTTGACTCGTACTTCGACGAGTTGATGCGCACTGCCACCAACCCAGACTTGCCTATCAGTGTAGACATCATGCGCAAGTATGTTGTTTGGCCAAATTGAAGACAATGATGTGCATGCTTTCAGACAAGTTGGACAAAGGAGCCCGAGCAGTGTACCCAGATGCTATGGAGGCAAGGTTCAGATTTCAGACAGATGTCACATCGAAACACATAGACACTATCAAGGTATACCAATCTTGGCATCAATATGTTACTGTTGATCAGCATGAGGATGTCAAGTAATTGGACTTCTATAGTTGTCTAAGTTAGAATGATGTCTAGTTTGGCTTGTTCAAGCCATTTTTCACATGGGTACATGTGCATTATAATGTTGAGTCATGTCAATTGTAATTCAAGTCTCAATAGTGGATGTATTAGTCACAGAGTAGGTGAAGAGTCATGAGGGTAGTTGAATGGTCACAAAGGGGAATGTCAAGGGTCACCCCACCCTTTGCTATAAATATTCCCTCATAACTCATTGTATAGGATTTTGGTTAGCCAAGATTTTGTTAAGACTATATTGAAGAAAGCTTGGATAGTATTGTAACGCGCCTTGGCTTCTCCACTACATGGAGCTAGTACATCTCTTTGGAGGAGCAGGTGGATGTGGTTGTAACGCTTCACTGATGGGGCTAGCATGTTTACATGGATGTATTGTATGATTGGAACTTACACTTCTTTATATAATAAGAGCCAACACATTTTCATGCATATGTTGTTATTGTAGTTGGACTATTCCAGTTTCCTTAATGATATATGTTGTTTAATTTACGTATTTGTGTATGAACTGATTCGTACGAAATTATATGAATCTTGTTGCAAATGTGTTGTTGGTTTAACCATCATTTTGGATTATCGACTACTCTAATTTCCAGCTTTTGATGCATCTTCGCTCGTGTGTTCCCTTCCCAGCTGAGTACTGATACAGGTTGTCAAGGGGGGCACACATCCCATCCCGTTTGTGTTAGAACCTCTCATGCACCTTCCTTGACTCAATGTAGTGGTCACACCCTTGCTACTGACAGAGTTATCTTACTTGCCTCTGTGCGACATCGAAGTCAAGGCATTACCTTACAACCCAGTGCTGGGACTCCTACACCAAATGATTTGAGGTCTAATTGGGACTTCTTACTGGGTAGATCCCCTTGACATGTTAGCGGGCCCAGCTCCGTCAACATTTCAATGACCCTAGGAAACAAAGTTTTTGACTCAAGAAGGTCAGATTGTATAACCTTAGGCAATAAAGTCTTAGGTAATTTAGTATCGGTTGTGTTAGTTTCACCAACAAGAGTAGATGTAACCTCAGGTCGGTACTCAAGGGGACAGATCATTCTGGTTGATCAAATTAAGGAGGAGGACCATAAGTAGTTCCTGATTTTACTGATTTAGTAGTTTACGTTCTTTTATGCTTCTGACGACGGCCACGAGTAGCATTTGGTGGAAGAAGATCCTTATTTTTAATTCTACGTGAATGACAGAGTGGGGGATCTTGTTGTTCCACATTGTATAGTACATTTTATTAACACGAAAGGGAATAAATCGGAAAGAGGGTAATTTAGGCATAAAGGATTACCAAGCAACCGTGAATTGCAATATACACCTTGGAAAACCAAGGACTTAATGTACGACAACCAATCTCCCCGAATGTTGTGTTTGGTGTATCCCAACATACAAGGCAAGAGACTTAGTTACCTATGGATGTATAGCAACATATTGGGGACTCCCAAAATATACTTGATGGTACGTGGGAGTGCAGTCCGTAGTAGTGATGTTAATTTCGTAAGTGTTCTATGAGATCATTCCCATATACTTTATGTGTGTTGAGCACTACCAATATAGCCAAACGTATGTGGAGTATGATCTGATAAACTCACATAAGTGGAACAAGATTTCACCCTTGGTGTTATCCATGATAACCCCTAGAAATGATTTAAGTTTGATTAGTCATTTTAGATAGGGTTTTTTATGTTTAGGTTCATGTAAAATCTGTCATATGGTACATTTTGTGTTTGATAGGGTCATCATAAAAGGGGAAAGGTCATGATTCCATTTGTATAGAGGTCATCGTTTCATAATTGAGTCATTTGACAATTTTACAAACTTTCGCAGCAACTCTATTTCAGCAAACCAATGATTTTATACGAAATTTTCTGATAGTTTCGTAGCAAAACTATCCATCCTAACACTTGTCTCACTACAAAAGTTTGTTGCTATGTAATAGTATTATTTTAAATGAGTGTTAGTGATGTGAAAGTTGTGCTGAGTCATAAAATACCTTTATCCTCGTGCCATCCACTTCTTTCCATTCATTCTTACCTTTCCTTTTCCACTTTATACCATCTGTTGCTACCAAAAGTTCACAAGTGTTGTCACTGTAATAGGGTTTGTGCTGTCAAAATGAGTCTAGTTGTGGTCTAAGTATGGTCTAGGTGTTCTTAAATCAATATATAGGTGAAGAGGAAGCAACTCACAAGCAAATCTTGACATGTTAATAGCAAGACATCTAGAAAACAATATAAAGGAGGTGTTGTGGTTCGTTATGAGCCCACGGATATGAGATTGCTTGAAGAAGACCCTATTTTGTACAGTGATTTGCCAATGTAGGATGTCTACGTTTTTGCCAAAAATTGCAGGTTTTTCATGTGATTACTAAATACTTCGCCATTAATTTCACCAGGATTGGTACGAAAGTTTGCATCTTGAGTTTGACTCTCTCTCTAGACACCATTTCCCATGCTGCTGAAATCCCAAGTTCAGGGAAGATGTGGTTTATAGTCCAGAAGTTCAAGATACATAATTGTGACGAATTTTTGAAGGAAGACAATCAAGGAATTGATATGACAAGAACCATCTCCAAAACCTGCCTTAAGGAGCATTATTCCAAGTTGCTGATGGTTATTCAAAAACATTTTACATGTGAAGGAAGATTCCATATGGTCTACCAGAACTACTTCAGGTTGCTACTCCACTTCACATGTAAACAACCCTTAGATATCCCTTTCTATCTCTTCATAAGTCTAGGGAAAATGGTTGACAAGGTTCAAGTTAAACCAAATACAAGCAATACCTCTGTTTTTCATCATGGACTTATCAAATTGCTGGTGGTTGAAGAGTTAAATAGGTTAAAATGAGATTGGCTTACCTTCCTATTCTTAAGTGGATATGAATTAGATGTTGCTACCCCCTCTAGGAGAACTCCAAAATCTAAATCCACAACCCCTAGAAAAGAGCAGCAACCAGTAGAAAAGAAGCAACCAGTGGCAAAGGAACTTGTAATAGAGGCTTCTTCAAGCACAAAAAGGAGGATGAAAATGTTGAATCATATGTATAAAAAGAATAATTGGTTACAAGAAGACAAGAAAAGCTTACAATGACAAGTCACAACATTGGAAACTCAAATTGAAATGATCAAGGTTGAACTCAAAAAGACAAATCTCAAGATCATTGCTGAAGTAGATGCTACTCCATGATAATGGTAAAATTTTCAATTTTTTCTTCACTATACCTAAATAAGTAAACTCAACCTTATATATAGTCAACATGGTGTTCGGAGTAATAAGTAGGCATTAGGAACCATGAAAATTCAAAAAACTTAGAATTTTGAAATTTCATAGCAACTCCCCATAATTAAGCTGAGAATTTGCTACGAAATTGTTGTAGCTTTTCATGGAGGTTAAGGCCAGTCTAAAACTCAGCATATGAATTTCTAAAGGCATACGTTTAGCTTACAAACATCAAGGAAGACCTCAGAACTTGTAAAGAGAGTAAAGAGGTAGCAGAAGGGTGTTTTTTTTTAAGTTTCTACCAAAATTTGTTACGAAACTATAAAAAACTCTTTTTTTTTTCCTTTTTTGAAGTTTTTGAACATCAACCATCCAAGCTCCAGATGGATTACAGATCATGAAGGGTGTCCACTTCATCATGAAAAACTCCTATTTTTCAGAATACCAAGTCAAAACATAACCATATTAGCATAATATCCATCTCATTAAAGAGGATAATCATCAAAAATAAATCTAATCATCATCAACAGGTCGAAGGTGCAATGACACTCCAGCAAATTCAACAAGTAGTTGGGCTCGGTTATCTTCATCAACAAAAAGTGGTTAGAGTCATAAAAGCTAGTAGAGTCCTAGTTGAATTCCAACTATGTAAAACAGAAAATCCATACGACTCTATTAGTTAGAAGAAAAATAGGAATAGGTCACTTAGATAGTGGATCGAAATTGGCCCAGGTGGCAATTTGATGTAAAGAGATATTTTCTCTATAAATAGGCAACTTTTCGACTTTGTCAAGGGTTGATGGATAATGTGAAGAACTGACCTTATGTAATCTTTTGATCCTATTAACAGAAAATTTGCAACAACTCCGTTTTTGTACCTGAGATTCATGTCATGGCTTTCATGTGTTCTTACCATGTTGTTCTATGTTTTACAGAGTACCTTGATTACTTGGAAATCTTGTCAAACTATTCCAATTTCCTTCATTTACTATGTATGACCATGGATGTTAATTTGACATCATTTTTAAAGCTATAGATGCCTTAGCTTCCATTAAACACTGTTGTTGGCCATAATTTGTTTTAATTGGACTCCATGCCCAATGGTGGTAGTCATCACAATTTTCTTCACCTGCAAAACCACAAAAAAGAAATCAAAGTTAGTCATCTGTAGTTAGAGTTGTTTCAAGTGAATTTGATAAACATTTGAGAGAGCCCTCTCAGATTGGAAGGGCTAACTTACAGTCAAAAGTTGGTTTGAAATAGTTACATTGGGTTGAAGGTTGACACATCCCAACCTTTTTTACCCTAGCGATAACATTTTTGTGCGTTTGTCGGGAGTCAATAAGCTCCATTTCCCGGTTTTTTCTTTGAGTCTCTTCATTCTGATTCCTGAGGGTAAAGAGAAATCAAAGTTTTCTAAAGGTTGTGATATTACCCTGGTGACTCCAATCTCAAAAGATACAGAAGATCAAAGCTTCATGGTGAATTCATTGCTCAAAGACCAGTAGCTTGAAGAAGTTCCAAGATGAGTTCTACTGCAAGAAGAAATGTTAGGTATGATCCTATGGATCGATCTCATATCTATGGTTTTCCAAATACTATTCCTTGTGTTGATTGATCAACTCATCTTCCCATGTTCAAATATTAAAATAAAGATGATGCTAGTCTACATTCTGTTAAATTACATATACATGTATGTAGATCGACGGTTGAGTTTCCTGAGGATTGTTTCATGAAAATTTTTAAGGCTACCCTAGAAGACAAAACTAGAGTATGGTATGAAGGGTTGCAATTAAGAAGCTTATGTTATCTTAAGGATTTCCATAGAATATTTTTTGGACATTATGGGAAGTCTGATCCTTCATCACCACTGTTTCAAGACTGTTGTAATTTTTGGAAAGGTTTCATTCAATATCTCAAAATTATTAATGATGATGTAGAATGTATGGACAATGATGAGATATTAGAGGAACTTTATGAATTTTCTTCACAAGCTAGTTGTCATGATGATCAAGAATTTTTCCAACAAGCAAATGTCTCTTCTTTAGTTGAAGATGAAATGGATCCGCAATTTGACAGTCAAGTCATACCACATGAAATCCATGAGGATTTATAGCCTTTTCAATCTATATATAGTCAAAGGTATAAGCCAAATCATTCAAATTGTTTTTCAGCCCATTCCTTTTCTGAGATTTTATGTCAAGAAGAAACTCCTCAAGATCAGGCTATTGAAAATACATGCATGAAAATTCTGAACAGTGAGGTAACATATGATCAAAATTGTCTACCTACACAATAATTTTTTTTTTTTCCGTTGAAAATCATAACCCCTTAGTATTCAGAATCAAGATGATATTCCTTAAGAAAAATTACCAAAGGTAAAATCATAATTGTTTGAGAAGCAAAAGATTAGTTTTGATGCACAATATCGATGTTATGTTTGAAGATGTTAAAGAATGTATGGATATTTTTTTGGACCTAAATGGAAGGGAAGACAAATCTATTTTTTCCTTTTTATTTGAAGATGTTCTTGGAATTGAAGACATAGGAAAACAAAAGCCATTAGTTATGAATGAATTTAGCCCTCATGGTTTTACATATCAAGAATAGGTGATTTTTCATGATTATCAAGATCATTTGGTATGTCTATTCCAGTCATTAGTGAAGGTGGATTTTCTTTCATTTATAAGCTCAAGTGATGGATTCCATTCTTATTCTGAGTTGTCAATAGATGGTCCACGTAAATACAGTCAATAAGCCCAGGTGTTGGATCAGTTCTTTGACTGGTTATACTGGAGCTTTGATATTGCTTGAATTAAGCAGTTGTATTTTCAGTTTAGAGTAGGATTTGTATGTACATAAATAAGCTTGTTGGGCAAGCATCTCTTTTAGCATTTAGTTTGAAGATTGTAGTTTCATGTTTGATTTTATACAATGTTTTTGCTTCAAGAGCATGTCAAGGGTCGAATGCAGGCTGAAGAATATGACAAGGGGTTGGGAACAACCTAATGAATAGGCATGTAGTCTACGGGACTGAAGCTGTGTTTCCAAGCTCCCTTGGAGTTCGAGTAATGAAATTGTTACAAGGATCCGAGTAAGAACCAAATACAGTTCAACGAAGGATTAATTAGTTGATTACCTTGAAGGAAAAAAGAAAAGAAGTCTACAACAACTATCATCAATCCCAAAACTGGTTTGAGCCCGAAGTGAAGGCCATAAGAACTTGGATATTATGCATTCAATTTTCAGTGTTCAATAAGGCAACTAGTCTGCTAGTTCTTTTCTACACCATAGGGGCACAACATCCCCATTGGAGCCATTATTATCCATGATAACCCCTAGAAATGATTTTCAGTCTGATTAGTCATTTTAGATAGGGTTTTGTATGTTTAGGTTCATGTAAAATGTCTCATATGGTACATTTAGTGTTTGATAGGGTCATCATAAAAGGGGAAGGTCATGATTCCATTTGTATAGAGTTCATCATTCCATAATTGAGTCATTTGACAGTTTTACAAACTTTCACAGCAACTCCCCATACTGAAGCTGAGAATTTGCTATGAAACTGTTGTAGCCTTTCATGGAGGTTAATATTGGTCTAAAACTCATCAAAGGAAGTTCTAAAGACATATTTTTAGCTTACAAACATCAAAGAAGGCCTCATAACTTGTAAAGAGAGAAAAGAGGTAGATGAAGGGTTTTTTTGAAGTTGCTACCAAAGTTTGCTACGAAACTGCAGAAGGCTCTGTTTTTTGCTACGAAACTATAAAAAATCTATTTTTTTGCCTTTTTGAAGTTTTTGAACATTAAAAATCCAAGTTCCAAGTGGATTACAGATCATGAAGGGTGTCCACTTCATCATGAAAAAATCCTATATTTCAGAATTCCAAGTCAACACATAGCCACATCAGCATAATAGCCAGTTCATTAAAGAGGATAGTCATAAAAAATAAAACTAACCATCATCAATAGGTCGAAGGTGTAATGACACTCCAACAAACTCAACAAGCAATTGGGCTTAGTTATCTTCATCAATAGAAAGTGGTTAGAGTCTTAAAAGCTAGTAGAGTCCTAGTTGAATTCCAAATATGTAAAACAGAAAATTCCTATGAGGACTCTGTCAGTTAGAATAAAAATAGGAATACGTCACTTAGAGAGTGGATCGAATTTGGCCTAGGTGGCAATTTGATGTAAAGAGATATTTTCTCTATAAATAGGTATCTTTTCGACTTTTTCAAGGGTTGATGGATAATGTGATGAACTGACCTTATGTAATCTTTTGATCCTGTTAACAAAAAATTTGCAACAACTCTGCTTTTGTACCTGAGATTCATGTCATGGCTTTCATGTTTTCTTACCATGTTGTTCTATGTTTTACAGAGTACCTTGATTACTTGAAAATCTTGTCAAACTATTCTAATTTCCTTCATTTACTATGTATGACCGTGGATGTTAATTTGATATCAGTTTTAAAGCTATAGATGCCTCAGCTTCCATTAGACACTGTTGTTGGCCATAATTTGTTTTAATTTGACTTCATGCCCAATGGTGGTAGTCATCACATTTTTCTTCACCTGTAAAGCCACAAAAAAAGAAATCAGAGTTAGTCATCTGTAGTTTGAGTTGTTTTGAGTGAATTTGATAAACATTTGACAGAACCCTCTTAGATTGGAAGGGATAACTTCCAGTCAAAAGTTGATTTGAATTAGTTATGATGGGTTGAAGGTTGACACAACCCAACCCTTTCTATCCCAGTAATAACACTCGGGATGCAATGCTAGAAAACAACGACAACTCCTACGTTTAATGACACCATAACATGTCTCTAGCCTAGACCTCTATGTGTTTGCATTAATGTTAAAAATTCTCCTTAGGTTGATTGAGTAAATTTTAAGTTGATCTTTAATTAAGTTTCAGTTTTATGGCTCACCACGAATTCACTTGAATTCCCTAAAATCCAAATCTAGAATGAGGAAATGGAATATTTCTCTTGAATGAAAATCTAGCAAAGGAAGGGAAGAGATAAACAATATGCAACATAAAAAAATGCAGCAAACAAGATGCTTAATGCAATTCCCTTTTCATGCAATTTTTCCTAAATCAATATAGATGCAAAAACCCTAAATTCCAATGTAATATTTTTTCTTTTCACCACACTTAATTTTTTAAAATGAGGAAAACTAAGATGTAAAGTCTAATCACTGATTCAAATGCAGTTTTCAAAATGAGGATTAGAACAACAATTCATCTAAGCAATCAATAATAAAAAAAACAAGTTTGCAAGCAACCTAATGATAAGAACAAAGAAAAATCGAAACCAATTCTTACCAAAGGAAATAAAAGACAAATGAAAACCAAATGGAGGCTTCAGAGAGACCACAAGGCACTCAAGACTTAGGGAAGGTCAATTGGAAGTAGGTTGACCAAAGAAACACTGAGTAAACAAAAAAGAAATTGTGCAAACAAATGGATCAACACAGTTGCATAAGAGGCACTAGTGCTTTGCAATGCATGCATAGAGAGGCACTAGGTGGGGTGCAATGCTTTGTCAGTGGACCGGAGGGTGCGTTGGTCCTAGGAAAGAGGATTCTGATACAAAAAATCCAAACGAGCCTCCACACAATCACTTCCTAGGTCTATTCTTGACTGGTTAAAGCAGCAAAAGGTCTATGAAAGAGGTAAAGGAAACACAATGGAAAAAGAAACCACCAAGGGAGTTATGATTTCCAATTATGGTTGCCAATTTTTATGCAAGAGTTATGATTGTGGACAAAAATATCTCCCCTAGGTTTGGTGGCTAACCTAGAACAACAAAATGACAAAGAATCTAATGTTTTCCTTAAAGTAAATAGATGAGGGGATGAAACCTACTTGGAATCTCTTGTATCTTTGGCTCCTACTTTGGCTTGAGTGCTCCAATCCTATCTCCAAATACCAAAATTAGAACCTACACAACCATCAACACAAGCCAAGAAACTACGAGATTTATGTAGCATCATCTATCTACTTCATTCAAGAGATCAACATGGCATTGAAATATATGAAATAATGAAATCACATATAGGAAAACAACATAACTTTTGTATTGATATAAATGGAGTGAATTACAACCATAAATAGGTGTTGATCTTGTAGAAGAGCTCCTCCAAGTTGTTGACTTGTCCATCCTTTGTCACAAAGTGTACCTCCAATCACCTTAAATGCATTCAATTTTCAGTGTTCAATAAGGCAACTGGTCTGCTAGTTCTTTTCTACACCATAGGGGCACAACATCCCCATTGGAGCCATTATTATCCATGATAACCCCTAGAAATGATTTTCAGTCTGATTAGTCATTTTAGATAGGGTTTTGTATGTTTAGGTTCATGTAAAATGTCTCATATGGTACATTTAGTGTTTGATAGGGTCATCATAAAAGGGGAAGGTCATGATTCCATTTGTATAGAGTTCATCATTCCATAATTGAGTCATTTGACAGTTTTACAAACTTTCACAGCAACTCCCCATACTGAAGCTGAGAATTTGCTATGAACCTGTTGTAGCCTTTCATGGAGGTTAATATTGGTCTAAAACTCATCAAAGGAAGTTATAAAGACATATTTTTAGCTTACAAACATCAAAGAAGGCCTCATAACTTGTAAAGAGAGCAAAGAGGTAGATGAAGGTTTTTTTTGAAGTTGCTACCAAAGTTTGCTATGAAACTGCAGAAGACTCTGTTTTTTGCTACGAAACTATAAAAAATCTATTTTTTTGCCTTTTTGAAGTTTTTGAACATTAAAAATCCAAGTTCCAAGTGGATTACAGATCATGAAGGGTGTCCACTTCATCATGAAAAAATCCTATATTTCAGAATTCCAAGTCATCACATAGCCACATCAGCATAATAGCCAGTTCATTAAAGAGGATAGTCATAAAAAATAAAACTAACCATCATCAATAGGTCGAAGGTGTAATGACACTCCAACAAACTTAGCAAGCAATTGGGCTTAGTTATCTTCATCAATAGAAAGTGGTTAGAGTCTTAAAAGCTAGTAGAGTCCTAGTTTAATTCCAACTATGTAAAACAGAGAAATCCTTTGAGGACTCTGTCAGTTAGAATAAAAATAGGAATAGGTCACTTAGATAGTGGATCGAATTTGGCCTAGGTGGCAATTTGATGTAAAGAGATATTTTCTCTATAAATAGGTATCTTTTCGACTTTTTCAAGGGTTGATGGATAATGTGAAGAACTGACCTTATGTAATCTTTTGATCCTGTTAAAAAAAAAATTTCAACAACTCTGCTTTTGTACCTGAGATTCATGTCATGGCTTTCATGTGTTCTTACCATGTTGTTCTATGTTTTACAGAGTACCTTGATTACTTGAAAATCTTGTCAAACTATTCTAATTTTCTTCATTTACTATGTATGACCGTGGATGTTAATTTGATATTAGTTTTAAAGCTATAGATGCGTCAGCTTCCATTAGACACTATTGTTGGCCATAATTTGTTTTAATTTGACTACATGCCTAGTGGTAGTAGTCATCACATTTTTCTGCACCTGTAAAGCCACAAAAAAAGAAATCAGAGTTAGTCATCTGTAGTTTGAGTTGTTTTGAGTGAATTTGATAAACATTTGAGAGAAACTCTTAGATTGGAAGGGATAACTTCCAGTCAAAAGTTGATTTGAATTAGTTATGATGGGTTGAAGGTTGACACAACCCAACCCTTTCTATCCCAGTAATAACACTCGAGATTCAACGCTAGAAAACAACGACAAATCCTACGTTTAATGACACCATAACATGTCTCTAGCCTAGACCTCTATGTGTTTGCATTAATGTTAAAAATTCTCCTTAGGTTGATTGAGTAAATTTTAAGTTGATCTTTAATTAAGTTTCAGTTTTATGGCTCACCACGAATTCACCTGAATTCCCTAAAATCCAAATCTAGAATGAGGAAATGGAATATTTCTCTTGAATGAAAATCTAGCAAAGGAAGGGAAGAGATAAACAATATGCAACATAAAAAATTGCAGCAAACAAGATGCTTAATGCAATTCCCTTTTCATGCAATTTTTCCTAAATCAATATATATGCAAAAACCCTAAATTCCCATGTAATATTTTTTCTTTTCACCACACTTAATTTTTGAAAATGAGGAAAAGTAAGATGTAAAGTCTAATCACTGATTCAAATGCAGTTTTCAAGAGGATTAGAACAACAATTCATCTAAGCGATCAATAATCAAAGAAAACAAGTTTGCAAGCAACCTAATGATAAGAACAAAGAAAAATCGAAACCAATTCTTACCAAAGGAAATAAAAGACAAATGAAAACCATATGGAGGCTTCAGAGAGACCACAGGGCACTCAAGACTCAGGGAAGGTCAATTGGAAGTAGGTTGACCAAAGAAACACTGAGTAAACAAAAAAGAAATTGTGCAAAAAAATGGATCAACACAGTTGCATAAGAGGCACTAGTGCTTTGCAACACAGGCATAGAGAGGCACTAGGTGGGGTGCAATGCTTTGTCAGTGGACTGAAGGGTGCGTTGGTCCTGGGAAAGAGGATTCTGATACAAAAAATCCAAATGAGTCTCCACACAATCACTTCCTAGGTCTATTCTTGACTGGTTAGAGCAGAAAAAGGTCTATGAAAGAGGTAAAGAAAACACAATGGAAAAAGAAACCACCAAGGGAGTTATGATTTCCAATTATGGTTGCCAATTTTTTATGTAGGAGTTATGATTGTGAACAAAAATATCTCCCCTAGGTTTGGTGGCTAACCTAGAACAACAAAATGACAAAGAATCTAATGTTTTCCTTAAAGTAAATAGATGAGGGGACGAAACCTACTTGGAATCTCTTGTATGTTTGGCTCCTACTTTGGCTTGAGTGCTCCAATCCTATCTCCAAATACCAAAATTAGAACCTACACAACCATCAACACAAGCCAAGAAACTACGAGATTTATGTAGCATCATCTATCTACTTCATTCAAGAGATCAACATGGCAATGAAATATATGAAATAATGACATCACATATAGTAAAACAACATAACTTTTGTATTGATATAAATGGAGTGAATTACAACCATAAATAGGTGTTGATCTTGTAGAAGAGCTCCTCCAAGTTGTTGACTTGTCCATCCTTTGTCACAAAGTGTACCTCCAATCACCTTAAATGCATGAAGGGATAACTCTAACAACAACAACATAAGGTTAGAATCACTTTCCAAAATCCAACCCCTTGTATATGGAAGGCTATAACTATATAGAGGAGTGAGGCAAGTTGGGAGTTCTTATCCTTTTACCAAGCTTGGGATTGAGATCCACTCTTGATGGGAGGATTAGATTTAAGGATAAGGGATGAAAACTCCAAGGTAGGATAGGATAGGATTCAAAAGTTTTATCTGAGGTAAATTGTTACAATAGATCTTGGAAGCTTTTGGAAATGGAGGATTTGGTATTCTCTCTCTTTTTCCCGAATTTCTAGAACCAACGCAGGTGCAAAGGGGAGAAACTTGTAGGTGATCAAAGCATGCCACAGTGGAGAAACCTGTAGGTGAACTCAATCCAGCAAGAGGCCAGGGAGCGTTGGTCCTAAAACTAGCTTAGATGATGTAGTTTAGGGAAGAAACACCAGGGAATGAGAGAGTCGGGCATAGGTTTTTGTGCAATGATGATCTAAAGGGGGAATAGGACATTGATTGGTCTCATTAGGAGACTGATTGGTTAGATCTAAAAAATTAGCCTATAACACTCCCTTTATTACTTTTTAAAACACTAATACATCTACCCTTTGATATTTATTTGGGATTATGATGGTAATAACTTATACATGCCACTTCTTTCTACCTAAACCAATATCCCTTGTTCTAAGGATACTCCCTTATTTTCTAGTCCATTTTCTTTTAAGTTTAGGTGTCCCTTGACATGATAGAAATCTAGTGTCTCAAATTTTCCTATATGTAATCTTATTCATTGTGAAATTGAGGATTGAACCTAATTAGGATTACCTTTGAGCTTAAACACATGTTGAATGACTATCAAAGAGTCTCCAAACACCATTATCTGTCAAATTATCCTTGAGATAGAACTACCAAATCCCCATGCATATGATATCTTTATTTCTTCATCGAGACGATAGATAAACCCTCCCACTCCTCCCTACCCCATTTCTAAGTAGTTTATTCAAATAAAGAAACGTAGATTATTTCTAAGTATTTTATGTAGAGAAAGAAACAGATATTATTTCTAAGTAATATATGGAGAGAAAAGAATAGAAGATTTGTTTCTAGGAAAATCATGCAAACTGTAGTGAAAATCTTGACGAGGTGACCTATACAATAGGAAACTAAAAAATTTAGACAAATATAAACGAATAATTTTACACATATAAATAATGGGTAGGACTTAAATATAAACAGTAGCTGAAAGGAAAATATATTTCAGTCACTCGAAATTATGCCATTATATTACTAGAACAAAAAAATGAAATATATTAGTCTAATGTCTTGCTTATATAGATATGCACAAAGTTATTTGAATATCATTTGTAGGTAAAGAAGTAAATACAAATAATTCCATATAATGAAAATAAGGAAAAGACTATATAAAATGCAAGAAGATATATATACATGACCATATGAAATAGTCTAGACTCAGCATAATGTTTTAGCATACATCATTAAAGTCGAGACAAACTTAGTCTCAAAACAAATACATAAACAAGGTAAATTATGCTAAGCTATATCTATGGCCGTAATAGATAAGTGAATGTCATCGGGTCATGTCCTCTTGCAACAAAATATAGGAAAATAAAGAAAGGAAATTAGTATATGTGTCAGAACTTGGAACGGAGCCAAAATAAGCACATCTTCATGCTAATATTGTGGTAGCAGTAAAAGTTAACTTGGAGAAAAATAATGAAAGGAGCCTCTATTAGTACGATAAAATTAACATTCACAAGCGCTTGCATAGAGTTAAAGGCCTTAGTCTCGTATATTACCTCATGAGAAGTTTTGGTCGAACACTAGAACTTATAATTCCTACAAAAAAAAAATTCCCATTAGTATAGTGAAGAGGAGATTCGAGTATTTAACTTTGGTCATAAATAAGAACTGAAGCATATATTTTAAAAGTAATGGAAAAAAATAACTTAGGTGTTACTTATGGCTCAAGGTAACTGAGGTCAAACCACCTCAGTACTATGTAGAAAAGTAAAAAGAAATCCTATAAATGAACTAAAAGAAGGGCTTGGTGATTAAAAAGGGTGATGGAGGAAATTACCCCTAAAACCCATACTTATTACCTATTGGGCATTGTATACCCTATCCATGATTGATACTAGTAGTAGGAAACATGGAAGAAAGTTTCATAGTAATCCTTTAGAACCATGTAAAGGGAGAGGGAAGGTTGTAATACAAAGAACTTCAATTTTTGTAGAACCATCTAAAAAAAAATCTGAGGAAGCTTGAAGAAAATAGTGAAATAATTAAAACCCATAGAAATTTACATAAACAAAAACCTTACATGAAAAATATATGTGATAGACCTTGAAGCTAGAACTTAATGCTGGAATCATGGTTTCCATTACACCAAAACCCATAGGTGTTAGTAAACGGACGCATCGCCAGAGTTAACGAATCCACAAGAGGCATTAAAGAACATGTCACGACACACACGAGGAGCGTTGGTTTATCCAATGTCCAACAATCTTCCCCCAGTGCGAGCCGGGTGTGATTCAAACTGGAGACCTTTGGCTATTATACCACTTGTTCTTTGAGAAAGTGGTACTTTATAGGTATATGTTTAGTCTTTGCATGAAGAACATGATTTTTAGAAATTCTTATTGCACTTCTATCGTCACATTTGATAGATATAGGTTCACTAAAATTTACCTTCATATCTTGTAGTCTATGTTTCATCCACGACACTTGTGTGAAACAAGTTGCAGCTACTATGTATTTAGCTTCTGTTGTAGATAGAGAAATTGATGAATTTTTCTTGCTTAACCATTTAACTAAATATTCTCCTAGGTAGAATTCACCACCACTACTTTTTTTTTCATCCATACAACTAGCCCAATTGACATATCTATATGTTGTCAATTTAAATTACTTACCTTTTGGATACGATAGTCCATAGTATGTAGTCCCTTTAAAATATTTGAATATCCTCTTTGTTGCTAATAGATGACTTTGTTTAGGTGATGAATGGTATCTTGCCACTAATCCGACTCCTAACATTGTATCTGGTCTAGAACTTGTTAAGTATAGTAAGCTTCCTATCATGGATCTGTAAATCTTTTGAGCCACATTACATGATTCATCATCTGCACATTGCTTGCATCCAGTTTCCATGGGGTTTGAGATAGGTTTACAATCTTCCATTTGGAATTTTTTCAATAAATCTCTTAGGTATTTCTTTACAAAAATGAATATGCCTCCAGACTTTTGTAGGGTTTGGAGCCCTAGGTAAAAAGTAACTTCTCCAATCATTGAAATTTCAAACTCAGAATTGATCTCTTAAACAAACCATTTTATTAGATGATATTTATTGCTCCCAAAATAATATCATCCACATACAAAACCACAATCAGTAATTCATCTCCATCAACCTTTATGTACAGATTATTATCAGCTCCTCCTCTCTTGAAACCTTGTTTTTGAAGTTACTTTTCTAGTCTAGAGTACCATGCGTGTGGTGCTTGTTTAAGACCATATAGTACTTTCTTTAACCTGTGAACATAGTTAGGCTTATTTGATAATGCAAAACCTTCAGGTTTTTCCATATAGAGTTCTTCCTCAAGATCACCATTTAGAAAAGAAAACTTCATGTCCATTTGGTATACCTCGAAATCATTGTAGCACACAAAGGCCAAAAACATCACGATTTCCTTCGGTCTCATGATTAGTGCAAACGTTTCTTCATAATCAAGGCCTTCCACTTGTGAGTAACCCTTACACACTAGTTTGGCTTTGTTTCTAACAATTTGACCTTGTTCATTCATCGTATTTTTGAATACCCATTTTGTGCCAATGACATTCATTCCGATAGGTCTTGGTATTAGTTCCCAAATCTTGTTCTTCTCAGTTTGGTCTAACTCCCCGTTTTTTATGCTCTTAACCTACGAGAAATTCCAAAATACCAAATATGTGAAGAAATACAACCCAGAACACAAAATAAAATGAGAAAAACAAAAAGTATTTTATTATTCAGAGATAAAAGCAATGTTCACTTTCCTCTTCGAGGGGACAACCTTTGTCAGATCAAAGCTCGATTACAAAATAAGACTCCATGATATTTCCCTTATGACTACGACTATTTATAGCTAAATGACCTTCAACAACCTAACGACTAGTGGTCCTTTGCATAACAAGGTTCAAACACTTAATTTATTAATTATGACCAATTACAACTAACTGTGGTCCCTTTCTTAAATGTGGTTCAACCACTTACAATTATTAATATGGGCTTTAATGACTCCTTAACTAACTATGACTATGACTCGACCCTATTGGTTTTATTACATAAATAAAGGGGTTAGGGTTGGACCCTAATATGCCTTCCACCATCAAAAGAAGCCCTATCCTCAAGGCTGAAGCTGGGGAAACTACTGAAGAATAGTGGTTGGTTCCTAGGTTGCATCTTTGGGAGAGGTGTCTTTCCACTTGGTGAGGACTTCCTTGTTTGTGCAACTGCACAAATGTCATTCTCCAGTATCGAGGACCTATTCAGATTGGAGCCAGAGTGAACCTTCTTCATCCAATTCAGGTAGACTAGTTTGAATTATGCAATTGTTCCCCACCACTTTCTTGAGGCATGATACATGGAAGACTGGATGGATTTTTGAAGTTGGTGGTAAGGCCATCTTGTAGGTTACTACTCCAATGCATTGAAGTATTTGATAATGTCCATATAATTTTGGAGCTAATTTCTGGTAGCAATTTTCTTTGAGCAATGTTTGCTTATATGGTTGTAGACATAGGAATACCTGACCCCTTCTTGAAATGTGTGCTCTGAACGATGTTGGTCTTCCTGTTGCTTCATTTGATTCTGAGCTTGATCGAGATTATCTTTGAGATGAGCTAGCATGGTTGCATGGTTCTGTAGGATTTGATCAACTGATTCCATCTTAGAGCATCCAGGGATATAAGAAATAGGTGAAGGTGGGAGTTTGCCATACAATTCTTCATATGGAGTCATCTTGGTGGCTTCATGATAGTTAGTATTATACCACCATTCAACTAAAGGTAACCACTGTACCCATTGATGCTGCTTTTCTAAAGTGAAGCACCTTAGGTATGTCTCCAAAAATTTGTTGACTACTTCATTTTGACCATCAGTTTGGGGATGATAGGAAGTACTTAGTTGGAGTTGGGTTCCTTGTAGCTTGAGAATTTCTTGCCAAAAGTTACTGGTGAAAGTCGAGTCACAATCAGACACAATGGAAGTGGGCATGCCATGTAGTTTGAAGATCTGGTCCATGAAAGCTTGAGCCACCAAAGTGGTGGTAAATGGGTGGGTAGAGCACAAAAATAATCATGTTTAGAAAGTCTTCCCACAACCACCATTATGAGTGATTTTTTGCCTGACTTCGGGAGACCAGTAATGAAATCCATAGAAACATCTATCCAGACAGAGGCAGGGATTGGAAATGGTTATAAGCTTCCTGGTAAGTTGATTGCTTCTCCTTTGTGGCAATGAAACACATCACATTAAGCTACAAAAGTAAGAATGTCAGTTTTCATTCCCATCCAAAAGAAAGAACGATGAGTACAAGCATAAGTCTTCTCAAAGCCTACATGGCCTGCAGTGGGAGATGAGTGCAACTATGCAAAAATGCGCGTTTTGAGGGTGGATTTCAACAATATAACTACTTGATCCTTGTAGCGAAGAATCTCATCCTTCCAAGAGTATCCAACTGAGGAATTAGGATATGATCTTAAGTTATTAATGAGTTGGGGGAGAGGGGTGTGAAAACCATTCCTAGCGAACTTCTTCAATCCAATCTGGTATGGGAAGAGAGATTTATAGTAGGGTGCTTTCATCCCCAAATTGGCATGATAAAGCATCTGCTACTACATTGTCATTCCCTTTCTTGTAAATTATCTCATAATCATATCCAAACATTTTGGCTAGCCACTTATTTTTCTGTGGCAAGGATAGACGTTGCACCAAAAAATATTTGAGGCTTTGATAATCTGTGTAGATTTGGAAACGCCACCCCAATAAGTATGGTCACCAGGTATCTACTACATGTAAGATGGCCATCATCTCTTTCTCATAGGTAAATAGTCCTAGATGTTTCCCACTCAGTTGTTGGCTGGTGAAAGCCAAGGGTCGACTTTCTTGCATTAAGCCAACTCCAATACCAGTACCGAAAGCATCACATTCAATGACAAAAGGTTTGGTGAAGTCGGGTAGTGCCAATACTAGAGTGGAACACATGGCCTGTTTGAGAGCCCTAAACGCATGTTCTGCTGCATCAGTCCAGAGGAATGAATTTTTCTTGAGAATGCTAGTGAGGGGTCTAGCAATGTGACCATAATTGTGGACAAATTTGCGATAGTAGCCAGTGAGACACAAGAATCCCCTCAAACTCTTCAAGGTTTTTGGTTGTGTCCAATATTGCATTGCCTGTATATTTTTGGGATCAACCTTGACACCTTCACGACCCACAATGTGTCCCAAATGCTCGATTTATTCCATGCCAAAAGAGCAATTGGACAATTTGATAAATAATTTGTGATTCCGGAGTAGTTGCAAGATCAGGTCTACATGTTGAAGATGTTTTTCCCAGGTTAGGCTATAGATGAGAATGTCATCAAAGAAAACGACGACAAATTTTGGGAGATATGGTTTCAGTAGGTGATTCATGAGGCTTTGAAAAGTGGATGGGGCATTACAGAGACGAAATGGCATGACCAAAAATTCATAATGGCCTTCATGAGTTCGGAAAGCAGTCTTGGGAATGTCAACTTCTTTCATGCGTATTTGGTGATAGCCAAAGTGAAGATCTAAGTTAGTAAATAATTGAGCACCATATAGTTCATCAAGGAGATCATCAACAACTAGGATATGGAATTTGTCTTTGACACTGAGCTTGTTGAGGGCCAGAAAGTCTGGACAGATTCGCCATTCCCCATATTTCATGAGCACCATGACCACTAGTAATGAATAAGGACTGATGCTAGGACGAATAACACCGAATTCAAGGAGTTCCTTGATGATTTTTTCAATCTCATTCTTTTGGGTGAAAGGATATTGATATGAGTGCACATTTGGCAGTTGTGCCCCTAGGGCCAAAGTGATGCTATGATCATGTTCCCCTCTAGAGGGTGGAAGCTCTTTAGGTTTGTCAAATACCTGCTGGTGGCGGTTTAAGACCTATTGCATCTCATAATGAATATGAAGAGTAGTGGGTTCTATGGCCTGGATGGCATTAAATTGGGTGATAACTCCATGATGGCCCTTTTTCAACAACTTTTCCATTCGATGCGAGCTGATGATAGAAGGAGCACCTGCCTGGAGTCCACGGAGTGTGTGCATGTGGTCATTTTGCTTAAAGCTCATATATAACTCCTGAAATCCATTGTGATTGGTCCAAGTGTGCGAAGCCATTTAGCATCCAAGACAATGTCACAACCACCCATGTTAATTGCATAAATGTGGTTTTTTAGGTGGTAGTATCCCATCTGAAGTTCAATATTTTTGCAGTGGACTTCACATTTCATTGTCCCCCCATCAGCGATAAGGACTTGGAAATTAGAGACTTCCCTTACAAAATAATGAACAGCTTTGGCAACTCGATGATGGATAAAGTTATGAGTGTTGCCACTATCAATCAATACTAGTACAGGGTGATGTTTAATCAAGCCTCTGATTTTGAGAGTTCAGAGCGCAGAAATGCCCACCAAAGCATGTAGCAAGATAACTAGTTCCTCTGGCATAGTTGTGAGCTCATTGTCCTACTAGGTTTCCTCAACTTCATCCTCTAGTCCCTCAAGGGGTGGGGCTTCCTTCGATGAGTTGTGATCAGTAACATCAATTTGAAAGAATTTGGTTCCTTGCATTTATGCCCCATGGAGTATTTGTCATCGTAGTAGTAACACAATCCTTGTTTTATTCTTTCAACCATTTTTGCTGGGGACACCTATTGAACCATAAGTGTTTGGGTAGGGCCCTGAGGTTGGATGGGGTGTCCCTTAGCTATGAAATTTGGACGAGTCGATTGGGTAGCTAAAGCATGTTCCACTTCGACAACCTTTGTGCAAGCAACTATCCATGTAGGTGGGTGGTGCATCCAGACATGTGCTTGGATGGCTTTTTCCAGACCACATATAAAACATTCCAAGTAGAATTCATCTCCTAGACATTTTGATCAGATGGCCAATGTCTCAAAGGCTACAATGTAGTATTTTACTGTGCCTATCTATCGGAGCTTAGTAAGACAACCCAAATAATTAGATTCTCTTTCAAAGTGATCACAAAGGGATTTTGATAACACCTGCCAAGTTATGATCTCGAGATAGCATTTCTGATGCCACTGCCACCATTGTCGTCTCTCTTGGTTCAAGTAAAGGGCTCCCACGTGTACTTTAGTTGGATCATCGCAGATATCATTTAGAATGAAATATTGTTCCATTTGTGCTACCCATAATGACGGATTAGAGCCATCAAATTTATACATGTCCAACTTGGGTGGATGAGGGTGGGAATGTTGATAATTTACATGGAAGTGAATATGATGACTAGATTCTCCTTCAAGGTGTTCATCAATACCATGTGCCTCCGGATGAAACCCCGACATGCTCGTATTGAATTGTGAAATGATTTGTGTAATTTTCTACATTTCTTCCTGGAAAGAATCCAACTTTCTTTTCAAGGCGCTCGATCTTCTCGTTGACCATGACTTGAGCTCTGGTTTCTACCATGCATAGATCTTGGTCACTTGACATCACTTTGAAAAATTTCGTTACTACCAGAAAATTGAAGTTGACAAGTGAATGCTACCACTGCGATCAGCTCGTCATCTTGAATCTTATGGGCTAAGTCTCTTGTAAGTGTCCCGGGAAGGCCTCAGATTTTTTATTTTTTTTATTACTCTAAACGGAGTTTTACTCCCCACTGGTGAATTTTACTGCAGTGGCCAATTTCTAGAAAACTTAATCCTACCCAATGTCCTGCGAAAATCGGACCCAGACTATAGCAAGCACAAGCTTTACTGCGCAGATGGTCAGATCTGTCTGCAAAAACCCAACGACTAAATGTGAGTTGGAATATGACTGCAGAACCTCAATTGCTGGATTTGATTGGTGTGGCGGTGACAGAACCCCAACTGCTAGATCAGAATGGTAATGCGGCGGTAGAACCCCAAGTGGTGGATCTGGTTGTGGTGGTGGCAACATAACCCCAACTGCTAGATCTGAATCGTACTGCGGAGGTAGAACCCAAACTGGTGGATCTGATCTTGCAAATAAGATAATGGGTGATCTTCAGAGATTCGAGGGAACTATGGTCACAAAAGAGTGTTAGGTGCTATAGATCGCAATATACATAAGGGTCCAACAATAGTACTCGGCCCAATATTTCAGGGCGCTAACTACGGAGGATCATATGTACCCTTAGCCGTACTACCTGAATTCCCTATCGTACGTGCAAGTAATATCCCCGAGTGTTTCTCTCAGTGTACTATAGTAGCAAGACAGCCAACGATTTATCTAAGGCGATGTTTTAGGTGAGCCTAGGGGGATTTCGATATACCCAAAGGGTACATGGAAGGCAATCCGTGCATGGTTCTATCTAATGCGCTACTACTCGAAGGGGTACCCATAGGGGTTACAAGGGAGTCCAACAAGCATGATCACCACTTGTATTTCCTGCGTGCATGCCTCCCCAAATTCACATGTTTATGCGCTCAATGACAGATCCTGTCGTTTAAAGGTGCCGGAACACGTCTTTAGCCTAAAAAAAAATTCTGCCAAAAATGGAGGTACCACCGGCCTTGGAAACTGCTCTGATACCACTTGCCATGCTCTTGACCTTTGAGAAATTCCAAAATACCAAATATGCGAAGAAATACAACCCAGAACACAAAATAAAATGAGAAAAACAACAATTATTTTATTATTCAGAGATAAAAGCAATGTTCACTTGCCTCTTCGAGGGGGTAACCTCAGGTAGAGTAGAGCTCGATTACAAAATAAGACTCCATGATCTTTCCCTTCTAAATATGACTATTTATAGCTAAATGACCTTCAACAACCTAACGACTAGTGGTCCTTTTCATAACAAGGGTTCACCACTTTATTTATCAATTATGGCTCATTGCAACCAACTATGGTCTCTTTCTTAAATGTGGGTCAACCACTTACAATTATTAATACGGGCTTTATTTACTCCTTAACTAACTATGAATATGACTTGACCCTATTGGGTTTATTACATAAATAAAGGTGTTAGTGTTGGAACCTAACACCTTTCATAAAATCTATCCAACTTTTGTCTTTACTTGACTCATCAAAGTTATTTGGCTCTATCTGTGACATCATAGAAATATGAACTTGCTCAGGTTTTTCTGCTAGTTTCCTCCTTGTTCGTACTCCAGTTTTATCTCCAATAATTTGATTTTCAGGATGATTCTTTTGTGTATGTCTCAAGGGTTCTTTTGAATGAGTCTACGTATCTTTTGAATTTTCATCTTGTACTTCATTCTCTTTATTATCATAATGGTGATGATTTGGAGAATTAATAAAATGTGTGCTTTTGTTATGATCAAATAGCCATTCATCAAACTTTACATCTATGCAGTCCAGAATATTATGAAGCCTCTTATTATAACACCTATATCCCTTAAGTTTTGATGAATATCCCAAAAATATTCCTTCATTTGATCAAACATCAAACTTTCCTAGATTTTCATCATTATTTTTTATATAACATTTTCTCCTAAATACTTTAAAATGCTTGATTGATGATGGTTTCCTATGCCACAACTCATAAGGTGTCTTATCATAGTTTGGTCTGAGATGTGCCTTATTGAGAATATGTATTGTTGTATGCACCACTTCTGCCAATAGGTTTGAGAAATGTTTCTTTCTTGCATCATGGCTCTAGCCATTTGTTGAATACATATGTTTTGTCTTTCTGCAGCTCAATTCTATTTTGGTGTGTCTGTAATAGTATATTGGCATTTTATGCCAAATTCATTATGCATGTCTACAAAATCATATTATGTAAATTCACCTCCTCTGTCTGATCTTATGAACTTTATCTTGCACCCTGTTTGGTTTTCTTCCAGTGCCTTGAATATTTTGAACTTCTCAAATGCTTCTGACTTATTTATGAGGAATTCCACCCATGTCAATCTCGAATAGTCATCAATTATTAGAATGAAATATTTTTCTCCTCTTAGTTCTTCTATTCTAGAAGGCTCTCACAAATCCATGTGAACTTGCTGCAAAGGCATACTATTTGACAATCTATATTTGACTTTGAATGATGTTCGTGTTTGTTTACTCATTTGACATGACTTGCATATAGTGTTTTGAGGCTTCTTTATTGTTGGTAGATCTCTAACTGCTCTCTTATTACTGAGTCCGATGATGTGATCAGAATTTAGATGCCCCAATCTCCAATGCCATAGGTAGGATTCATATTTTTTGTTGATGTAACATCCTTCACTCTCTTCCTTTAATATATATACAATATTCTTTGTTCGAACTCCTTTAGCTAGAATATTCCCCATATATGTTGACCTAATTTCACAGTCTTGAGCTCTAAAGAGAACATCACATAATGTTTCACAAATTGACTTACACACAACAAATTATGATTTAGACCATCTACAAATAGTACATCTTAAGCCTTTCCTCTTCCATTATTCAGACAACAAGGGGAAAACCACCCAATCCAGACCTTAAGATAACTCCTTTTCCATTTAGGTAGTGGCTCCAATTGGGGATAATGGGACCAGTTTCCCAATGTTAGATGATCGAATGAATGTGTAATGCTTATAGTGGAGTGAAATAGATGGATTTTCAGTAATGAATCAAATGGAAAAATAATTGCATTAATTTATTCTATAAACTGGGATTGTTATATTTTTATCTAGATGCGGTCTATAATGATTTTCCTTATTAAATGACAATATAGATTTCTCAAACACTAATGGAAATGAAACTTATTTCAAGATGATTAGTTTGCTTAAGTAGTTAATCAAAATAATGTGTAAACTCATATTGCATTTATAATATCATAGCAAATTGCTTACCATGTATAAAAGATCAATGACAACATGATCAGTAGTGAATACATGTAACCTTGTTATTTAAATATCAAGTAATAAGCAATTTGAAAAGATAAATTTATTATTTACTTATGAACAAAACAAAGGTACAATGATAGAAATCCTAGATACACTTTGCTCAACTCATAAAAGAAATAGCAACAGTTTATTCCTTTCCACAAAGATGCTTCCAGGAGTACATTAATGCAACTTCTCAAAATTCTTTATAAAAATTCCTAAAAAATGTTCTAGTCGTTCTATTGAGAAAAGGATGAAAGTACAGTAGTGTGAGCTTTCGTAAGCCCTTCTTCATAAAATTCAGGACCTTTATTTGATACAACAAGTAAGCTTAAATAGTAGAAAACAACTCTAATCTATTGTGCAGAGCGTTGAGGGCATTAAACAGATCCATTCAATAATGCTTAAAGAAAAATAGTATTTTAGTAGAAGTTTCTGAAAATGGTCTGTTGTCATCATTAGCTTCATTTGTTCCATCGAATTCTTTGGATGTTTATTTGTATGTTTGAACTGATCTGCCACTGATCAGCACAACTGTCTTTCTCTGTCATGAACCTGAACACGACAAACAAGAATCAATAAGATGGAAATAAATGAGACTGATAAGTGAGTTTTATTTGAAACAAATCACTTTTGCAAGAAATCAGGAAAATGTAGAGCGTAATAAATCCGACACAGACATCATGGAGAGGAATGTTGAGTGAGGAGGTGGATCTTTACGTCTATAAAAAATCAGAGTTTTGGGGTAGGACTTCAGAACAATTGAAATCGGTATAGCCCAGGAGTATTTCATATAAAATCCAAAAAGAATCCTTCTCAAATAAAATCGCAATCACAATTGGAATGGGCAAGAGATAGAGAAACAATGTACTTTTGTTATTCGCGATAGCCGCAGATGTAGGGTATGTATCAGTTAGAGTGAATAATCCTGTCGGGTCTGGTCTAATTACAAATCGGCTGGGGTGAAAGGTTTATTATAAGTCGTGTCCCTTTAAATTTTTCAATTGCGGGATCCCCGGGTGATGTCAGGGTGATGTCATAGTGATGTCACTATGACGTGGTGCATGATGTGGAATGGTGACATGGCAAATGATGTGGCGACTAACAAGTGACATGGTGATGATGTGGATCTAACGTCATTGCTAACATCATATCACAATCAGCCTTGGGATGAGGCATGACTTTTTTAGAATTTTTCCATTGTGGTATAGGCCCCGCACGCGATATAAATATAAATCGCAAGTTCGGGCCTTATCGCATATCACAATCGACAAAGGTAATGGTTCTTGCAATATCTCCAGACGCAGGATTTAAATGAAATGAAGTTGATAATCCCCGCAGGTCTGGTTATATCGCATATTGCAATCGGTAGTGTGTAGCAGAAAAAACCTTTAGACTCTTGGATACTTCGATAGCTCCGAATGCGGGATTTAAATGAAATTGATTTGATAATGACATGGGTCCAGGCTTAATCGCATATCACAATCAACAGTGTGTAGCGGGATTAAGATTTGTAAAACCTGCGATAGTCACAGATGCAGGGTTTTATGATTTGTATTGGATAATCCTCACAGGTCCATTTTATATTGCAATCAAAATGGAGTTTGGCGGAGTAGTCTTGAGCCTTTGGAACTTTGTTTATATGTGATGTGGGAAGTGGGATGAGTTGGAGTTTGTTAAGATTTCAACCTTAGGGTATTAAAAACTCTGGTTTGTTTTCTTTAAATAACCCATATTTTTTAATACTTAAGGTTTTTTAAGCCTAAGTATAGTTTTGATCTTGGGGGCTATGAAAATTTTGTTTTTTGGGATAATAAAGGTTTAATACTTGGGTTTTAACTAAAAAGCCTAAGTATTAAACTTTGATTATAAGATTTTTTAAAGATGAAGGGTCCCTATTTTAATGGAATAAATTTCATAGGAAATTTATAATATATTAAAATAGGGGTTGTTGGACAATACAAAAATTGACAATTCATTGGAAGAACCGGTTATATCTGATAAATGAAATTTTCCAAAAATTAAGTAAAAATAATCTAAGAAGTCAAAACTGCTTTTTGAAACATCTAGAAAAATAAAACTACTTTACTATAAAACTCATTAACTTGCAATCTCTTTTAAAAATCTTTTGTGAATGAAAAACACCTATTTACTTGTATCGGTCATTAATCAGTTTATAAAGATAAAGTAGGGGGCCTTTTACGACTTAGCTTTAAAATGTACTCTTTCATCATAGGTAGAGCCATTGCTGCCAGCATGCGTTCATAGCCTCGACAAGGTTACCTTTTAACCAACAAAAATCCAGTGTCCCATCCATTTAATAGTGCAATAATTAGAGGTCAATTTTATTTTTTCTTATATATATATATATATATATATATATTGATTTTTTTATGCTAAAAAACTATTGTCCTAGTTTGGTGGTTAGATAATGACATTGCCATTCACTGGTAACAATTAAACTGAACAGGTTGTCTCATGATGAGACCCCTTGTCTTACAATTAAAACGCATAAGCCATTACCCTTATTTGGTGTTCAGAGTGATAATGTCATTTTGATTGGTTCCCTATGAACATGGTAAGCAAGCTCATGATGAGACCTATGATCTTTTTAGATTTATTATATTTTAGAATCACACTCTAAAAAATCCCTTTTTAATGGATGGGGAGGATCGTTGACTCCTTAAGAGTTTTGGATGACAAATCTGAGTTGAAAGTTTTAAGTCGTAAGACGATCTTTACTTTTTAAGGATAACCTTTTTTACTGAAACTAGAGTAAAAGGATATAATTTTTTGAGGTTTTTAAAGATTTTACAACTTAATGGAAAATATTTTCAGAGTTATATAATTTTTATCTAATTTTCAATTTTGGTAACCACTTCTTAAAAATTCCTACCTTCAAAATGAAAAATAAAAATAACTTCAAGAGATGTTTGAAAAGTCAATAGAGTACTATTTAACATTTTATTAACAAAATTTGTAAAAGGAAAATAAATTGCAATGGGATGTACAATGGGAGTGATTTTTTACATATTTTATTCTTTATTCTATATTTTCTTTTTTAAATTAAGAAAATAATTTCTTCAAGGTGAACCCATTCATAGAGAGAGAATCTCCCTTTCCTGATAAATCTTGAAGTATAAATGTAGATGGGCTTATATGTTCAACAATTTGAAATGGATCAAGCCATAATTTCTAAAATTTGTTATGTTTCCCTTTTTCTTTGTGTGCTTTATCCCACTTGAGAAGTAGATCTCCAACTTGGAAGGATCTTTGTGTGACTAAACTTGCATCAAAATAAGCTTTCACCATCTGTTGATGTTTGGTGTCTGTTAGTTAGGCCTTTTCCCTTTCTTCTTCTAGTTTTAGGATTTGTGAATTTATTAATTGCAATGAAGAAGAAGGTGTTTCTTAAATAAATTGAACTAGGGCTAATGAAGGAAGAGCTAAATGAGATGGAATAATGACTTCCTTTCCATAGAATAGGTTAAATGGAGAAGTGCCTATAGAGGCCTTCTGAGTTATCCTATCATCCCATAGAGAAAATATTAAAGTCTTATGCCAATTTCTTTGATTTTGAGCTACAATTATTTTGATTATTCTAAGGAGATTTTTATTAGTGGATTTTTCCAAACTGTTTCCCTGGGGATAGTAATTAGCAGAATATTTGAGTTTAAAACCTCTCCTAATTTCAAATTAACCCGAAAAATAAGATGCATTATCAAATATAAGTGTAGAAGGCAAATCAAATCTTGTAATGATAAATTGATCAATAAATTCAATAACAGATTTAGAATTGACTGCCTTTAGTGGAATTGCTTCCACCAACTTAGTGAAGTAATATGTAGCAGTCAAAATAAATCTATGTTGTTTAGAAGAATGAGGAATTATCTCACCTATGATATCTAGGCCCCATTGTTCGAATGGCTTATCGATGTTGACTGGCTGCAGAGGCAAGCTGGTTTCCTTTGTCTTCCAAAAGAAGTTTGGCATGTTTTGCATTTCCTCACATATGTGTGGGTATTTTTGAAGAGAGTGGGCCGGTAGTATCCAACATGCAAGATTTTGTGTGATGTTGTATCTCCTCCAAAGTATCCACCTGCTGGTCCATTGTGAAGTTCTTGCAAAACTGTTTGTGCTTAAGTTTTTCTAAGCATATTAACAATATGGAATCATAGTTTCTCCTAAATAACACATTATCAACAATCTCATTTTTTTTTCTTTTAATCTTCAATCTCTTTTTCTGTTATAATTGAGTTCAGGAGGAGCATATCCAGTTTTTTAAATAAAAAATTAAATCAACGGATTGCAAATCAACATCAATTACACTTACCTCGTAAATGTGTTCATTGTTACATGTATCCCCTTCTGCTGGTATGTTGGATTCTCCTGTAAGAAGCTTGCAAAAAGCTTGCCCTCTAACAATTTTGGCTAGTTTTATTTCGATATTGTATTCCTGCAGAGCTGTTACCCAATTTTCTCTATTTTCTCCTAATTCTTTCTACAATAGTAATTTCCTCACTATTGGGAATGACACCATTAATTTCGTGTGTGCTTTTAAGAGAAAAGGTCTAAAATTCTTTACAGATTTATATAATGCAAATGCCTATTTTTCTACTTTTGAATAATTCAATTCAACACCCTAAAAATTTAAACTAAAAAATGAGATGGGTGCTTCAATTTTCTAATTATTAATTTGTGCCAAAAAAACAACGTAAGACATTGAAGAAGGAAAAGTGTATAAGATGAAATGATTGGAGAAATTCAAAGTATTTAAATAAGGAGCATCGAAAATTTCCTGTTTTATTAAATTAAATGTTTTCTTTTCATGATGACCCCATTTAAAAACTGTGTTTTTCTTAATCATGTGTTGTAAGGGTAAAATGATTTGTGAGAAATCAGGGACAAACCTTTTGACAAAATTGATCTGTCCAAAAAATGATTGCATGCTTTTTTTGTTGTATGATGGAGAATTTTCTGAAATTTCTTTTATTCTATCAGGATCAATGTAAATTCCATTTTTTGACATAATGAATCCTAAAATTTTCCCTTCACTACAAGCGAAAAAATACTTTATTCGATTTAATGAAATACCATATTTTCTACAGCATTCAATTTTTTTTTTGAAGTCCTATAAATGACTATTTCTGTTTTTTGAATAAACAATAATATCATCCAGATAAACAAAAACTATTTTATTTAACAACCTTTGAAAGCTATATCCATGGCTCGTCGGAAAGTGGCCCCTGCATTTATTAAACCGAATGAAATTTTTTGGTAGGCATAAGTTACCCATTTGGTTATGAAAGTAGTCTTTAGCCTATCATCTAGGTGAACCATAATTTAATTATATCCAGAGAAACCATCAAAGAAAGACATAAGTTTGGAACCAACAATTGATTGTAAAATATGTTCCACAGTGGGCAACAAGAAATTATCCTTTTGACTGGCCTTATTAAGATTCCTAAAATCTATACAAATTCAGATATCACCATTTTTCTTTCTAACAAGTACCAAGTTGGAAACCC
Source organism: Pinus tabuliformis (assembly GCA_031772625.1). Classification (NCBI taxonomy): domain Eukaryota; kingdom Viridiplantae; phylum Streptophyta; class Pinopsida; order Pinales; family Pinaceae; genus Pinus; species Pinus tabuliformis. Next base: position 1,255,554,626 of record CM062804.1, read on the forward strand.
ATCTTGAATGTCTAACAGGAAAAATAATTTTAACCTTAAGGAGTTTATTCAATTCTGTTTTGATTTGATTTTCTAATTTCGGGTGAATTTTCCTTAATCTATGTTGGATAGGTTTATCATTTGATATCATTGAGATTGTATGTTGAATGATGGAAGTGTCAGCTGTTTTTATATCTTCATAATTCCAGGTAAATACATCCTTATATTTTTTAAACAATTGAATGAAGGATAATATTTCTTCAGATGAAAGACCAAATCCTAAATTGACATTTTGAGGTTTAAGATCTGTCCCAAGATTTATTAATTCAAATCTCAAAGTTGAACCTTGTAGTTTTGAATCAGTAACTCTTTTAAATCTGTGCTTTAAATCATAGAGATCCTCAAGTTTTACTACAGATTTAGGTATGGGAGTACCAGCAATTTTTTGTTTTAATTTATCATCGTGTTCATCCTCATCAATTATTTGGTAATTGTATGTTTTTTCAGAAGTCAAGAATATTAAAATATCTTCATCATCATTAAATAATCGCCAATTGGTGATATTATCAGTGGATGGTCTAAAGATTAATTCTACAGAAAATATATTGGGACTGTAATCTTCAGATGGGATGAGTTTTGATGCAACATTAGCAAGAAGGTCAGTGCTAGAATTCTAAATTCTAGGAATAGAAGAAATATTAAACGCTAAAAAATGTGAACTAAGAGACCGAACCAATGATTGATAATGCTTCAAGCATGTAGAGATACAATGCATCATGTTTCTCACTTATTTAATTACAATTTCTGAATCTCCATAAACTTGCAAGTATTTAACGTCAAAGCTAATTGCTTTATACATACCTTGAACCAATGATTCATATTTTGCAATATTATTTATGCATTTGAATTCCAATCTGCAAGTCATCATTATCTTCACACCTTCAGGATTAATCAATATGCAACCTGCTCCTGTACCATCGCTTGATTTTGACCCATCAAAATACAATATCCAAAATAAAGAACTAACTAATGGTTTTTCTAGCATATTTACACATCTAGAAAATCTTTTTGTGAAAAAATTTCAATTTGAGAAGTTATAGAATTACTTAGAAATGGTGACATTTGTGCTTTAAAATTATCAAAAAATGATTCAGTAGAGTAGTTTCCAAGAATGTTGTTATTAAATACTACTGCCTCATTTTCACCTTCGAAATTTGTTACTGAATGTTTCATATGATTTTCTCAATTGGTTTTGATTTGATTTAGACTTCCATTAAATGGGAACCATAAGTGAGACCAATCAGTGGCAAAATAACCATGTATTTTTTCTGACCAACCTTTTCTAAGAATTAAACCGTAGAAATCTAGGATATCAGCAACAAGTATATCAATTATTTAACGCATTTCAGGATTCAAAGATAATCTAATAAGAATTGAATTCATTTCTCCTATGACTTTGAATTTTGTCCTATTGAGTTGCACAATGTGAACTGGGGTTTGTTGGGGTGACATGTTTAATTTCAGATAAACTGAATACGACATGATATTCAAAGAAGCCCCTGAACCTACCAAGCTATTATGTACATTTTTATTAAATATTTCATAAGTCAAAAGAAAAGGAGGAGTATGTGAGTTAGACCTGTCACCTATTAGAATAGCATCAAAGGAATCGAATAATGGATGAAAAGGAGGTTTACCCATTCCATTAGGATCTTTGGATACCACAGTAGTAGGAAGAGGAGAAGCAGGTACTGCATTCAACTCTTTTAGTAAAAAAAATTGTTGTTGTTTGGGTTTAGTGAGTTCATGGAGGGAAATGTTTACTTTTATTTTCTTCATATCTTCAACTATATTGTACTCAATAGTATCTAAAATTGCTAAGGTTCTAGGTGAAGATGGAGAATTGGATGAAGATGGAATTGCTTGGGTAGAAGTGGAAGTGGGTTTTTTAACAATTGCTTTATCTTTAGCAGTGGAAGTTGAAGGTTTCTGTTTTTGAATTGATTGTATAGGATCAACTGAACCTTTACTTCTTGTGCTAACACGTAATGCTTCATATTCATTTTCACTATCAGAAATAGGAAGCCTAAAATCCCACATTCCATTCAACTCAAATATTTTTTCATCTTTGGATTCATCAGAAGAAAATGTTGCTTCTTCCTCATCTTCAACATCAATTTCTGCATTAGAGATTGTGTTTGGAGGTTATTGAATAGGTGGTTGATTTCTTCTAAAGGGTCTTAAAGGTTTTTTGGAAGAGGATTCAACTACTTCTTTTTTGATCTCTACCATCTCATTAGACAAAGTTTTAAGGACTTGTTGTAAGCTTTCAAGTTCAAAGGGATATTTAGGTTCTTTCTTTTTAGCTTCATCCTTAAATGTAACTCTTTTTAATTTTTTTTCTTCTTGATCTTTTTTATTTTCTAGTGAATTTATCCTCTTCTCTACAGACACATCTTATTTCATGTTATCTACCAAGGTATTTTTATTATCTCTATCTACAAAAATTCATGTATTAGAAGGAAGAGATGAAATATACCATTCATTTTTTACATCGACACCGGGTCTAGAAGTAGCTAGGATTTTATTTAACAATTTGTTAAATATGGAATTGAAATCTTTTATCTTTTCCCCTAAATTCGTTTCTCAATTGGAAAGGTCATTGATAAGAGATGCAATTGACCGATCATCACCAAATTTAATAAAAAAAAATTCTACAAAAATATCTCAACTAGTAATAGAATTGGTTGGTAATGAAAAGTACCAAGACCGTGTTGATCCTGTAAGAGTGTATGGGAATAATCTAACAACAACATCTTCTTCCTCTACCCCATTAAGATTGATGGCTAACATATAGTTGTGAAGGTGTTCTTCAGCAGGTAACCCATCATCAATATTGAATTTTGGAAGCCATCTTTCAAGATGTTTTGGTAGAGGATGAAGTGGTGCTAGCATTTGAACAACTCCTGGATTGGACCATGGTCTGGCTGCCATTGTAACAGTTGGAGAGGTGGATGTGATGAAAGAAGAATTGGTGGCTGTGATAGTACTGATTGAGGCAACACTAGTTGTTTGTAAAGAGGAAATGGAAATAGATGAAGTGAATGGTAGAGAGAAAGGAAATGAAAAAGGAAGAAATGGAGATGTTGGTGAATGAGAGAATGAAGTAATCTCACTAGTAGATGTTTGGGAATCTAATGTAGAAGTTTTCACTCGGTAGGATTGAAGTGGAAATTCAAATGGAAAAATGCCAAATTTTTCACTTTGGGACTGAGTTAAAACACCAGTTCCTTGAAAAATAGAAGTTATTCTTCCTTCAAAATCTTCGGATGCTTCAAACTTTCTGCTGAAATGGATATGTTTATAATTTCTTTATTAAAGCTATAATTTATAGTGATTCTAGAGTATAAGCCACAGGGATTACCTCAGGAAGTATTCTAGGAGACTTGGGAGGTGATTGTACAACTTCTGATCTAAAAGTAGGAGATTCTGGAGGGGATCTGGAAGTTGTAGGAGATTTGGAGGGAGAATGACTCTTGGAATGGACTTTTGTTTTTGGATTGGACTTACTTTCCATTCATAGTCTGCATGCCCTCCTTCTAGTGCGAAAAAGTTATGAGGTCTCGAAAATCATTGCTTCAACAAAGAGGGAAAACCCATCGGTCCGGACCTTAAGACAACTCCTTTTCCATTTAGGTAGTGGCTTCGACTGGGGATAATGGGACTAGTTTCCCAATGTTAGATGATGAAATGAATGTGTGATGCTTATAGTGGGGTGAAATAGATGGATTTGTAGTAATGAATCAAATAGAAAAATAATTGCATTAATATATTCTATAACCTGATATTGTTTAATTTTTATCTAGATGCGATATATAATGATTTTCCCTCATAAATGACAATATAGATTGCTCAAACACTAATTGAAATCAAACTTGCTTCAAGATGATTATTTTGATTAAGTAGTTAATCAAAATAATGTGTAAACTCATAATGCATTTATAATATCATAGCAACTTGCTTAACAGTTATAAAAATATCAATGACAGCATGATTAGTAGTGAATACATGTAACATTTTTCTTTAAATATTATACCAGATACACTTTGCTCAGCTCATAAAAGAAATAGCTACAGTTTATTCCTTCCCAAAAATATGATTCTAGGAGTATAATAATGCAACTTCTCAAAATCCTTTATGAAAATTCCTAAACAATGTTCTAATTGTTCTATTTAGAAAAGGATGAAAGTACAGTAGTGCGAGCTTTCGTAAGCCTTTCTTCGTAAAATTCAGGACCTTTATTTGATACAAAATTAATCTGAAATAGCAAAAAACAACTCTAATCTATTGTGCATAGCATTGAGGGCATTAAACAGACCCCTTCAACAATGCTTAAAGGAAAACAATATTTTGGTAGAAGTTTCTGAAAATGGTTTGTTGTCATCATTAGCTTCATTTTTTCCATCGAATTATTTGGATGTCTATATGCCTCTTTGAACTGATCTGCCACTAATTAGCACAACTATCTTTCTCTATCATGAACCTGAACATGGAAAAGAAGAATCGATAAGATGGTAATAAATGAGACTGATAAGTGACTTTTATTTGAAGCAAATCACTTTTCCAAGAAATCAGGAAAACGTAGAGCACAATAAATCTGACACAGGAATCATAGAGAGGAATGTTGAGTGAGGAGGTGGAGCTTTACAACTAATAAAAAATTAGAGTTTTGGGGTAGGACTTCAGAACAATTGCATTCAGTATAGCCTGGGAGTCTTTCATATAAAATCCAAAAAGGGGCCTTCTCAAATAAAATTGCAATCATAATAGGAATGGGCAGGAGACAGAGATATGATGTTCTTTTGTTATTTGTGATAGACGCAAATGGGGGTATGTATGAGTTGGAGTGAATAATCCTGTCGAGTCCAGTCTAATTGAAATTTGACTGGTGTGAAAGGTTTATTATAAGTCGTATCCCTTTAAATTTTGTGATTGTGAGATCCCAGGGTAATGTCGGGGATGGCATTATCGTGATGTCACTATAACGTGACAGATGATGTGAAATGGTGACGTGAAAAATGATGTGGTGACTCACAAGTGACGTGGAAGGTGATGTGGTGATGATGTGGATCTGATGTCATTGTTGACATCATATTGCAATCGGCGTTGGGATGAAGCATGACTTTTTTAGAATTTTGCGATTACAGTATAGGCCCTAGAAGCGATATAAATATAAATCGCAATATATAATTCTGGCGGGTTCAAGCCTTATCGCATATCACAATCGGAAAGGGAAATGTTTCTTGTGATAGCTCTGAACGTGGGATTTAAATGGAATGAAGTTGATAATCCCCGCGGCTCTGTTTATATCGCATATCGCAATTGGCAGTGTGTAGCGAGAAGAACCTTTAGAATCTTGGATACTCCGATAGCTCTGGGCACGGGATTTAAATGAAATCTATTTTATAATCCCGCAGGTCGGGGCTTAATCTCATATTGCAATCAGAAGTGTGTAGCGGGCTTAAGCTTTTTAAAACCTGAGGTAGTCATGGACGTGGGGTTTTATGGTTTGTATTGGATAATCCCCGCGGGTCTGGTTTATATCGAAATTGTAATGGAGTTTGGCGGAGTGGTCTTAAGCCTTTTGAAATTTGGTTATACGTGATGCAGGGAAGTGGGATGAGTTGGAGTTTGTTAAGATTTCAACCTTACGGGATTAAAAAATCTGATTTATTTTGTCTAAATAATCCATATTTTTGAATACTTAAGGCTTTTTAAACCTAAGTATAGTTTTGATCTCGGGGGCTACGAAAATTTGGCTTTTTCAGATAATCAAGGTTTAATACTTGGGTTTTAATTAGAAAGCCTAAGTATTAAATTTGTATTATAATATTTTCTAAGATGAAGGGTCTCTGTTTTAATATAATACATTTCATAGGAAATTTATAATATATTAAAATGCGGATTGTTGGACAGTACAACACCAGGGGAATCAAACATTATTTTATCTCCCGTCATATGTCTAGAGCATCTACTGTCCACGTACAGTTTATTTTTTTGATCTTGAGCATATAGAACTTGGCCACACTTATCAGGTTTCTTTTATTCTTCCTTATTTCTCCATTGCATGATTCCATTTGTTTCATAATTATTCTAAGATGTTAATCTATTGTCTTTAAGCTGACATTCGTATGCCTTATGCACAAAGTTGTGACAATAGAAACATTCAGTGATATCAAGGAGAGGAGAAAATTCATTTTTGTCTATATGTTTATTTTAATGTTAGTGAATCCATTCTTTCTTCTCTTAGAATTTCCCAAATCAATTCTTCTAACATAAGCTCTACAATCTATGGCTTTATGTCCAAAATTTTTACAGCAGTAACAATATCCATAAGAAAAATATTTGTACCTAGTAGTGTATGTTGTTTGAGAATATAACCATCTTGATATTTGATAATCTTTTCTCCTGAAGAAGTATGGTTTTTGATAGATTTTTGTTTGATTGTCCATTCCTTTTTCCTTCTGTAATTTTCAAGCAATGTTTCTTTGCAGTTGTTCATTTGATGTTGAAGTGTGCTCAAATTTTTATTCTGACATTGATGTGAGCTGTCATTCTCTACCCTAGAAGCTTTTACAATGGTGATTGTCCTTTTATCCTTTGACTTGGATTTACTGGACTCTCCTTCATAACCTAACCTAGTCTTTATAAGTGGAGACCTATCAGCATTTAATATCATCCAATTTTTCAGACCCTTTTATCTGTTGAATATTCATGTTTAGTTAAGTTTTTTCCTTCTCTAGCTTCTTCTTCAGACTTACCACCTCTTCTTCCAATATTTCACACTCCTAGCTTTTCTCTTTTATGTGCTGCATCAAAATGTCTTCCACCTTATTTAATTCTTCAAGATCAACTTATAACTTGATAATGTCTTCTGGATTTGATTCTTCTTTTACATATTTCAATAGTATCTCTTTTTGCTTTCTATTTTTTAGTTTAAGCCTTTCCACTTCATCTAGGGAATTGATAAACTCCCCCTCAAGGTCTACCTCACCTTCCTCTTCTTCTTTATATTCCTGGAAATATTTTTCAATTTTTTCCAATGCCATCAACATGAATTCATTCATTCCATATCCACTAAAGGATTCATTGGAACTTTCAAATACATTGTTATCTTCTTGAGAAAAGGAACTATTCTTTTAAATTTTCTCTCTTTTTGTATCTTATTAGGCTTGTTCTTATCTTTCCCTTTAGGCTATTTTTCTTGTTTCTTATAAGGACATTTTGAAGCATAATGCCCCACTCTTCCACAATTAAAACAATTAACTGGAAGTTTTTCTTTGTACTTACCTGTGTGTTTCTTCAACCTTCTAACAAATTTATCTTCTTCTTCATCAGAACCTGAGCATGAACATTCCTTTTCTTCTATGGACTTGTTTTCCTTAAAAGTTTCCTCTCTAGTGACTGCCTTCCCCTCCCCGGATAAAATTTTTAGTCATAAAGGTGGAGGAACCCAATACTTGATAAGGGAAGGAATCCTCGAATCAATGGGAGATGGAACAAAGCTCCTTGATCTTTCCAGATCTGCTCAAAAGATTCTAACCTCGTTAGTTATTAATTTTATCTAAGGCCTAAGAAAATTCAAAGAGAAAGTAGAAGAATTCATCATATTAAAAGGAAATATTGTTACTAGTTAATGTGTCCATGGCCGTATGAGTGTAACATATATTTACATTTACCTAACAAAATATGTTGTTTTACCAATAATTTACACAATGATTTTTTTATGAGGTAAATAATCTGATCTGAAATCACTCGTGAATGATCTCAGTTAATTAATGAAGGTATTACAGACTCAAGTGCAGGTGTGTGTGCCTATGTTATCTTATGCAACGGATCGATAAGATTGTGAAATACACAGACACTAAAACAATAAGAGAACACAACAAGAAAACACATAAACACAACAAATTTATAAGGAGTTCACCCAATCCTCCTGGGCTACATCTCCTAGTCCAGCCTTCAGTGGTGGCCTTTCTATTGTGTCTTAAAAAGCAGAGTTTTACAACAGTGAGCTCAAATTGAGTCTCACTTAATAGATAATGATCAGTAGGACTGTACTTGGATTCCCCAAGTCTCTAGAGTACACAGACTCCCCTTACTGAATCTCGACCTCAACTGGTCTCAGTGGTATGAGTCCAATTTGGTACTCAATACCTGACAGGTATACACAGAGGAGTTGCTTGAACCTCTCAAGCCTTTTCTGGAGTTCACAGACTCTCGAACTCTCTCTGTCTCTGTTTGCTCGATGCTACCTTTGCTCTGCAGGTCAGCTCGGCTTCTCTGTTCTCTACAATTTTTGCTTCTCTCTCTCTTTGCTCTCTTTTCCTGCTTCTCCTTTTTCTCCTCTTTCTCTGTCTATTCGTGGCTTAAAGCCAATCTGCTCCCTGACTGTTCATTTCTGCTTCCCGACTCTCTAGATCTCCTACCTCTGTCTGCTGGAATTCCCTTGCTCTGTGTCATCATCACTGTAACGCTTCACAAAGAGGTGGCCATCTGTTTCCTCACGAACTGAGTGTCAGTTCTCTTTGAACGGTCACTATTTCCATTGCTCCAAGATTGCCCGTGAAACTGATTCCTCCGCCAACTCATTGTTCATGCCGGATCTCAAATCTTATCTGCCTCAGCCTATTTCCTTATTGAATCCGATCACCCATCAGATTGCTTCTCCGCCGTTGATTTGGGGCCTCTTAAACCTACGGTCTCCATCCATATCGCCCGGGTAAGTAGCATGACCTTTACCCATGCAACGAGAGCGGTTTTCTCTCTCATCCACTGGACATGTGTCATCTGTTGTATGGAATCGGGAGGGACTCAGTTGAACCCGCTTACTGCTTGAGGGCCTCCCGATATCCTGCCAGTTTTAGCGCGGGGCCTGCCTTCTGACGAAATCAGTGATTTCCGTACGGTTTTATGCTTTTCCCTGTGACCAAGCGCTCGGGGCTTTCCTTCACTGAGGGTGGTACCCTGCGATATGCGATTAGCGCGCGTATTAGAAACCGCCTATGTTTTTGGTTCTCACTTCCCGTTTTGCCAGTTTACGCCAGCACGCGGTTACCATGGGCCAACGGTCTGCATGCTTTGATCGAGAGTCCTCGTTGCTTCGTGCTAACCACAAATTGCCATTGTTCAGAGGTTATTTCTAATAAGCTCGACATCCATAGCACTTTGAAACTTTGGTATGAGTTTTACAGAGTTCAGGAAACTTTTAAGAGTGTTTTAGGATCCAATTCGAATCACGACCTTCCCACTCAAAAAGCCTTTGGACCACCAAAAGTTAGTTTTCAAGCATCGACTAAGTGAGGGTATAGTTGCCTCACTTGTCCAATCTCTATCCATTTTGCACTGCTTGGCTTTGAACCCTTGAGTCCAATCCTGAAGTACTCAACATCTCCAATGTGCGTCATCCTCACCTTCCTGTCTAGAACTGTATCTTCCTGCAATTCATTTGGATATTCAGGTAACAGATCATCAATCGAAGGCAATTGACTATGCTCTTTGGGATCTTAAATTAATGAAGGTTCAAATAGTCTCAAGCTATCTCCATTAACGATTGAGTAGATGTGCATGTAAGTTGGTAAATCAAGGCGAAAATCATTCTCACCAATTTTCTCAAGTATCTTGAAAGGTCCATACCTTATTGGCTTTAGATTTTTACCTTCACCTTGCATTCTGTCCTTGTTGATATACAGGCAGACTTGATCACCAACATGGAAACTATGCTCCATATAATGCTTGTCATGCCTTGCCCTTGTATTTGGCTTGGCTCTTTTCCATTTTTTCCTGTACTGCTTGGTGAATCTCTTGGATTTGTTCAATGAACTTGGTTGCCTTGTCCACATCACTGTGTCCATCAACTGCTATGTCTTTACCAAAGACAAAATCCAAGGGAGACCTTGGTGTGAAACCAAAGCAGGTCTCAAAAGGAGATCTCTGTGTAGAAGAATGTTTTTCTCGGTTGTAAGCATGCTGCACATAACACAAATGTTCATCCCAAAGTTTGGGATGCTTGTTGCAATAGCCTCTAAGCAACTGGATCACTATCCTGTTGACTACTTCTGTCTGGCCATTTGTCTATGGATGAAAGGTTGTGCTTTTCTTCAGTTTGGTGTCCATCAGTTCCCACAGACTCGACCAAAACTTCCCAATAAATCGGGTGTCTCGATCAGATACAATGGAAGTGGGCAATCCAAAATGAACCCATACATGCTGAAAGAACAACTTTGCAGTTTGTTTAGCTGTAATCTATTTATTACAAGGTATCAAAATGCACATTTTGTTGAACCTATCCACAACAACATATAAATAGTCATGACCTTTCCTAGATTTAAGCAGTCCTCCAACAAAGTTCATGGAAACACTTTCCCAAGGATGAGAAGGAACTGGTAGTGGAGTGTACAAGCCTAGTTTTCTATTGTCGGGCTTGCTTTTAGCACACATGGTACACCCTCTTACATATCTAGAAAGTGTCTCATTCATTTTTGGTCAATAACAAAATCTTTGCAGCTATGCAACCATTTTACTTACACCAAAGTGACCTGATATTGGAGAAGTGTGTGCTTCCCAAATTATCTTTAGTCTTTCAGTTTGTGGAATGCATAGCTTCCCACAATGATGTAAGAGTTGGTCCTTAATGTGATAATCCAATTCTTCTACTTGTTTGCCTTGACTTAAAGTTGCATATACATCTCTAAAATCTATATCTTGAGCATATTTTTCAATGTAGCTCTCATGTAGTATTGAATTATGCTTAGTATAGTGGATGCATTTATAATAGGTCTAGATAAAATATTTGCAACTTTATTGTGTATGCCCTCTTTATATCTGATGACTAAATGAAACTGTTGTAGAAAACCCATCCATCTGTAGTGTCTTGATTGCTGCAACTTAGTTTGGGAGTGTAGATATTGAAGTGGTTGATGATCAGTATGTATAACTATCTCTTTGCCCATTAAGTAATGTTTCCACTTTTTCACACTCTATACTAATGCATACAATTCTTTATCATATGTGGGATAGTTAACTACTGCAAAATTAAATGTCTCAGAATGATAACATATGGGTTTACCATGTTGTATCAACACTGCTCCCATGGCATAGTCACTGGCATCCGTTTGGATCTCAAATGGTCTTTGAAGATCAGGCAATGCTAGTACTAGTGTTGTACTAATATTTTATTTCAAGGTGTTGAAGGCTTTCTGTTGTTTGCCTCCCCACTGAAACACCTTGTTCAATCCTGTTAAAGCATGTAAGGGAGTTGCAATTAAGGAAAAGTTAGAAATGAACTTTCTCCAATATTGTGCTACTCCTAAGAAGCTTCTAACTTCTATAGCAGATTTGGGTTTAGGATAGTTTACAATGACTACCACCTTAGAGGGATCTATCTTCAATTCACCACCCCCTACTATATGTCCCAAATAATTCAAAGATGTTTTGCCGAATTCACATTTTGAGAGTTTAACATAAAGTTTTTCTCTTTTCAAAACATCTACTATCTGCTTGAAATGCTTTAAATGTTCTTCCCACATTTTTCTAAATATAAGAATGTCATCCAGATATACAATAACAAAATCATCAAGAAAAAGTTTGAGTACATCATTCATTATTCTCATGAAAGTAGCAGGAGCATTAGTTAAGCCAAAAGGCATAACCAGCGACTCATACAATCCCTGCTTTGTTTTGAAAGTAGTCTTCCATGCATCTTATTCTGCAACTCTGACCTGATGATATCCACTATGCAAGTCTAACTTGGAGAAATAAACAACTTCCTTTAACTGATCTAATAGATCATCTATGCGAGGAAGGGGATAACGATTTTTTATTGTTATCTTATTCAGTGCTCGGTAATCAATGCACATTCTCCACGAGCCATCTTTCTTTTTCACCAAAACGATTGGAGACCCACATGGTGATGTGCTAGGTCTGATGAACCCCTTCTCGAGAAACTCCTACACCTGCTTCTTGATTTCTGTATTCTCTAAAGCAGACAACCTATACATTCTGATATTAGGCAATGGAGCATCTTGCTGCAAATTAATATCATTCACTATTTCCTTTTTGGGTGGCAGACCTTTAGGTTCTTGAAACAAGATATCATATTCTGAAACAACTTTTTCTAAATCAGATTTCTATTTAGCATCACAGCCCTCAAATACATTGGTTTTGTCAGGTTTCTTTTCCTTTACAACCATCAGTAAAAATTGTTTGCATGAATTTACAATTTGTTTCATCTGCCCTGAGTTTATAAGAGTGTAATTATTCTTGAGCTTATGAGCCCTTACAAAGTATTCGATTCCATCTTTAACGAGTAGATACTTGTTCTTAGCTCTATAGAAAATATCTTTTCTATCATACAAGTAAGGACTTCCTAAAACAATTCCACATATATCCAAAGGAACTATATCTAACTCAACCTCATCTACAAATGCTGACCCAAAAAAAAACTTAATTTTACATTGTCTAGTCACTTGTAGTTGTGCTTTATCACTTAACCAACCTAATGGGTATGGTTTCTTGTGAGGTGTAGTCAGTAATCCCAACTTCTTTACAATTGCTTCAGAAATTAAATTTACTTGTGAGCCACTATCAAACAAAGTATCAATCTTTTGATGTTTGGAAATAACTCAAATATGGAAAAGCTCATGTCTTTTTCTCTCATTTTCTTCATCATTAATAGATTACGCAGAATTGCTAGTAGATGCTTCTGAATTTTTACCTCTTATACCTGTGGCTGCAATGGTTGTTTCATCTCGTGATTCCGACCTCGAATATTTCTAAATAGCTGCAGCGGTCTTCTTCTTCTTGCCCTTGAACTTCTTAGGTCTCAGCTCCGGATGTAGAATCCAACAGTGCTCATCATCATGCCCATCCTTCTTACAATGAGTGCATGAAGACTTGCTTTTCTATGCAGTGTTGGCCTTCCTCTCTTTCCATTTCTGTTTTCTTTTCTCCTTATTCTTGCTTGCAATGGGCTTGCATGATCCTCCAACTTCTGGCTTCCCATTCTTTCCTCTAGCTTCTAGATGCGTAGCTTGAACAGATACCTCATCTATACTAGTGGGATTAAACATGAGGATAGTGTGCCTCATGTAGCTGTGTAGACCACCTATGTACTTCAACGGAGTCTCGGGTGAGTCTAATGAAATTCCTAGAATCAAAGCTCTTTTCCTAAATCTTTGGGTGTAACCTTGTACACTTTGCCCTTTCAATTGGTGAAGAGTTTGCCAGCTCATCAAGGCTTGCTGCATGTAAGCTAGTGGATAGAACTGCTTTTTTATTGCAAAAACAAATTCACTTCAGACAGAAAGAATCTTACCATGTTTCTTCATGTCAGCTTGTGTCCTGCCTTCCCACCATATCAAGGCAGTGCCTCCGAGGCGTAGGCTGGCTAGCTGAATCTTACTTTGGTTTGAGTCGATGCTCTGCACTCTGCAATAAACATCAATTTTTCTGATTTAATTATCCAGCTTCTCTGCATTCAACTCTCCATCATATATTAGTAAATAAAATTTAACATCTAATTTAATCAAAGATGTCTTCTTTTTATGTTCAGGGCTGTTAGGAGGTGTGAGAAAATTTTCTTCTTTCCCTTTGCCTTTTGAGTGGTCATGCAGGAGAGATTCTTCTTCTCCTTTTTCTTTAGAGCGTGATGAATCTTCATCTTTACCTTTCTTAAACTCCCTGTACATTTCCTCTACCATGGACCTCATGGCTAGGAAACTATCTATGAATTGGGGGTTTGGTCCTAAGGGACTTTCTTTGACATTTTCTTCTTAGGATAGACTCTTCCAATTTCCGGGTTAGTTTCGACGAACTCTCCTTCTCCTAATTTAAGCTTTGATCTAGTTAGCATTCAACAACAAAATCTAGCACAAGCTTGTCTAACCTTAACAACCTAGGAGCTCTGATACCACTTGATCTGAAATCAATCGTGAATGATCTCAGTTAATTAATGAAGGTATTATAGATTCAAGTGTTGTGGTGTGCCTATGTTATCTTATGAAACGGATCGATAATATTACAAAATACACAGACACTGGAACAGTAAGAGAACACACCAAACAAACACATAAACACAACAAATTTAATAAGGAGTTCACCCAATCCTCCCAGGCTATGTCTCTTGGTCCAGCCTTTAGTGGTGGCCTTTCTATTGTGTCTTAAAAAGCAGAGTTTTATAATAGTGAGCTCAAAGTTAGTCTCACTTAATAGATAATGATCAGTAGGATTGTACTTGGATTCCCCAAGTCTCTAGAGTACATAGACTCCCCTTACTGAATCTCGAACTCAACTGGTCTCAGTGGTATGAGTCCAATTTGGTACTCAATACCTAACAGGTATACACAGAGGAGTTGTTTAAACCTCTCAAGCCTTTTTTGGAGTTCACAAACTCTCGGACTCTCTCTGTCTCTGTCTGCTCAATGCTACCTTTGCTCTGCAGGTCAGCTCGGCTTCTCTGTTCTCTACAATTTTTTCTTCTCTCTCTCTTTGCTCTCTTTTCCTGCTTCTCCTTTTTCTCCGCTTTCTCTGTCTGTTCGTGGCTTAAAGCCAATATACTCCCTGACTATTCGTTTCTGCTTCCCGGCTCTCTGGATCTCCTACCTCTGTCCGCTGGAATTCTCCTGCTCTGCATCATCATCACTATAACACTTCACAGAGAGGTTGCCATCTGTTTCGTCACAAACTGAGTGTCAGTTATCTTTGAACAGTCGTTATTTCCATTTCTCCAAGATTGCTTGCGAAACTAATTCCTCTGCCAACTCATCGGTCATGCCGGATCTCAAATCTTATTCGCCTCAGCCTATTTCCCTGTCGAATCTAGTCATCCATCGAATTGCTTCTTTGCCGTTGATCTGGGGCCTCCAGATCCTATAGTCTCCATCCATATCGCGTGGGTAAGTAGCATGACCTTTACCCGCGCAATAAGAGCGGTTTTCTCTCTCATCCGCTAGATGCGTGTCACCTATTGTATGGAATCAGGTGGGACTTGGTCGAACTCGCTTACTGCTTGAGGGCCTCCCGATATCCTGCTAGTTTTAGTGTGGGGCCCGCCTTCTAACAGAATCGGATATTTCCGTATGGTTTTATGCTTTTCCCCATGACCAAGCGCTCAAGGTTTTCCTTCAATGAGAGGCACACCTTGCGATACGCGATTAGCGCTAATCGTATATCAAAAACTGCCTCTGTTTTTGGATCTGACTTCCCATTTTGCCAGTTTGCGCCGGCATGCAGTTACCATGGGCCAATGGTCTGCACGCTTTGACCAAGGGTCCTCGTTTCTCTGTGTTGACCATAAATTTCCATTGTTCAGAGGTTATTTCTAATAAGCTCGACATCCATAGCACTTTGAAACTTTGGTATGAGTTTTACAGAGTTCAGGAAACTTTTAAGAGTGTTTGAGGATCCAATTCAGATCATAATCATGGTGATTTGAGCCTTGAATCTCACAATTTAAAATATAATTCATAACATGGAGATCATCAATCAAACACAATCACAATTCTAATCATTCAAAAATCACCCTTAGGACTAGACTTGAGAATCCCCAACCGGGACTAAAATTCTGTCAAAAACTTGGCATAAATGCAACCTACAAGTCTAGGATACAAGACATAGCATAAATCACTGAAAGAACTTATTAAACATAAACAGAAGGATCACGTCCTTCTCTGTTGAACTAATACATCATCAATTAGGTCTTGAATCCATCCATTTAACAACTACAAGTAAATACATGAAATAAACATGAATGATTAATTCAACCATGCTTATAACTAGCATAAAACCATATAAATATTAGAGATATGACAACCATTAAATCCACATATAAGTTAGTGAAAAAGTAAGAGAACTTAGGTTTTGATTAATCATAGGAAAATCCAACCATGTTCAAGACTTCCGCGTACCACCCAACCATAGACATGGTTGAACCAAATCTCTCTTTCATCTAGTCACCCCTGTGCCATATTCCAAGCATGAATGCGGGATCTCATAGAACAACAAATCTGAGAACAACCAAGGGAATCCAAAGGTTAAATCACCTCCACCCTCACCAACCTATGATCACACCAATACTGGTGCTCCGATCACAACCAAATAGAACTTGGAATTCCATCCGGAATCCATCACTATCCTTGAGGAATTTTCTGTATCCTTGTCTCTCGGACTTTACCATAATCCAAACCTAGATCACTAGGCCCTAAACCAAGACTTCTCCCTTAGGCTTTACTATGTATCCCACCAAAACTGGTCAATGGATTCCTAGGCCCTTGCGAATGAACATTGAGACCACCTACGCCTCAGATTTTGAAATCCATTTGTCACTTCCAAAGCTCGAAACTGACATCAACATCCCAACACACCATGGCATCCAGAAAAATTCTAGGCTAGGCTGAAAACCACTGTCATAACTCGACAAAAACATGCCACCAACAGTAAGAGAACCATACAAAAGCATGCAAATCCATGCATGTCC
Organism: Pinus tabuliformis; assembly: GCA_031772625.1. Lineage (NCBI taxonomy): Eukaryota > Viridiplantae > Streptophyta > Pinopsida > Pinales > Pinaceae > Pinus > Pinus tabuliformis. The sequence goes on from CM062804.1 coordinate 1,255,571,139, forward strand.
AAACCAGGTAGGAAATCACACATGCAAAAGGTTACCTGCAAGTATTCACGTTGAAGATTCTTAATCTTGCTTTCCTTTCCCTTTCTTGCTTTTCCTTTCCTTGTTCTAAACTAGAGTGCTCCAAAAAAACTCTAAGTGACCAAGAGAGTGAGAGAGAGAGAATAATGAGAGAGATCCAAGCTTGAACTGACAAAAGCCATGAACTGATCTTCAAAATACTTTTCATGCATAAGGCCTCTAATTTCTTCATTTTCCATTATTTTCCTTCAATTTCCTCCTCACATGCAACCTGTGACCTTTCATCTTACTTTTCTCCTAATTTCCTTTATTTTCATAAAGAGATGTGCCAAAAATGTCTTTTGCCTTTTAATTCCTTTGTCTTAGCCTTTTCCAATTTTCCTTAGCCAAAACACACATCTAGTGATGGCCACTAGGATATATTTTCCCAACATTAATCTTGGAATAAGTGTACCTTAACTATGGTCTTACTTTGCCTTTATTAACTTTTATTACATGAACTTTTCAATAGGGCTATTACAAAACCCTCCCCCTTGGGGAACACTATCGTTGGTGTTAAACCACACCAAGACCTCAGAAAAAATTGTTGAAAAGAAAACATACTCCCCATGGAACTTTATAACTTAGCTCGTTGCAATATTTACAATGAAGAACTTGCTCAAAAGCAGAACATCATGAAAACATGACAAGATAATAACCATACCGCTTATTGGAGCTTTATAACTTAGCTCATGGTGGTATTTACATCCATATACATATACATATACAAATATCAAAACATCAGCAAGACATATTCCAAACATAAACCAACATCAAACCAAAATTGCTTTGCCTTAACCAGCAAACAATGAATGATATAAGACCCGCATCTTATCCACCATCTCCCATGTAGCTTCTTCAGGCCCAAAGTGCTTCCACTGCACTTTAACTTTCTCTATAGCTCTATTCCTGAGCATGAGATGTTTCCTCTGCAATATGAACTGAGGCTCTGATTGGAACTCTCCTTCTTGCTCTACTAGCAATATAGACCAATCAATAACATGATCAACATCCTTTATATACTTATTAAGCAATGAAATATGGAAAACATCATGGAATTTCACTGTTGGAGGCAGTGCAAGTCAATATGTCATTAGTCCAATCCTCTCAAGGATCTCAAAAGGCCCACAATATCATGGTGCCAACTTGAAACATGAACCAATCTAGAAATACACATTCTCCCTAGCCTAAAACTCCTTGAACACTCTGTGTTGATCCGCATAACTCTTCTATCTATCATGTGCTTCCTTTAGATTCTTTTATGTAACCTGCATTTCCTGCTCCATGCCCGCCAACATGTTTGGTCCAATAAGCACCCTGTTCACTGGATCACTCCAACTGATGGGATTGTTACAACTATGTCTATAAAATTCCACGAAAGTACCCATCCTCAAGGACTCCTGATAACCATTATTGTATGAAAAATCCACCAATGGAAGATACTCCTCCCATTTCCTCTATTGGTGCATCACATACATCCTCAACATATCTTCCAAGATCCTATTGACCCTCTTTGTCTGACCATCTATCTGTGGATGATAAGTTGTACTGAAGGCCAACTCTGTAGACAAACCTGCAAATAGCTCCTTCCAAAACTTGGAAGTGAACTTTGCATCCCTGGTCAACACAATCGTCTTTGGAACACCATGTAGTCACAATATTTATTTGATAAAAACTTATGCTATCTCACTAGATGAATATGTAGTCTTCACCGCAATGAAGTGAGCTACCTTGCTCAACCTGTCAACCACGACCATAATAGTATCATGTTGTCTCACTATCCTCGGAAGACCTGTGATGAAATCCATGGAAATGACCTCCCATTTTCATTCTAGAATCACAATAGGCTATAGTAGACCACCTGGATGCTTGCATTCCACCTTTACCTATTGAAATCTAAACATCTAGTAATGAACTCTGCCACTTCCTTCTTCAGATTCGGCCAATAGTAAGAATTATTCATCACCTTCAATGTGTTCTGATATCTTGGATGCCCCGAATACGGTTTCACATGAAACTTCCTCAAGATAATATTCTTGAGCTCACTGCAATTCAACACATAGATCCTAACCAAAACCTCACCAAGCCATCTAGCATGAGATGATAGTCTGCATCTTGATCCCCTATACATGTACCTATACCTGCGTCGGTACTCTGTTGTAACATGTTCATGATCTCCCTGTATTTGGCATCCCATTGTCCTGCCTGCAAGATCCTATCATGTAACTCTGTCCATAGGAGCTTATAGCTACTATATGATGTACATGTACCTACCTATTAAGAGCATTTGCAACCCAGTTCTCTTTTCCTTTGATGTATCTAATCTAGAAGTCGAACTCACTAAGGGTAGCCAACCATCTAGCTTGCCTGGCATTTAGATTTGGCTCGTAAAAAAAATACCTCAACCCACTATGATCACTCATCAATGTAAACATCCTACCCAGAAGATAATGTCTCCACATCTTCAATGCATGTGTAATTGTTGCTAGATCAATATCATGCGTTGGATATTTCTACTTGTGCTCATTCATTTTATGTGACTCATAGCATACTATATGTCTTTCTTGCATGGGAAATCCACCAAGTCCCATCTTGCAAGCATTTGTACACAATACAAACTCCTTGTCTGGGTCCACAATTTTTATTATTGCTACATGTGTCAACAACTGCTTAAGCTGCTCAAAACTATCTTCACATTCAACCGTTAATTCAAACTTCTTACCTTTCTACTGCAATGATGTGATAGGATATGCAATGCATGAGACGTTCGTGATGAACCTCCTCTAGTAACCTTCCAATCCCATGAATGATCTCACCTCATCTACATTCTTTGGAGATGCTCATTCCATGATGGCCCTTGTCTTTTCTGGATCTACTGCTATGCCTTCCTTGGAGGCATTGCAAGTCGATATGCCACTAGTCCAATCCTCTCAAGGATCTCAAAAGGCCTGCAATATCGTGGTGCCAACTTGAAACATGAACCAATCCTCAAATACACATGATCCCCAACCTAAAACTCCTTGAGCACTATGTGTTGATCCACATAACTCTTGTGTCTATCCTTTTCTTCCTTTAGATTCTTCTTTATAACCCACATTTCCTACTCCATGTCTGCCAACATGTTTGGTCCAATAAGTACCATGTTCACTGGATCACTCCAACTGATGGGAGTATTACAACTCTGAATATACAATTCCATGAAAGGACTCATCCCCAAGGCCTCCTGATAACCATTATTGTATTCAAATTCTACCAATGGAAGATACTCCTCCCATTTCCTTTGTTGGTGCATCACGTACATCCTCAACATATATTCCAAGATCCTGTTGACCCTCTCTATCTGACCATTTATCTACAGATGATAAGTTGTACTGAAGGCCAACTCTGTACACAAACCTACAAATAGCACCTTCCAAAACTTGGAACTGAACTTTGCATCTCTGTCTGATAGAATCTTCTTTGGGACACAATGTAGTCACGCTATTTATTTGATAAAAACTTGTGCTACCTCACTGACTAAATATGTATTCTTCACCAGAATGAAGTGAGCTATCTTTCTCAACTTATCAACCACGACCATAGTAGTATCATGTTGCCTCACTGTCCTCGGAAGACCTATGATGAAATCCATGGAAATGACCTTCCATTTCCATTCTTGGATCACAATAGGCTATAGTATACCACATGTATGCTTGCATTTCGCCTTTGCCTGTTGACAGTCTAAACATCTAGCTATGAACTCTACCACTTCCTTCTTCAAATTCATCCAAAAGTAAAAATTCTTCACCGTTTTCAATGTCTTATGATATACTGGATGCCTCGAATATGGTTTCACATGAAACTCCCTCAAGATAAGCTTCTTGAGATCACTGCAATTCAACACATAGATCCTATCTGAAACCTCACCAAGCCATCTGGCATGAGATGATAGTCTACATCTTGATCCCCTTTACCTATACATGTATCTGCATCGGTACTCTGTTGTAACATGTTCATGATCTCCCTGTATTTGGCATCCAATTGTCCTGCCTGCAAGATCCTATCTTGTAACTCTATCCATAGGAGATATAACTGCTATATGATTTTCCTGTTCCTTCCTACTAAGAGCATATGCAACACGTTTCTCCTTCCCTTTGATGTATCTAATCTCGAAGTTGAACTCACTAAGGGTAGCCAACCACCCAGATTGTTTGGCATTTAGATTCGATTGGTCAAAAAAATACCTCAACCCACTGTGATCATTCATCATTGTAAGCCTCCTACCCAGAAGATAATGTATCTACATCTTCAACGCATGTATAATCATTTCTAGCTCAATATCATGCATTGGACATTTCTTCTCATTCTCATTCAGTTTATGTGACTCATAGCACACTACGTTTCCTTCTTGCATGGGAACTCCACCAAGTCCCCTCTTGCAAGCATTTGTACACAGTACAAACTCGTTGTCTGGATCCACAATTTTTATTACCAGTGCATGTGTCAACAACTTCTTAGGCTGCTCAAAACTATCTTCACATTCCATTGTTAATTCAAACTTCTTACCTTTCTGATGCAATGATGTGATAGGATATGCAATGTGTGAGAAGTTCCTGATGAACCTCCTATAGTAACTTTCCAATCCCATGAATGATCTCACCTCATCTAGATTCTTAGGAGCTACCCATTCCATGATGGCCCTTATCTTTTCTGGATCTACTGCTATGCCTTCCTTGGAGACAATGTGTCCCATGTAGTGTACCTCATTTTGAAAGAAGTTCCAATCTCTAAGCTTAGCATACAACTGATGCTCTCTTAGTAATATTAACACTGTTGTTGAATGTTCGACATGTTCTTCCTCATTCTTAGAATATACCATTTGTCATCAACGAATAATATAAAAAACTTGTCCAAATAAGGACACAACACACTATTCATCAAACACATGAATGTAGCTAGAGCATTAGTCAAACTCAATGGAACAACAACAAACTCATAACTCCCATATCTAGGCCTGAAAATAGTATTGAAGATATCCTGATGGTATCTCGATCTCAAGTCGATATTAGAGAACACTACTGCTCCCTTTAGTTGATCAAACAAATCATTAATACTCGGCAATGGGTACCTGTTCTTGATCGTTACCTTGTTCATATGCCTGTAATAAATGCACAATCTAAGAGTACCATCTTTCTTATTTACGAACAACATTGGTGCGCCCCAAGGTCATACACTGGGTTTGATGTATCCTTTGTCCAAAATTTCCTTTAGCTACTCAACTCGACCAACTCAGGTGTACTCATCCTGTAAGGTGCTTTTGATGCTAGAACTTCCCCTGACACTAACTCAATAGAAAATTCTACCTCCCTGTGAGGTGGAAACTCTGTAATGTCCTCCGAAATACATCCTGAAACTGCTACAAAATTGGGTACCTGCACAACACATCAGGATCCTCAACCTCCTTACCCTTGTCACTGGAAATGTGTATTGCAAACATAACACAACCGTTTCTGCAAGTACACTTAGCTTGCATGCGGTAACCATCCTCACTAATGTAGGCTTCTTCTCTCCTGGCATGGTCCTCTTTTCCCCACTCTCATCCACACACTCAATGGCCTTGTCAAAGAAATCCACTTTGGTTCTATGAAGGTATAGCCAATCCATACCCAAAAGCATGTTATACAAACCCAATGACAATACATTCACATGCACTGTTGTAGGCATACCATTTAACTCAAACGCACAAGCTCTTACCCAATGGTGAACTCGCTTCTTTGTACCTGTAGCCAGTTGTACTAACCAAGATTCTTCATGCACTTCTTTTCTCAAACCACGCTTAGCCATTAGGTCAGGATTAATATAACTATAGTTAGATCTAGGATCAATCAAAATAGAAACAACTTGATCACAAATCTTACCATCCATCTTAATGATTGATGATTGATCATCTGCCTGCCTGCTGTCCATAGTTGCATAAACCCGAGGAATGCTATGAACAACATCACCATATTTATGCACCTCCTGGGCATTGTAGATCTCGGGTCTACCACAACTTTGATACTGTGGACAATCCCTCTTACAATGATCCTTACCACATATCCAACACTACAATGGTTCCCTACCACCACCTATAGCCTGCTACTCTCAATGTCCCTTCTCATTTGTATTGAATATCTTGTAAGGAACTGCATTATATTTCTCACTTGCATCTTGAGGTCTTCCTTGCTTTGGTGGCCATTTTCCTTTACCTTCTCATTTCTTTCCAATTCATGCTTCGACTCAAATTTTCACTTCGACTACTCATAACAATGCTTCAACTTTCAGATGGCCTCCTCCAATGATCTAGGCTCATTGAACTCAAAATGGTCTATGTATGCAACTAGAAATCCACTGATGAATCTTTGAACCTTGTCCTTTTCCTCTCTGAGGTAAGGCACACATCTCAACAGCTCCAAAAATGTGCTAGTATACTTCTCATCTAACATAGAACCCATCCGTAACTCATAAAACTCCTTAACTTTGTCAACTTAGTACCTCTCAGACAAGTAATTCTTCTTGAAGAACCTTTATAATGTATGCCAAGTCAAATTATCCGCATGTATGTCCTTGACATTATTCACATATTCCCACCAAATATTTGCTTTACCTTTGAGACTAAAAAGGGATACCATTGCTTGCATGTTTTATGAGTAATCATTCAATCTAAATAATTTCCTGATGCCAAGCAACCAAGCCTCTGCATCTTGCAATTTCTCGATCTCTTCATCAGAGGTAGGTGGCTTTTCCTTCTTGAACTCATTCAACAAGTATCCCCTTCATTCCTCCTATACGGATGATAACAATGACGATCATGATGTCTATCCGAACCATAACTAGAGTAATACTTGCATCTGTCAACCCTCCTATCTAGATTGTCCAATATACTTCCATCTTTGATAGTGTCAGGTCCATCTAACCTGTGTCTACTATGAGACTTGCTTCCATATTCTCCATTAGTTCTATCCTCATGTCCATGGCTGATTCGAAGAGGTCCCTGTCGCTACAAATTTGATAAACTCTGAAGTAATATCAAATTCACCTCTATTTGTTTCTCTTGTGCCTGCATGATTTTGTCATTCTCTGCGTTGCAGCTCTGTATTTCTTCCTTCAGGATTCTTAATGTGTCTTCCAAGGTAGAAGAGTGCCCCACACTACACTGGTAATCTGATGCATAGGGATATTCTATGTAGTCTACCACCTTGCTAGTCATTTGATCTCTTTCCTGCAAGGCATAGTATGCTAGCTAACCAAATCACCATAAATCAACGTACCTTATCATAACTCGGGGAGGATACCTTGTCTGCAATATCATCGAATTAGCATGATGCATGTACAACATAACCATAATAACATATAGGCACATATCAATAAGTGCATTAACGCATAACCATCATACTAACTAGGGTCTAGTCATCAATGCAATGCCATATCAACAATGCATGTTATGAACTCATGCATAACAAGAGCCATTACTCCAGTATACACATTTCCTCATGCAACTATCCACCTGCATAAGAAATGCCTAAGAAACTACACATACACATAACCACATGTAGTCGAACATAAGCGATCAATTCTTGTAATGAACCTACAAGGCTGATGTATGTAATCAAATAACCCAGAATGAAACCCAATGTACAACGATGTAATCAAGTTGCCTATAATTGTATAACTAGTCACATACTCATGACGATGCATTCCATAAAATTGACATGAAGTTCCTCATGATACCCTTACTACTACCATGATCAATATGATGTACTACAACAAGAACATGGAACGCAAGTGTAAGAGCCACACACGCAACTGACATGCATGCATGACCAACACATTACCCATATCTATAGCACTAGATATGACCCAAAGAGAGCATAACCATGCTCTGATACCAATCTGTAACATCCCCTCCCAGGTCTACCCAAAGTAACCATGCTAACTAGGGTAAACATGAGGAGAGATGCTACTACAATCAAATTCGACATCCTATATCACTTTAAGGAAGTGGAATCAATGGAACATCGCATACAGTCATCCGACATCATCAACATAACCCTCAGGAGACAAGTCAACCACTTAGAAAAGCATATTCCTAGGTCCCATTGTTATTATGCAGCTCTTAGGCCATAGTAGATATTATGTTATCGGCAAGGGAGCACCAACAACCTAAATTTTCTCTCACAGGCCTACCTGCCAATGGCTGTGGACCAGAATTACCAGTTTTGTGCCAACGACCTCGGGATTTAAGCCACTTTTCTAGCCCATAACTTGTTGTAACTTCCAGAATTCATTAAAATCACAATAACAATGTGGATCAATGAAAAATCACCCTCAAGACTAGGCCTGAGCATCCCCAACTGGAACTGACATTCTATCAAACTCTTGGCATTAATGCAACCTGTAGGTCTAGGATACATGACAAAGCATAAATGACTGAAATAGCTTATGAAACATAACCAGGATAAAAACATATAAATATCATAGATATGAAAACCATTAAATCCACATATAAATCAGTGAAAAAATAAGAGAACTGAAATTTTATTAATCATACATAAATTTAACCAGGTTCAGGACTTCCACGTACCACCAGATGATAGACATGGCTGAATCAAATCTCTCTTTCAACCAGTCACCCCAGTGCAATATTCCAAGCATGAATGTGGGATCTCATAGAACAACAAATTTGAGAGGAACCAAGGGAATTTAGAGGTTAAACCACCTCCACCCTCACCAAACCATGATCACACCAAAACCGGTGCTTCGATCACAGCCGAGCCGAACTTGGAATTCCATCTAGAATCCTTCACTATCCTTGAGGAATTTTCCATCTCCTTATCTCTCAGGATTTACCGCAATCCAAACTTGGATTACTAGGCCCTAAACTGAGTCTTCTCCCTCAGGCTTTACTATGTATCCTGCCAAAACCGGTCAGGGGATTCATAGGCCCTTGGGAATGAACCTTGAGACCACCTCTGCCCTGGATTCTGAAATCCATTTGATACTTCCAAAGCTAAAAACCGAGATCAACATCCCAACACACCATGACATCTAGTAAAAGGCTAGGCTATGTTGAAAACCACTGTCATAATCTGACAAAACCATGCCACCGACAACAGGAGAACCATACAAAAACATGAAAAGCCATGCATGTCCAAACCAGCTAGAAAATCACACATGCAAAAGGTCACCTATAAGTATTCATGCTGAAGCTACTTAATCCTACTTTCCTTTCCTTGATCCTTGCTTGCTTTTCCTTTCCTTTGCTTTCTTTTCCTTTCCTTTCTCCAAACTAGAGTGCTCCAAGAAAACTCTAAGTGACCAAGAGAGTGAGAGAGAGAGAATAATGAGGGAGCTCGAAACTTGAACTGACAAAAGCCATGAACTGATCCTCAAAACTATTTTTATGCATGAGGCCTCTAATTTCTTCATTTTCCATTATTTTCCTTCAATTTACTCCTCACATGCAACCTGTGACCTTTCACCTTACGTTTCTCCTATTTTTCTTTATTTTCATAAATAAATGTGCCAAAAATTCCTTTTTTCCTTTTAATTTCTTTGCCTTAGCCTTTGCCAATTTTGCTTAGCCAAAACACACATCTAGCGATGCCCACTAGGATATACTTTCCCAACATTCAGTTGGAATAAGTGTCCCTTAACCGTGGTATTATTTTCCCTTTTTTAACTTTTATTACATGAACTTTTCACCAAGGTTGTTACAACCACCCAAGTTCATACTTCTATGGTGATTGTAACTTTCAGTTTCCTACAGTAGTGAGAGCCCTAATTCTCTTCGCATGTGTGAGATATTTCTATCCCAAAACAAATTAGAAATTACTTCGCTCCCCTTTCTCCTTCCTTCGCTAGGTGTTGGGCTCATTTCTTCTTCTTGACCAAACACTTGATGATGCTTGAGTGAGTGTGTCTAGAGTGAGGCCGACATTTCCTTTATATATTCCTTCTTTAGTCCTCAAAATATGCAGACATCATCTTCTATAGACGTGGACTTCTCCTTTGTAGGCCAACTTAATCATATAACATTTGCCAAAGCCTTGGAGGCTTAATTTACTTTGACTTTGAATTGAAAATTTTTCTTAGAATATATAACCTTCCCACGAAGGGACTTCCATATATGACAATGAATCATAAACCCTAGAAGCTCTCAATGGGAGCTTTGACCTATTAAATAAATTCCTCTTGATCATGAAACCCATGCTTGAAGAAAACAATAACATATTTATTTTTCTCATTACATCAAATACATAAAATCATGATTACATATGTCATTATGAATATCAAACCTAGTTACATATTTCAACACTCCTTAACTAGGGAGGTATTCATAATCCATACAAGGTACTTGTACATTCTCAATTTGAAGAATTCTCATAAGTAGAGTCTGATTGGTAACCCATTTGTATAGCATCGTATCATCTAGCATTCTTAGATAGTAAGGCCTTGACTAACAAATCTATCTCTCCACGAGATCTAAGCACAATGATGAAAATACCAATTATTTATAAACACCTTCATCATTGTCTCACAAGGAACATACTCCTCTCAGGTGTTCATAGGGTATGTCCTTCTAGGACTATTCTTATATTGGAACTCATTGCTCAAAGGATATCAGTAATTTGCTACTACTCTTATCTTGGACTCCCTACCACATCCTTAAAGAGTATCAAATGCTAGATTCTTACTAAACCCTTAATTATTTCTTCCAAAGTGAAGAAAAGAATGGTGTGCCTATCTCTCCTCATGGCCTTCACTAAGACTTACTATTGTTAGTCTTGGTCTAGTGCATGACACATGAAATAGAGAACCATATATGTCACTCCCTCTTAACCAGAGATGACCAACCCATTCCACAAAAGGAATGTACTCAAGCTCCCTCTTAACTAGGTATTTGTCCAAGCTCCCTCTTAACTAGGGACTTAATTTCAAAAACTTATTTGTGGAGATCATGGTAACTTCAACTGCTTCAAGAGATTATCCTTTGGATGTCATGAATTTTCATCATTATGGAGGCTTCATGTTTTAGGACTTCTTAGTAGGGCATCGTCCATTCATCACTTTCCTCAAGTTAGTCATGTCATTCTTTATATCTGCTTTCGTTCATACACCTACCTTCTCCACATCATTTTTCCTTCATGATATTTTATCCTAGAACATGAGTACCAGTTGTAGGTGACATCCACAACTCTTCCTTCGGTGTCCTTGTATTAGGCCATCCATATATTGATCAAAAATAAAAAATGATCATGAATTTTAACATTACCTTTGTGATCGCCTTACATCATGACTCTTCTGTTGCACCATCAATATTCTGCATACTAACATATATCTAAGATACAAAATGTCAAGGGTCTCCTTTTTCTAGACTGCATCAAAGTCTTCATATCTTTTCCATGGAGATGTCATGGGAAATCCTTCTAGTCATCAGATGTTGATTTCCTTTTATGTGATCATAGTTTCATATTTCATGATATCTCCTTACTTTCTTCACATATTTCTCCCCAGGAACTTCCATCCATAGTTCATTCATTTTGTCAACCACTTCATATTCCATGTGAGGACTTATTATGTTGATTTCATCTGGTCAATACGTGAACCATGCCTTCATGCATCTTTCCAAAGGATTATATCCAATTCTTGATCTTTCTCTTGACGTACAAAATTTATCCATGATATTTGCAACTATATGACACGACTCAATTTTATCAAATACATGCATAAATACCTCATTTCTTATTTTTGATCATCCAAACTTCTTTTGGTAGCTTCCATGATTGAAATTTCTTCAATCATATTGACCTAATTCATTTCTTTTTCATCATACCATCATCCCATGAATACCTATCCAATTTGGAATACTCAATGAGGCACTTGCTTATTTCAATAGGTGAATCTTCTAATGAATATTCCAATGTAGGATATTGATCATCCTCTTCCTGCAAATGCTCCTTTTGAATGAAGTATGTTGAGCTTTATATTAGATGACTTTCTTCTATCCATAAGCACTACTTATGATTCTAATGAGGTTCTCAAGAGCTTCTTCCTTCTATTGATGACTTTCATAGACTTCTACTTCAACTATCTTTTCAAAATTCTTATAATGATGTCACGAGCCCTTATTTCAATCATATGATTCTATGGTTCCATTCCTAACATGATGCGTGATTTACAATGCTTTCTATCTGGTGGTAATTCTTTAACCATGGTATAGGTCTTCCACCTTCTACTTCTTCGAGGTATCAAGAATAACGTTCAAGGGTCTCTATAGTTCCCTCCTTTCATCATGCTTCTTGAAACAAAGGCTTAGCCCATCCATATTTTACTTCTTGTACCTGCAATATTTATTGACAAGTACCCCAAGAAAAGTGTACAATACCAAAACATGATGTCAAGATGTCGTTCTAGGGTTTTATGCAAACAAGAGGTCATCTAGGGTTCCTTAAGTTCAAAGTCTAGATCATGTTTTTCTCTTCATGCCATTCTAGGGTTTATCCATTGTCCTAGAATCCTAACAAAATCCCAGAGATAAACTTATAGGGAATAAGACTATGGTTTCTTAGCACTACAATTTCTTATTGTTCAAAATACAAACCCTAGAACAAAAACTTCAACCCTTATGATGGACACATAAAAACATAGATTTTATACATACCTCATGGATACCTACCTGTAGAGCTTTGTTCTTTTGAATGTTGTCATTTTGATTGACACTTTTCTTCCTTCAAGGCTTCCTTTAAATGAGACTTTAACCAAGACTATGACATCTTTTCCACAAACTCTTTTCTATTTGATAGTTCTAATATTTCTTTTCTTCATATATTCATAGTAAATAATCTTCTTATTGTCTGTAGATTCTTATTTTCATTATCGTTTACAATTTATTAAATGATTATCAAGGAACTTCCATTGGAAGGTTAGCCTTCTCGAATGATTGATCATTCCACAAAGAATGAGTATATGAGAATTGTTGATGTTTGCACTCTTAGTGCCATAGATGTTTGATTCACCTCAAATACGAGTTTTACAAACTGTGATATAAATATGAATTATCTTCATGATGTTCTTCAGTATTCTTGAGGAGTTCGATTATTTTCTAAGGATGCCTATAAATTAGGTCATGAGGTTGCTACAGATGATTTCGTGATGAAACAATCTTCTTCTTTCTAGGTTTAGAGATTTGATCCTCGTTCCAAAGGATTCAGATTACTTTGAAAATTTGAATTAGGCCTTCCGCCTCTTGAAACAGTGATATAGTATTCTTAGAAATTAATCTATTTTGCACACAAGGATTGATATTAGAGGTCTACTTACTTTACTTTGAAGATTTTTTTGTGCTCAAAACTTGATCAAGCCTTCTTCTTAGATTATGAGTATTCCTTCTTTGATATCCTCAAGTCTTCTTATGACTTCGCTTCTTGAAGGAGAAACTTCTTTATTAATTTGAAACTTCTCTATAATATTCAACATGTATTTTCTCTAGATGAACTTCCTGTGATTTTTCCCTTGAATTTCCTTCTTTAAGTTTCCCTTCCTTGACTTGTAACCTTATCTTTGATACCATGTTGAGAAATTTAGGGGCAATAGTAAAAGGTAATTTCTCTTACTTATGATAACTTCTTATGAATACTTTTTATTTTTCTTGATTATGTTCTTCTTTAAGTTGATTATTTTTGTGTTCTCTTCATCAAACAATTACCAAAACATAATGGAAAATGAGACAAAGGACACAATATATAGGTGATCAACCAGGGCGAAAACCTCTCCAATATTGAGAAGAAAACCCACAAAATTCTTCTTCTTATAGAATCTTCAATTGATGAATTCCAAGACCTAGACCCTTGACTTATAACCCCTCCAAGACCAAGTCAATGCCTTTATTTAATGAGTTTTCCTTCCACAAAGTCAACCTCAGTCAAACTAGCCTTTATGTAGCATAAGCTTCTCCTTAGACCTCCCTTTTTGACCTACAACTTCTTGACTATAATTTGGCCTAACTGCAGCAAGCCTAGGCTATACGTGCAGGAAAGATCATGGAGAATTTGTCCTCATTTCTTCTTTACTTGGTGAGATACTTCTTCTTCAACAATTCGGCCTTCAAGATGATTCCTTTGCCACCCAATTTTGGACTTCTATGGTTACTGTAACGTTCGGTTTTCCTACAGCAGTGAGAGCCATAATTATCTTCGCACGTGCGAGATATCTCTAGCCCAAAACAAATCAGAAATTACTTTGCTCGCCTTTCCCATTCCTTCGCTATGTGTTAAACTCCTTTCTTCTTCTTGATTGAGCACTTGGTGATGCTTGAGTGAGTATATCTAGAGTGAGGTCGAGCTTTCCTTTATATAGTCTTTCTTGAGTCCTCAAAATAGGCCGACATCATCTTCTAGAGTGGTCGATTTCTCCTTTATAGGCTCACTTGATCATTTAGAATTTTAAAAATTCTTGGTGGGTTACTTTACTTGACTTTGACTTGAAATTTTCTCTTACAACATGTAACATGCCCAAGAAATGTCTTCCATATATGACAATGACTCATAAGTGATAGAAGCTCTCAATGGGAGCTTTGACCTATAAAAATAAATTCCTCTTGAGCATGAAACCCATTCTTCAAGAAAACAATAACAAATTTATTTTTCTCATTACATCAAATACATAAAATCATGATTGCATATGTCATTATGAAGACCGAACCTAGTTATTTATTTCAACATAATCAAGAAAGTAAGTAAGACCGTAAGTAGAGATCCTATTCTTGGCTCCCTACTCAGTTGAGCTACTTCTTGTGAAGCGTATCTCAATTGTCCAGGGGAAAAAGGACCATAGGTCTCATCACACCATCAAAAGAGGAATGAAAAAAAAAAATCTCCTAATGCAGTGCAAAAAACTTTCTCGACAAAACCAGAAAGAAGATAAATTCAAATTCAAGTCCTCACACAATCCTATTTGTCATTCACTATGTGATAATATATATGGGCTTTTAAAAAATAAAGGATATCATACTTACTTCAATCAACCACTAACTCCAATTGAGAATAGTGTGCTAATATTCAAACAAAGTGTTACACACTAAAACATAATAAAATAATTCAGATATAAAGCTCATCGTTCATCTAATGTGCTCAATGCAACATAGGAATCAAACCAATACAAATCTTAATAAATATTCAAGCTTTGGAGAATAAATTTCCATGAACCCACAACAAGAAATAATGCAACAAAAAAGGACCACAGTGTAAGCACTTTGCAATCACAAATGTTTGAAAGATATATTACTAAAGCTCTTAATGAAAACTACTAAACATTGACTTCAAAGTTATGCTCATTTTCAATGCATTATTGTGTAATGATTCAAATATTTATCTCTATAAAAAGTAAGGAAACACAAATATAAATCTATATCAAAATATCATTAAGATATGGCTCACATTCGTTTAACATTAGGTCAAAATAATATGCATCCCAATAGATAGGCAATCTTTGTAAAATTATACTTTGTTTCTAATATTTCAATAGAAGAGATAGATCGATCTCAAAGCATTGTTACAGAGGTACCCTATAGTCACAATGACTAAATAATAATTTTATCCAAGTCCCAAATAGAAGCTATATGTATCCTTCTTCAAATCATTCATATGCAATAATCCATTCAAAATGAATTTATAGGAAAGAGAGTAAAAGATTTTCATTATCAAAATATAATTGATTTAGAACTTGCTACAATTGATTTGTGGTGCAACGTTTAAAAGAAGTGATATATCAAAATTTCATTTCTTGTATTCTCCAATTCCAGGCACAATTCACATAAGAATACAATGAAAATATGATCCCAAGAAACAAAATAACCAATATTTCACTTTATGAGCACAAACCCACTTAGACCTGAAAGCTTTAAGGCTGATTAGCACACCACACCATATATGTTAAATAATACACCAACAAATTTATATCCTAGAGAAGGAAATAAAAAAAAGGAGAGGGAAATGATTGAGTTGATAGGCCCAACCAACCAACACGTTTCCTTATGAAAATATCAAATCACAGAGCTTATTATCAACACAAGTGATGGGACATAAAACTTGGCATAGCCTTAATATTGTAAGTTCTCATGCTTTTACATAGGACAGAGTTAGACCAAAGTCCAATGATCTTATGGAGAGATCCAAAGAGCTAAAGTAGCAACATATTATTATAGTAGAATCACTAGCCTGGATGAGAGCCATAACTATATTTTTATATCAGTTACAATACAGAGTCGGGCTACAACTAGCCAAAGCAGTTGCGAAACAAAATGAGTACAAATAATAACAATCCATGGGGAGATAATTTTGGTTGCACTTGTTTCCCAATCCTGGTAAATTGGAGATCTGCTTGTAGAGAGACTTGGAGGTCAGAGCCCCCAAATCTCGATCAAATGCCAAAATAAGACTTCAACAAAGCGTGTCCACTTTAACCTAACTCCATCAATGACTTTGACATAGTGTAAAGGTATCCCTTTGTTACGAGCCCATGTGGCAGTTCTTCACATATAAACAATGCACACTCTCCTTTTCCTTTGGTTGCAAGGACCTGTAGAAGGTGCAAGGCCTATGTTACTATCATTAGCAACCATTATAAATAAAAATTAAGCTTTAAAATGCACTCAAATGAAGGAGTTTTGGAATAATTAAATCTTTACCTTATAATTTTTTAAAAAGATGTACCATTGGGGCATATTCATCCATAGTTACACCAAAAGGTTGCGAGGATATGGAGTAAAGAGTTCAAAATTGGTAAAGAGGGAGGTAAAAATGGCGTTAAGATAATGGAAAACTCTGCACTTTTTAGGCTTGACATCTCCCTGCTATTGATGAGTTTGTGTGTCCTTGCACAATCAAAATGGATGAAACCATATTATAGTCACTCCGTACAATTTTCTGGCCAAATTGAAGTCTTTGTTTGTTCATTTCTTAATGTAAATATTAACCCTTGGTATACCAGTGGCTTGCATTTCCTTTAAATTTCTCTTCAACTTTATATTTTGATCTTATACATAACAATTATGTATGCGCCACTTGTTACAGGGAAAAGTGTCTATATAGAACTGCTCTATCCCACTAAGGTTTGACAGCTGCCTTAGAAACAAATAGAGAAAAACTACTTATGTTTTTCCTTTATGAGTTATAGATAGAGAGGAACAGAAAGACCAACCTCTGTCTTGCGCTAATCTTTTGATTCGATCCCTCTCTTCTTTCATAGTCCCCAGCTACCTGCTCTCTTGCACGCCCAGCTTGACAAAGTACCTGTAAGATCACAGAAGCATAGCACTATACAAAGACATGGATCTATAATCATAAACAATCTAGGATCATATGTAAATTGACCATACAAATGTAACAAGCATCAATGATACAAAAGTATCGAGGAAAACTCAAATAGCTTTTATTGATAAACAAGAAAAGATCCAGGAGGAGTTACAACCAGTTGTTCCGACCCAACATCAACCTCCCAGCAAAGAATCCCCTCTTCACCTCAAACAAAGCTTAGATCACCCAACAATCTGAAGTTTATCTCTAGAAACCAACATCAATTCCTTACAATATGCGAAATTCTAGCCTCTGGATCTCTGGGATGAGGGATCCATATATAGATATCTGTAAGGGGGATGAGTCAGCTTGTGATTTGATTAGTGTCTTCTCTCTGACATTTCTGGCTTCCACTTGGAGACTGAGGGTCTCTTACTCATCCTTGGTCGAATTCAGTGAGGCAAGTGTCACAGGAGAAGATTCTGGAAGCTTCCATTGCCTCTCCACCTCGTGGAATGACACTGCCATTTGTCATTTCTCGCCCATCCCACCCCACAGAAGGTACTTTTGAAATGCAACGCACCCTCATAGTGCATTTGGGTGAGACGCAACGCACCTAGCCAGTGGAGCAGCTGCAATGATCCTGTTTTGACCAATTCTGAGTAGTTTTTCATGGAGAACTTCTAGGAGAAGCTGTAATCTGTTGACCTCATTCCTTTAGGGGTTAGAACAACACTTTTAGGGACTTAGGAGCCCTTGGTTTATGGACATTTCATGCTTGGGGTTGCAGGGCACAAAAATGTCTATAACAGTTGCCCCCTAAAGTATGAGGCCGTTAACCTTTTGGTGTCGGGTGAAATGCTTTGTTATGAGGATCCGAAGTTCTTTCAATGCTGGGAGGAGACCTGTAATAAGATACAATACAATACATTATCTTCATAATATTTTCATGATCTACCTAAGGCGGGCATTCCCATGCTCAGCTTTATAAATTCATTTTCATGTACATAGGACAGACAATCGTCTGAGTGTAGACTGATGATTCTGGTAGAGCCATCATCCTTTTGATAGGATGATTATCTGTGCTGCAATGATGTACATTTAATGTCTTTATTTCCCTGAATATATATCGCAGCCCGGATGGATGAAACTAGATCCGGGGTCTTCAATCTCGTCCGATCTTCACTCGAAGTACAAGTCGATCCATGTGAGAAATGTTTTGAAGTCGAACATGGAAAGACATCGCTTGATTACCAGTCAATGATGTAAACTGTTAACAAGCGCGAGAGGAATCACCGATAATGATAATGACCCTCAAGGTACTGCAGTACAATTCACGTGGTGTGAATAAAGGACTTGGCGTCGAACACCACGCAAAATCTTTCGGTCGAAGGCCATTGATGTAAACCTGTCGCCGGAAGTGAGAAACTTGCCATTGAGGCATGCAAGCTTCAAAAAACTGAATGGGGTGTTCCTAGATCATCTTCTTGGATAATGAGCTGATGTCGACAAGAAGTGATCCGTCATAGGAGGGCCTTAATGAATCCCACATCAATGACACGGAACGGAGCAAATGATTTTAATGGAGGTGAAAACGATCTGATGATATAAGGTTCAGGGTGGCGGTCATGAAAGAATGGAGTATAATGTATGGTAGTGGGTGAGACGCAGGTGAATCTTCTGAATGACTACTCTTGAACATATCGGTGACACTGATGTGATGGATCAGTAGCATTAACCCCAAATGTGGATGGTATGGCGTGACCATGGCGACGTGACCGGTGAATGAAACAACCCAACCCGACTCGGACACGGAGCGGTAGTGTCATGTTCAAGAGCGACTTGCTACCAACAAAGTTTCTTTGAGTTTTCTTCCCAATTTTTCCCTAGTCATTGCTGACCAGTACCTCTTTATTTTTATCAAGCTTGAGGAGGATAACATATGCTTGTTCTATAATTTTCCCTTCGGGCAAACCCATCGCTATGTTTTAACGATCCTAGCGAGCGATAGTGAAACTCGTTCTCGTCTATAGACAGGTTTGTCGCTATTAATCTTTTTAACGAGTTTAACGACAAAGACAACTCGGTCCTTTTCAATTTTAGAGAGTCTGAAAAGGAACGTAAAGGTAACTCCAAAATTCCTTTTTCATCATCTAATCCCTTAAGTCCGAAAAAGTATAAAACAATACAGAAGGGATGGATTTTCGATACTTTTAACGAGCCGAACAAAACAAGCACTCGATCTTTTTCTGTAATAATCCCTCAGGTCCAAAAAGATTAAAATCTAGAGGAGGGATAGCACTTCCTGTCCCTTTAACGAGCTGGAGAGGCCAATGGCTCGGAAATCTTTTCATATTTTACGAGTCAGTTGAAAAGAGCTTAAAGGAGACTCGTCTTTTGAGGAACAAGTGATAAAATGGGTAGTAGTTGATTCCAGGTAAGGTTTGGAATTTTACAATCATGGCAGTGTCACAAGGATGGCTAGTGAAATCACTCTTTGCAGTTGTTCCTCAAAATGGGTAAACAATCAAATGGAGGTGAATGATCGGCCAATGCGAAAGTGGAGGTGATGGTGCAAACACGACCAAGGCTTTAACGGCTGAAGTACTACATTCACGATGGTTATTTACCGGGGAATAGTTCATTTTTTAATGAGCTTAAACGCGGGTGGAAACATTTGCTCATGTCTTATGTTTATTTTTGAACGAGCTTGAACCTTGCGGTAACACTGCTCGATTAATGCAGTCGTATGATAAGAATGTCTCATATAAAAACAGAAACTTTTAGAGATTTGCCCCACATCCTTTCTTTATGCAAGTTAGGAAACGACCAATCTTACGAATTTAAAGGGTTAGAGGTCCTAAAAATTTAAAAAATAAATAGTCGCTCTTCGCTTGCATGCCAAAAGGCTTGCATGCCCCCAGGTATAAAACAGAGTTTCAAGGTTACCCCTTCTTTAGTCCGTTAAAACATTTGTTTTACCGAGAGAGGCCTACCTCTTACAGGTTACCAAAGACAGTTCTATTTACGGCGTAAACAAAACACTTCTCCGACGATGTCTACTGAAATAAACAAAGGTGAGCGGCGATGCCCGCCAACTCACATAACTTTGAAAAGAGGATCTTATTCCAGTCCAACTCCCTCTTCCAATCACGGATGGGAGTACGGAGGTCATATTCTCTCGCGGAAACCTACCCTATACCCGAAGTTTTCCTGCCGAAGCAGACCAGGATGCATGCCCCCTGGGTTTCAGTCATGTCCCCCCGAATAAGTCGCGCTCATCAGGTGGACGGACTGGAGATTGAGACATTTCTTGTGTGAAAAGACCATTTAGGGATGGTATATGACTATCTGCTATGCGTGATCTGGGAAATGAAAGATGGTCTACGAGCTTGACCACTCTTCCTTCGTGCGGAAAACACATCACTATAAAGAGTGATGAGACAACAGCTCTCATGCAATAAATATAGTCTCGTCCAAGGAGTAGATTGTAATCCAGGGGTCCTTGAACTACCATTACGTTCATGTGAATGGTTTTCCCTCTCAATGTTATGGGCACATTGGGAAGGATCCCTAACGGTCGACTGGTTCCTTTATCAAAACCTGTTAGATTTCTCATCTCAGGCAAAAGCGATGGCGAACCAAGTACTTTCCAAGCAGTTGAGGAAAGGATACTCACAGAAGCCCCCTCATCTATGATGGTACTAGCCATAACCATTCTATATATTTGAACAATAATCCGGAATGGTATACCGGCCGGTAAACGGGGTCTGCCTAGTTGATTCCAGTTGAAGGAGACAACTAGTTTGCTTGGAGGTGGGACCGAATAGACGGCCGGGTACGACTCTGACGAACTTCCTTCCTGCGGTAAAGGAACGGGTAAATTGCCCCCATGTTCGTTGGAGTCTGTGCTTATGAAAAGAATTTGGACGGTGTCATCCTTGTTCTCTTCAGTGACTGTATCATCTGAAGATGGAACCTTTGAAGGCAAGCCCGGGTCAACTGCCACCTCGACCTTTTGACTTTCGTCTGCTATGGATTCAGATGGTTTATCTTCAATGATAGGTGCTTCGGTCGACCACCCGAGTGAGCCAGCCAGATTTTCAACTAGTGACGGACTCGGCAAGAGTTTTTTATATCCAGGAGGAAGTCGTAACGGTGAAACCGGACGAACGTCCAAAACTCTTTTAGCTTCGTCTAAGAAGGGACAACGGTGGACAACATGATTGCCTTCGCACAGTTTACAAGGAAATCTATATTTTCCTTTTTGTCCTGGGGCTTCACTTTCACTAGTTGACGGTGTGTTTTCAACATGATCATCAGAGGTTGACGACACTGGGTTGTGCAAATCAGGAGACCAGTCCCTTAAGATCCGAGGGATGCAAGGAAAATCTCTGTGATAGTGGTCTCCTTTGCAAATGACACATGGCGATTTAGGCCTGGTCGGTGCAGTGTGTGGATTTTCGCTAGACGACACTCATTTGCCTCCATTCGCTTTTGGCTCCTTCTTCTTCTTCTCTTTCTTCTTCTTTTCCTTCTTCTCCTTAGGTACTTTACTTTTAGCTTTACCAGCCCCATCAAGTGAAGAGGAAGGAAGAGAGGAAGAATTAGAGGAAGTAGAAGGTTGGTGGGTAACTCTGGACTCGTCTAATTGCTGATTCGATTGTTCAAGAATTGTGGTGTTCTGAACGACAGAGGTTGAGAAGAGCCATACAGAAAAACCAATTGTTAGTCCTGGAAGCGACAATGTGGCCATATGGGGTGCACCAACATCTCCCCAAGAGGAGAAGGGACTAGGATTTCCTCCAAGGGGAATTCCTTGGTTGGTGGATTCCATTTTATCAACCCAAGATCAATGTAGGAAAGGGGTAATGAATATTCCGTTTAAAATAAATTTTAGACGCTTTGACACAATGTGTTTTTTCAGTTTTTAAGAGTCGAGAAAAAACAAAAGATGACTCTAGTCGCCTTCGATTTTTAATGAGCCTGAAGTGACAAGTGCTCAGATGGACCTTTTCCGTTAAGGAGTCTGAAAAGGAACGAAAGGGACTGCTCTGGAAATCTAGGTAGAGGGAGTACCAAACCAATCACAAAACTGCAGAATACTTTTTACGGTACGGCAGTCAATCTTCCCGAATGCTGTGCTCAGTGCATTACGATCGATAGGGCGGCAGACACGACTTCCTATGGATAAAGGATTTAAGCCTATTGGGGTCTCCCAAAATATACTCGACGGTACGTGGGAGCACAAGTCCGTACTGGCACTTATCGTCTCAAAGTGGAGGAATCATCCAACCATCAGTGAGAACAACAGTTACCGGGCTTCACGATGCTGGAATACGTCTCTAGCCTAGAATTCTAAATTTTGTGCGTTAAGTTCCAAAGCGTTGTTAGATTCATTGAATTTATTTTAAGTTGATCTTGTTTATGAAGTTTGCCTTTCGGGTTCACCACGAGATGTAGATGTAATTCCTAAAATGCAATCTAAGATGATAAACAAACTTTTTATCTCTTTTATGCAATGAAAATCCTAGCTACTAGGGAAAAGAAAGACAAAATCTTTTCACAAAGAGAAAAGAGCACACTGTAAATGCACTTTCCTAAATCAAACCAAACAGACTGTCTATATGCAAATGCACATGCATGTATTTGTTTTCGACTTTCTTAGTATATGGATGCTAAAAAGAAAGTTGATGCACAAATTTGAATTTCTTTTCAAGCGACAAATATAAACAAGCTTCTTTTCGAAATAAAAAATGGAGATGATTACGACACCTTACTATTTTGAAATGGATGCTTGTTTTTGACACTAGAAAATTACAAATTTAGATTAAAAGCAATAGTAACAGGATAATCGACCATCAACAGCAATCAAACTCTTTCCTAGGACTGAAATCAACACTTGCGGCAGTTTCAAATCAAAGGGCGACAATACGATTATGTTACTTTTGCAAAGGAGAACTGTAAACGACTCAACAAACACACAAAAACATCTACAGTTCTTTTGTACAAAGGAGGCGGAATAACAACAAGGAAAAGAGGTTTCAAACAGACATATACTGATCACATGCAGCAAAATTCAGGAATAGAACTGGAAAAAAAGATCCACAGAAACCACAACTGCACAGAGCTAGTCTGATCAACGCACCTGTAACACAGAGAATCTGAAATGCAATGCAAGTTGTCCACTCAGGAAGTGCGCTGAAATTCAGAATCTCTGAACAGTACCTGCGCTGGGCCAGAAACGAGACTATGTTCGGTCTCCGGGTCACAGTTTGCAGTTTAGTTCTTGGTTTTTGGCCGAGTAAAAAGCAATCAGTAATGCAACAATCAGGGGTAGATCTAAGGAGGATCTAAGAGCTATCACAAGGGCAATCAGATAGTTTGTGAATCTGTTGTTTAAATCATAAATAGATCCAGTGGACGGATTGAAGCAGTAGTTATCTACTTTGCATTTGTTATGGCAAATGCAGTTCGAATGCTACTTATAAGTTTATGAAACAAACAACAAAGAATGATAAACAAACAAACTAATTATGTCCCCAGCGGAGTCGCCATTTTGTTACAGGGAAAAGTGTCTATATAGAACTGCTCTATCCCACTAAGGTGTGATAGCTACCTTAGAAACAAACAGAGAAAAACTACTTATGTTTTTCCTTTATGAATTATAGATAGAGAGGAACAGAAAGACCAAACTTTGTCTTGCGCTAATCTTTCGATTCAATCCCTCTCTTCTTTGATAGTCCCCAGCTACTTGCTCTCTTGCACGCCCAACTTCACAAAGTACATGTAAGATCACAGAAGCATAGCACTATACAAAGACATGGATCTATAATCATAAAAAATCTAGGATCAGATGTAAATTGACCATACAAATGTAACAAGCATCAATGATACAAAAGCATGGAGGAAAACTCAAATAGCTTTTATTGATAAACAAGAAAAGATCCAGGAGGAGTTACAACCAATTGTTTCGACCCACCATCAACCTCCCAGCAAAGAAGCCCCTCTTCACCTCAAACAAAGCTTAGATCACCCAACAATTTGATGTCTATCTCTAGAAACCAACAAAAATTCCTTACAATATGCAAAATTCCAGCCTCTGGATCTCTGGGATGAGGGATCCATATATAGATATCTGTAAGGGGGATGAGTCAGCTTGTGATTTGATTAGTGTCTTCTCTCTAACAGTTCTGGCTTCCACTTGGATACTGAGGGTCTCTTACTCATCCTTGGTCGAATTCAGTGAGGCAAGTGTCACAGGAGAAGATTCTGGAAGCTTCCATTGCCTCTCCACCTCGCGGAATGACACTGCCATTTGTCATTCTCACCCATCGCACCCCACAGAAGGGACTTTTGAAATGCAACGCACCCTCATAGTGCATTTGGGTGAGATGCAACGCACCTAGCCAGTGGAGCAGCTGCAATGATCCTGTTTGGACCAATTCTGAGTAGTTTTTCATGGAGAACTTCTGGGAGAAGCTGTAATCTATTTACCTCGTTCCTTTAGGGGTTAGAACAACACTTTTAGGGACTTAGGAGCCATTGGTTTATGGACATTTCACGCTTGGGGTTGTAGGGCACAAAAATGTCTGTAACACCACTTCTTGAACAATATAGCAGTGTTCTTATTTTCTTTCCTCATTTTTTCCATTTCTTTCCTCATTCATCACCAAGTTCTGAGACGAGATATATGTCAAGGATTTTGACTTCTTTAACTCGCTTCCTCAACTTTCTCATCTTTGTCGTAAAAATTCAACTTGAAGCAATTCTTGAGGGTCTTTTGTAGATTTTAGGCCATGTTCACGTGTACTTATGGATGCAAAAGTCTTAGGTGCTATTAAATTATTTTCTTTCTTTCCCACCAGTTTCTTTCTTAGAGCGAAACACTTGTCACTAGTTACATATTTCATAAGGATTTGATCATCCAAGTGCCCCTTGCATACAATTTTTATCATCCTAAAAAAAATGATCCACTAGAAAAGTGAACCTCTTCTGAAATAGAGGGCTCGTATTCATGATTTAACCCATCAACTGACGAGGATACTTGAAGTGCATCAAATATACATGTGTCTTCAATAGAGAGGGAGCACATTTTCCTTTGGCCATATTTCTAGTCACCCTCCTTGTTAACATAGGGGTTGGTATTTTTATAGGTGTATTTTTCCTTGAAGCTTCCTTATTTGGATTTGAAACCCTTCTCTTTGCATTCTTCAACCCAGAACCATTCATCTACGCTGACTTCTAATGCCTAGTTGCGGAAGTTTTAACTCGTTTTTCATTTGAATTTTCTTTATGGTTTGTGACTGTAACACTAGAGTTTTAAAATTTATTTTGAATGAGAAAGTCATCCCATGTCAGATCTCGTTTCCTTAATTTCTCAGTGATCAAAATCTTAATTAAACCATAATGAAAAATTCTATACAAGACTTGTGCAAGAGGGCGCCTTTGGACCCCCTGCCCATTCAACTCGGATTTTTGTAAAGGAAATACAGAAAGTTGATTAAATTACCAGATTCAAAATGTAGAAGCATCTTGATGTGATGAAGGAGCATTTAGGAGTACCTACCTTCGAAGTCGAAGAACTTTTGCAATACATATAACATACATCTCCACTTCTCCACGAGATAATGATGGGTGACACCTTTCTTCCAGTCCACCGTGCAACTAAGTTCGATAATAAACCTTTTCTATACTCCCTGCTCCACTTTTTGATTCTTGAACCACTTCGCTCCTTAGTGGGGAAGGTCCGTCGGTTGGGAAATAAAACTAGCATTTGCACCAGATGTTGCAAAGAAAACGCCGTAAGGCATAAAGTGCGGAAATCCATTATCCATGTAGTGTGTGCATTATTCAACAAGGTGGATCTCTCTAAATTTGTTGCAAACATTTATTTTGTTGCATTTCTAATTTATCTAGAATCTACTACTACCTCCTCTTCTTGGAATATTAAATTTCTTATCACCCCATGATGACAATCCCTCTAATTATTGGCATCACAATTTTTTCCACTTTAGTGGCTTTACCTTCAACCTAAAGAAACATGAATTAGAGTCACTCAATTAAAAAGAAATTGCTAAATTGCTATTTATCAGGTTTTGAGTAAAAACAATTAATAACTCATATTTACAACCTTTTAAGTCTTGTATTTATAACTCATATTTATAACCCTTTAAAATGAGACTAAATATCTATATTTTTATTAATAATAAAAAGAATCTTCTTTATAAAACTGACACTCACATGCTACTCCTATATATTTATCTTATATTTAATATTGAGTTTCCATCAATTGAATGACAAGATGAAAGCTCAACTTAATTGCACATTTCTAAACTTCTTTGTGGGAATTCATGTCCCATTAATTTAATGGCAAATTGAAGTTTCAAATACAGTACACATTTTATACCAAATTCGGAGAGTTCATGAACAAACATTCAAGGTTTTAATGGATCTAGGTCATTTGTATTTTCTCTCATGTTCTGGGTCGTTTGTATTTTCTCTGATGTTGACTATACTAGCAATTGTCCCAAAAGGTACAAATCTTAATGTCCTTTTAATGATCAAGCCTGATGTGAAAACAATCATATTGATCCACTAGTGTACATTGATTTGTTACATTTGTCTTGGTCTATAATAGAGGTGTAACAAATATGCATTGAAATCCTAGAATTTTAAGCATATAACCCATTAAAACGTGACTTAAAAGTTTAATTGGTAATTATTTATTCAGTAATTTGTACATTGTTAATTGTAATTTCTCTTAAAAGCCAATGTTTATATCAAAATTTTAAAAATTAACACTCACTTCTCCTGCAGTCCGGTGTTTCTTTATTTGATCATGGTACTCAAGATTGCCTTTCTCCAAAGTATCAAATGTGAAGATGATATCTTATGTGTTTCTGCTTTCTCAGTAGGTTCATCTGATTATTATTATTTTTGGTGTTAATTTTTATGTTCTTTTATGCCCATGCATTATTTATTATCTAAACATTGATGTTTGAAAATTCGTAAGTGCCTAGTGTGGGAATTGCAAGGTATGTTGAGAATTTGGTTATCTAGTAAGTTTAGAGTCATTCTTAAGTCGTTATCTTTACCATCTCAGGAAGAAGAAGAAGAAGAAAAGCCTATTGAATTGAAAAAGAACCCTAAAAAGTATTAGGATCCATGGGTCATTTTTTTGCATCATGTAGCAAGATAACATGGCTAATTGATTATGCCACATGAAGAATTAGCCTTTATCAATATTTAGGCCTATAACTAGGTGATTTTTTCTACTAATATTCTTATACCAATTTACCATGATAATTCTCTTTTAAATTAAAACGTTGTTTGCAGGCTATCGCGGGAGCCGAGCGTTTGCTCCCTGAAAATATACCTTCAAGGTTCCTTAGGTGGATAGCAGAGATACTATACTTGACATTAGCAGTATCCAGTAGTTTTTCTAGCCCAAAATCGCCTATGTATGGCTCCATGTCAAAGCCCAGAAGGATGTTGCTTGGCTTAATATTTGCATGAACAAACTTCCTTTCATGTAAATAAGCTAGGCCTCTGGCTACTCCCTTTGCAATTTTAATCCTGGCCAACCCTGGCAGATAAAAGGGAGAGTTTGATGATCATCCTGCAAGATTAGAGAGATATAGTGTTAGTCAAAGGATCTGAAAAGGATAGGCCACTAAGAACCTTAGAAGCTGAACAAGATGATCAAGATTAACATGCAACAAGAGGAGAATAACAATTCAAACCCTACATAATAATGGACCCCCTTTTGCAATGATTACAGAGAACTGGATTTGGTTATCCATAATGTTGAAATTGAAAAGGAATAAATACTCTTTGATAAGCAAGGAAAGCATTATACTCGACCTCAGGGAACTCAGTGGGCAAAATTATCAATAACTAGTTATAACAAAATATAGAGAACCCAGTGAACAAAATGACAAATATCCAATTTAAATGAACCACAGAGAACGTGGTGATAAAAAATATAAATATCCATCTTAAAGATAAAAGAGAAATGAAATAAACTGCAACATATCCTTGAAACAAAACAACAGGGTTGATATATATTCTAAAGAAGAGAAAACAGGGATAGACTCTGGAGAATCCAGTAATATGGTATAATGGAACTGTTCAATATATAACAGCAGAAACATTCCATAGAAACTGATATAAATACTGCAGCCAATTGTTCTCTAGCTAAGTAAGAAGATGTTATGTAGAATAAGATAAAAATACAAGCACAGGGTCACTTGTCTTATTTCATGGTCTTCCTAAGAAGGCTTATGAAGGAAGTTGTGTAGCATTCTCATGGTTTTGATAAATTATCATTTGTTGCTGAGATGAACATGTATATATAAATATTCTAACCTGAAAAGGAGCAGTTTCTTCTTTGTATATGAAACTATAGCTGAACCAATAAATCTAATTTTCAATATTGATTTGCATCAATTTCTTTTGGTCCAACCAGCAATTAAAATCCATCCCCTGCCACTACAAAAATAATACACCATATATCACCTTCCCATTAAAACTAAGAATGAGATGCAAGTAAACTGTGAGAACGTGGATGCCTCATAAGCATGGAGTTAAGTTTGATCCCTGAGTTTTGCTACAATCCTCAACTGTAGAAATATTGAAATTTTTAAGAAGACTCTGGAGATTTCATAAGCAGCTGAGTTGACAACAGAGTTTGTCTGAGTCCCAATCATAGAGGTGTCTATATCAGTTATGTCAATGTCTAAGTAGAGCTATTGAATACATAATGTGGGTGAAAGTCCTCATCTTTGTCCAACTTATGTCAAAGCAAGGATGCTACATAGGAAGAAAGAATTGGTTAAGCGGTTGTGGATGATGGCCTTTTTTCTAGAAAATGCAATACCTCCTTCATTGATGGTATCTTTTGAGGGGAAGCACAAGCACAATTAGAGGCAATGCGAATCTACATTTTTGACAAAGAAAATCAATAGAATTCAAAAACAATTATGGATCCAGAATTAAATCTCAACACAGAGGTGTACCTTACTGTCTAGCATGTATGAGTGGATATCACAATGAGACTTTTCAAAACATTAGATACCTCAGTGTCAGACAAGGGATGAACAAAGAGGAATCCCAGATAAAACAGAGACTTTTGACTTATTTTAAGTTTGACACATTATAGGTGCTAAATGCTTTTTCTAACCCTAGCGTCGCTTCCAATCCTAAAAGAATTCCACAATGCTCTGATTTTTATTGAGAGCTGAGAAACTGTTAAAACATGGGTACAAACTCATAACGTTAAAGAGGAGTATACTATGAATATAAGATTTATCCCACATGTCTATCTAGTCCTATCAGCAAATCTAAAATAATTGATCTTACCATTGGTTTAAGAGCCTATAATACAATTCGATGGATATGAACTCAATTACATCTCAGAAAACATGGGAACACAATCATATGGGTGGAAATGATAAACTTACATAAAGTTGAAAAAAACGAATGCCTGGTCCAGTTGAAGCAACCTCTTCAACACTTGATGTATCCCACGAAGAAAGCGTCTACAACAAGTATGTCCAAGCCTCAATTTTTATCAACACAACAAACTATTTCAACATCCAAAATCATTATAATTTCTTAAATCCTTAATAGCTAGAAGGAAATTAAAACATTCAGAAGATCGATCCCACAAAGAGAAGACCGATGCCCAAACCATTATAGTTCCAGCAGCTCTTGCAGTAGCATACTCTCCTGTAAAAGATGATGGATTCACTTTCAGAAAATATATGCATCAAAATAGGATGTTAACTGTAATACAATAATCTAATGCATACCTTCGAGATGAGCCATCTTTTGCATGGAAGTTGGAGCAATCATAATAGGCATTGATATCTTGAATCCCAACACAGTGGTACTCAGATCCACCTTTGTTACATCAACCAATATACAGGGACGGAACCTGATACATACAACATCAACCAAAATCTTTGTAATAATGTCAATTCCCCTGATGCTTGTAATGAAAGAGGTGCCATAATGTTCAAAAGTTTGGCCCAAGACAGGGTGACTAAAATTGAAAATTATAGCTATTCAATGCTTATCTAATCTGATTGCAGTCATAAAGTTGGTGAAAAAATAGATACGGGAGCTGAAGGTACATATTTTTCAAATGACTATGTATTAGCTGAAGGTACAGTAGCTAAACAGGGGAGATTGTGGAATCCATAAGAAACTCATAATATGCAAGCAATTGAAGGGCTATCTTTGTAAAAAAAATAAAAAACAACCATGCAGAAACAAATTGAACCATTTCACATCCTGCTCACAAACTCAAACTAAACAATTTTTAGACCTGTGCCTTCTGTTAGTGGATATCACAATGAGACTTTTCAGAACATTAGATACCTCAGTGTCAGACAAGGGATGAACAAAGAGGAATCCCAGATAAACTTCTGACTTATTTTAAGTTTGATACATTATAGGTGCTAAATGCTTTTTCTAACCCTAGCGTCGCTTCTGATCCTAAAAGAATTCCACAATGTTCTGATTTTTATTTAGAGTTGAGAAAGTTTTAAAACATGGGTACAAACTCATAACGTTAAAGAGGAGTATACTATGAATATAAGATTTATCCCACGTGTCTATCTAGTCCTGTCAGCAAATCTAAAATAACTGATCTTACCATTGGTTTAGGAGCCTATAATACAATTGGATGGATATGAACTCAATTACATCTCAGAAAACATGGGAAGACAATCATATGGGTAGAAATGATAAACTTACATAAAGTTGAAAAAAGCGAATGCCTGGTCCAGTTGAAGCAACCTCTTCAACACTTGATGTAGACCATGAAGAAAGCGTCTACAACAAATATGTCCAAGCCTCAATTTTTATCAACACAACAAAATATTTCAACATCCAAAATCATTATAATTTCTTAAATCCTTAATAGCTAGAAGGAAATTAAAACATTCAAAAGATCGATGCCACAAAGAGAAGACCAATGCCCAAACCATTATAAGTCCAACAACTCTTGCAATAGCATACTCTCCTGTAAAAGATGATGGACTCACTTTCAGAAAATATATGCATCAAAATAAGATGTTAACTGTAATACAATAATCTAATGCATACCTTCGGGATGAGCCATCTTTTGCATGGCAGTTGGAGCAATCATAATAGGCATTGATATCTTGAATCCCAACACAGTGGTACTCAGATCCACCTTTGTTACATCAACCAATATACAGGGACGGAACCTGATACATACAACATCAACCAAAATCTTTGTAATAATGTCAATTCCCCTGATGCTTGTAATGAAATAGGTGCCGTAATGTTAAAAAGTTTTGCCCAAGACAGGGTGACTAAAATTGAAAATTATAGCTATTCAATGTTTATCTAATCTGATTGCAGTCATAAAGTTGGTGAAAAAATAGATACGGGAGCTGAAGGTAAATCTTTTTCAAATGACTATGTATTAGCTGAAGGTACAGTAGCTAAACAGGGGAGATTTTGGAATCCATAAGAAACTCATAATATGCAAGCAATTGAAGGGCTATCTTTGTAAAAAAAAATAACAACCATGCAGAAACAAATTGAACCATTTCACATCCTGCTCACAAACTCAAACTAAACAATTTTTAGACCTGTGCCTTCTGTTAGTGGATATAACAGTGAGACTTTTCAGAACATTAGATACCTCAGTGTCGGACAAGAGATGAACAAAGAGGAATCCCAGTTAAAATGGAGACTTCTGACTTATTTTAATTTTGATACATTATAGGTGCTAAATTATTTTTCTAACCCTAGCATCGCTTCTGATCCTAAAAGAATTCCACAATGTTCTGATTTTTGTTGAGAGCTGAGAAAGTGTTAAAACATGGGTACAAACTCATAAAGTTAAAGAGGAGTATACTCTGAATATAAGATTTATCCCACGTGTCTACCTAGTCCTGTCAGCAAATCTAAAATAGAATTAATTTTCACTACCTATTTCTAATGTCAGACTCCCTCTGCCCAAGTCGAGGTGTGTCCACAGTCAGTGCAATTGCCTTAAAACCAGCCTCTCCGCTCTTCTAACAAGTTGTGCAACAACATTCCTATTCTTGTAAACCTGCCAGCAATGACATCTAAATTTTAACACCACTCATACATCCACATTTAGTAAACCCAACGCAATATAATTGATCTTACCATTGGTTTAGGAGCCTATAATACAATTGGATGGATATGAACTCAATTACATCTCAGAAAACATGGGAAGACAATCATATGGGTGGAAATGATAAACTTACATAAATTTGAAAAAAGCGAATGCCTGGTCCAGTTGAAGCAACCTCTTCAACACTTGATGTAGCCCATGAAGAAAGTGTCTACAACAAATATGTCCAAGCCTCAATTTTTATCAACACAGCAAACTATTTCAAAATCCATAATCATTATAATTTCTTAAATCCTTAATAGCTAGAAGGAAATTAAAACATTCAGAAGATCGACCCCACAAAGAGAAGATCGATGCCCAAACATTAAACATTGATGTCAATTTCTTAAACATGAGAGAAGGCATCTTGTAAGCAATTAAATAATATAAGGTGCAATAGAAGTATAGTTTGGACCTTAAAGATACTCACATTTGCAAAAGCCCTACTCAACTTCTGTAGCAAGTTAACAAGTGCATGACTTTGAACAAGCTGCTTTCCAACACTATAAAAACATTTGGTGGATGTTGTTACAGTGACCAACTTTCCATTGCAAAGCTTCACCTCAGGGGAAATGGCATGAGAAATATAAGAAATCTACAGAAGAAACAATTCAGTTTTTAGCCATTATGGAGGTGAAGCTCAAAATTACTGCAAGATTGGATAAGAAGTGCTCACGTCTATAGAAATTTGCAAAAGCCCTGCTCAACTGCTGTAGCAAGTTGACAAGTGCATGACTTTGAACAAGCTGATTTCCAACACTATAAAAACCTTTGGTGGATGCTGTTATAGTCACCAACTTTCCATTGTAAAGCTTCACCTGTATATCAGGGGAAATGGCATAACAAATATAAGAAATCTACAGAAGAAACAATTCAGTTCCTAGCAATTATGGAGGTGAAGCTCAAAATTAGTGCAAGATTGGATAAGAAGCGCTCACGTCTATAGAAAAAAATCTCCAGGAAGTTTGTCCTCAACAGATTTCCTTGTGGACTTCCTTATGACTGTACATCCCAATGTCATTAGTCACTAAAATACTATTCGTAATTCACTTTTTTTCCCTTCAAATTTCTAACTCATAAGCTCCAAAGAAAATCAACAAATTAAATTTGGCAATGTGCACATTGTTTGCCATGCTTCACAGTTCAAATTTTTTTGGGATCTTTGCATTACAATCAAATAAAGAACCATAGTTTGATGGCTTGAAGAGTACATGGAAAATATTTCAACATCATATCCATATTTGTATGGGATATATGCATTCTCATAATATTTCTATTATACACAAGATTGAAAACTACTACTTTCAAATTATAAAAAATTGCAGGGAACAGTATACTAACATTGGATAGGAGGCAAGAGATGTGAGAACGAGAAGAATTCATAGAACTGGCCTATTTTAGAGGGAGGACAAATTCCTGCCATATCCCCTTTATCTGTGGCCTCTTTGGCAGCAGCCATAGCTACAATGGCCTCAGATTTCCCCTCTTTCCAGGATTTCTTTCTTCCTTCACCCTTAGAAGAATGTTGGTTTGAGTTCTCCTCTCCATCATTTTCTTTTTCACTAGCCTCAACCTTACCTTCAACTTTTTCAAAGGTCTCTGGTTTATTGTCTTTTCCATCCTTGTTTGCTTCTTTTCTCTCTTTATTGCTAGGTAAGATTTCTTTAGAGCAACATCGTTGTTTTGTTCAGCCACATTATTTGTCATTGAGTGAGCTGATTCTTTTCCACCTCCCTACCCAGACCGAGGTTCCCCTTGCTTTCCTGAAGAACCAAAGCATCTTGTACAGGCAAAAATGTCCAGTAATCTTCTAATGTGTGCAACTACATGCTCTTCAGTGTAGTTCTCTGCAAAGGAAAAATAAATGAAAATCATATATAGAGTATTATGCAAACTTTGAGTATAAACAATGCATATTCTTCTTTGCATATATATTTGAAGCACATATGCAAGTAGAAATTCAGTTTAGATCACTTCAAGAAACAAGAGAACAATTTTCTAATATTATGATTTAACATTATTTTTGACCCCTTTTCAAGATAAAAACATTTATATTTTAAAGAAAGGCAAGACAAAATTTCTAGCTATCTCCCCTGACTTGTTCAGATGGGGGAGCAGAGTTATTGGTTACCTTCTACAATAGTAAGGGCATAGGGATTCAAGGTTGCAACATCTGATGAATCCCTCAACCTGTTGCCACGAACATGGTATAATTCAAGTTTTTACCAAGTCATGGATACTTCAAGAAAACTAAGATGGCCAATGTTGCCATGGTCACACTTAAGCTTTACAAACTAATAATAGAACCAGTTTCACTGTACATGGATATTTCTATCTTGACACGAACACCTAGGTTGTTAATGCAAGTAGGGTCATACCACATGATATCTTGAACAGAACTAGTCAATTGCAATCCAGCAGCCTGTCAAACAATCCCATTATTTAATGAGCTTCTGAACTACTGATTTTCTTACCTCATGGGATAAAGAATAGTTGGTTAGATGGCATGTCTCCACATTCACAGCTAATAATTGGCATAAATCAAGAATACGGTCTGTGGAAATTCTCTATTTCCATAAAAAAAAACATATATTAAAATCTACTGTCAAACCAAACATAACTATCCATAGTTCTGGATGCTGCAAGATTGGATTATATTCATCATAATTCTTAAAGATGAATCGAACATCTATGACAAGACTTATGTTACCACCTACCATCATAAGCACTGGATAATATTTTTTATGAGATAGCATACCTCTAAAATAACTTGAGAATCATCTGGAGTGTTCACTGTGACGTCTAGCACAGTAGGCAGGACTGCAAGCAACAAACGATACCATATAGTCATTGGTTTCCACCATAACAATTTCATATTTTTAAAAGCAAACGGAGACCTCATATTTGTATTGATATAAAAGTACTAAGATCAGATGAACTTGTGAATAGCAAAGAAGCTGCCCACAGTTGGTCTTTGCCTTTTCAACCAATTAATCACATCGAGATTAGAGAGAACAACCACCGAAACGCAATGACAGGGCATTGGAGAGTAACCACAACACAACCCATCCGATGCCACAACCAAAATAATTTGAAAAAGGATACAGAGTATTTCTTGAAAAAAGATACGAAGTATTTCTTGAAGATGTAAATCATAATATGACTCATCACAAATAATTTTTCTGAGATTCAGAAGGTTACAAGCAAAGGCAGGAACTCAACCCCAAGATTTCTCCAGGTGCTTCTCTATCCATTTTCATTCTATTCAAACACAATACTAAAGAATTATTTGAAATATCCCTCTACCAGGACTATTACAAACCTTCCAACTCAATGATCTGTCAATTTGACCTGCAACATATGATGCCAGTCCAAAATCCGATGTCTGCAAGAAAAAACCAACTTAAGGAAGAAGAATGGACCTTGAATATAGGAAGAACTAAAAATAGCATCCTTCTATTTAAAGAACTCATAAAATGGAATGCATACCTTCTCCATTTTCCCGAGATCCAAACCTTCGAAATTCTTTAAGGCAAGATATGGAGGCAATGCGAATCTACATTTTTGACAAAGAAAAATCAATAGAAGTAAAAAAAAATTATGGATCCAGAATTGAATCTCAACACAAAGGTGTCCCTTACTATCTAGCATGTATGAGTGGATATCACAATGAGACTTTTCAGAACATTAGATACCTCAGTGTCAGAGAAGGGATGAACAAAGAGGAATCCTAGATAAAATGGAGACTTCTGACTTATTTTAAGATTGATACATTATAGGTTCTAAATGCTTTTTCTAACCCTAGCGTCGCTTCTGATCCTAAAAGAATTCCACAATGTTCTGATTTTTATTGAGAGCTAGATTGTTATCAACTATCCTTGGTGGCATTTCATATTATAGTGAATTTTCATTTGCTATTATTCCAAATAGTCCGCAGGCTTATTCAGAAGTATCCCACTGACTTGGTAATTGCTCAAGTCCCTGAAATTGAAGCCATCACCAGTGAGGCTAATTTCTCCATGCCTTTTAGAATGACCGTGTATGAAACTGTAGACCTTGAAAGTCTTTTCTATATTTTCTGAAGCATACAGACACCAGGAATAAGAAAATGAAGGAAAGTGAAAGTTGCAGGTTTTTTTTGGCAGAAGCATCATAGATGTGAACAAAGGTTGTTACATCAAATAACTAAAGAGCGATTATACAAGATCTCCATCTCTACATAAGCAAGGAGAGCTAGAATATAGAGTTTGATTCCAACTTCAAGAAATATAACTTTGAAAGTGAAAACGAGAAGTTTAGGAATAGGAATCAACTTTCTGTGAGGTGTCAAATTATTTGGGATTCTTTGAGTTTGTCAGCAAATCTAAAATAGAATTAATTTTCACTACCTATTTCTAATGTCAGACTCCCTTTTCCCAAGTCGAGGTGTGTCCACAGTCAGTGCAATTGCCTTAAAACCAACCCTCTCCGCTCTTCTAACAAGTTGTGCAACAACATTCCTATTCTTGTAAACCTGCCAGCAATGACATCTAAATTTTAACACCACTCATACATCCACATTTAGTAAACCTAACGCAATATAACTGATCTTACCATTGGTTTAGGAGCCTATAATACAATTGGATGGATATGAATTCAATTACATCTCAGAAAACATGGGAAGAAAATCATATGGGTGGAAATGATAAACTTACATAAAGTTGAAAAAAGCGAATGCCTGGTCCAGTTGAAGCAACCTCTTCAACACTTGATGTAGCCCATGAAGAAAGCGTATACAACAAATATGTCTAATCCTCAATTTTTATCAACACAACCAACTATTTCAAAATCCAAAATCATTATAATTTCTTAAATCCTTAATAGCTAGAAGGAAATTAAAACATCCAGAAGATCGATCCCACAAAGAGAAGACCGATGCCCAAACCATTATCGTTCCAGCAACTCTTGCAGTAGCATACTCTCCTGTAAAAGATGATGGATTCACTTTCAAAAAATATATGCATCAAAATAGGATGTTAACTGTAATACAATAATCTAATGCATACCTTCGGGATGAGCCATCTTTTGCATGGCAGTTGGAGCAATCATAATAGGCATTGATATCTTGAATCCCAACACAGTGGTACTCAGATCCACCTTTGTTACATGAACCAATATACGGGGACGGGACCTGATACATACAACATCAACCAAAATCTTTGTAATAATGTCAATTCCCCTAATGCTTGTAATGAAAGAGGTGCCATAATGTTCAAAAGTTTGGCCCAAGACATGGTGACTAAAATTGAAAATTAGAGCTATGCAATGTTTATCTAATCTGATTGCAGTCATAATAATGTTAGTTTTTTATTCATTTAATGTTTATTATTTATTTATAACAATTTTATTTTTTATTATAAACTAATATACTGATAACATTTCCATTTTAAAATATTGCATTTATAGTTATTAGTAATTTTAATTTTAGTTTAGGTAAATGTAATTTGAATTAAAAAATTAATTAAAATTTCATATTATTAAAATTTATAATTTAATTTTATATAAATTAAGTAAAATTAGTTGTAGCCATTGTAAATGTAGAAACTGGTTCTAGCTTGTTATTGTTGTTCTTTCATATATTATAATAAAATTGCGTGATAATCAACTAAAATCAATTTATATAGTGGAATTCCTAAAATCAATTTATATAGTAGAATTATTTTGACCAGATTTTTTTTTCAAAAAAATACAATATGTTACATCAATTTATAAAAAAAGAAAAAGTACAATTCATCACCAATAAAAGGGATATTAATTTTTATAAAATTATTTCTTTACTTTTCAATGATTAAAAAGTTCAACTATAACTTCTAAAAATATAAGCCCAAATCATTCTTAATATTTTTCCAAAAATATTGGAAATATTAGAGTAAAAGGATGCTCAATCATTATTCATACAAATTCTCACTTGAATAAAATTTTTCCTAAAAATATATTGTAACCATTATTCATACAATTTCTCACTTGAATAAAATTTTTCATAAAAATATATTATTTTATCACTGGAGAGATGATATTTTTCTATCTCTTTATCCATGCTTTCATTGTTTTTGACTCCAATTTAACTATATACTTCAACAAATCAAAATTTTCAATAATTAAATTAGACATAGTGAGGCTAACTATGCAGCCTTGTTTATAGGTGACGACAGCGATGGAATATTAGGCATTTTAATATAATAAAAAGACAGGAAATTGAAAAAATTAAATATCATTATCATTATCAGGCTGAAATGATGGCTCTATATATATTTTTCGCCGGTGACGAGGTCCATAAAACCACACATAAAATCCGTAATTGCCCATCCCACAGCAGGTGGGGAGGAGAACGAAGAAAAAATCTGTAATTGCCCATCCCACAGTTGGTGTATCCCCGTGGCGATACTCAGGCTCTCCGAGGGTATCTGTCCATATATTTGCAGGTCATGGAACCCCGGGCTTCCAAGTGGGATTGCTTTGCCAGCTATCGACTGTGTGTAATGAACCAACGCGATGAGGCGAAGTCGATACAGCGGGATTCCTGGCATGGTTTCTCCGGCAAGAAGAAGTCCCATGGCTGGTGTGAATTTACACCGAGCTCTGCCGTCTTGGATTCCAGGTCAGGATTCTTGGCAAATGATGCAGTGCTGATTACGGCGGAGATACTAGTCCTGTACGAGTCGGTGTCCTTTTCAAGGGACAATGAGCTCTAGTTGCAGCAACTTGCTGCGGTCGTTGCACCTGTACCTGATGCCATCAGCGGAAAATTCACCTGGAAGATACGCAACTTCTCCCTTTTCAAAGAAATGACCAAGACACAAAAGATCATGAGCCCAGTCTTCTCGGCTGGAGAATGCAATCTGCGGCTCAGCGTGTATCAATCTACTGTCAATGGGGCTGATTATATTTCCATGTGCTTGGAAAGCAAGGACACAGAGAAGTCCATGTCCGCACTTCCAGAGCGTAGTTGCTGGTGCCTCTTTCGGATGTCAATTTTGAATCAGCGGGCCGGGATGAATCATATGCACAGGGATTCCTATTCTGAAACACTGGGCCGGGATGAATCACATGCACAGGGATTCCTACGGCCGCTTTACGACGGACAACAAGAATGGCAATAATACTAGTCTTGGGTGGAATGACTACATGAAGATGTCGGACTTTCTGGCTCCTGAGATGGGTTATCTGGTGGAGGACACCGCTTTGTTCAGCGCTTCCTTCCACGTGATCAAGGAATCCAGCTGTTTTACCAAGAACTCGGGGCATGCTGCTGGGGCTGGCAGCGCAAGAGGCAATCCCAGGAAGTGGGATGGGCATCTGGTATCGCCGAGCGAGGGCAAATGCAAGGTCTCCAGACGGAGACGGAGACGGAGACCTGGAAGTAGGCGAGGGCAAGTGTCGATCCGCTAGGTCGCATCGTATACCACTCTAATGGATGGGTAAGGTTAGTTTCATCGTCTAACACTTAAAACAAAGGCTTAGAAATGTACAAGTAAGGCTTAAAACAAAGGCTTAGAAATGTACAAGTAAGGCTTAGAAATGTACAAGTAACCCAAGAGGAAAGATTTCAAAAGGGAACGCGTTACAGCGTAATAATTATTTGATACACCCATAAAATAAATACCAATAGTAGCTACTTTTTCATTAAATTTCTCAATGAACGACCTAGCCACTGTTGTATCTAACCCTCGGAAATTTTACATAAATGGAATCCACCCTATAGCCTAAACATAGGTAGACTAGTGTTGAATTCTGGAAAAATCTCCATTTCTTTCACGGTCCATGGTTCCAACCTCACCAGATCCAATTTCCCCATGAGAGCGATGACAAAATTCTTCAAAGTTTTCCACCGATAGAGAAAGGGAAAGGATTCAGAGGGTCGTCGGTCCAAGGACTCAAATTCGATGGTGAGTCAGGGGATATCGAATAAGGGCATTCAAGGACTCAAATTCGATGGTGAGCCAGGGGATATTGAATAAGGGCATTGAAGTAGGATATCGAAAGGAGGAAAATATAAAAAGGGATTCAAATGGTTAAATGAACTCTCTCAATTGACGACAATTGAGATAGACTTAATATTGGATCCAATTTTAGTAATGATAGAAGAAAAGGTGGTGGGAAAACCATTAATTTGCAACATGATTCCCTTAATGATGAGAGAAAATGGAGAATAACGTTGAGACATAAATATAACAAATAATTTAAAAGGTTAGATATGCCAAAATATTCCTACAGTCTTACACATCATAAAACTTATATACACATAATGCTTCTTCCTATATCAGAGGTACAATAAATCATGCATTTTGTTCTTACCAATGAGGCCATGTCTTAACAATGATGTTGAGCATCCTTGCATCCTTTTTAAAGCTTCAAGTACAATAGAATAGGATTGTCAAAATACTGTTAGACTAATTGAAAACAAATTTTAGCCCAAAAACCTATATGTCCATACATTCCTGTAGGCTAGACATGCTCTTCAAAAATACATTCAATTTGAAATTTATAACATAGATCTCATAAGCTACAAGTAATTCTACACCCTATGAAGAGTTCCTACAATTCTGTACTAAATTGAAAAACACAATGGAACTTCCTTATTTGATCTAGCTTCCTTGAGCCCTAAAGTGGAATGTATCTTGGCTCTTCCTTACACTAGATCACAACACATAGACATGTTAATACTAATTTCCAATTATTTCCACAAGACACAACTAATGTCAGGGCTGCCAAGTAGGAGTGT
The DNA here is from genome assembly GCA_031772625.1 of Pinus tabuliformis. Lineage (NCBI taxonomy): Eukaryota > Viridiplantae > Streptophyta > Pinopsida > Pinales > Pinaceae > Pinus > Pinus tabuliformis. The sequence continues at coordinate 1,255,612,453 of CM062804.1, forward strand.
TAGCATTTATTTGATGTAAGAGAACTGATATTTTGATTATGATAGATACTGAAAGTGGGGGAAAAATATAATGAGAACAAGGAAGTAATGAATTAAAGAATGGGAGGAATATAAAATAGGGACAATATGCAGAGGGGACGATAAAGAAAAGGGAAATGAATATACTAAGAAGGGGATGGTAGAAATAGGGGCAAAGAAGAGTGATAAGAATAGAAGGTATATAAAAGAAGGATAGTGAGAGAAGGGATGATAGAATAGGGAAAGGGTATAATGATCAGAAAAAGGAGAGTGAAAAGGAGGGGCAGTGAGAGAGGGGATGAGAGAAATAAGGATATGAGCCAAACATAAATGCCTAAATATGAAGAAAATTATCATCCTATAAGGAAAATAATGTTGGTGGCCAATGTGATGAAAAGTAGTTGTAGCGGGAGTATGTCTACCAACTATACAAATATTTGGCAAAATGGTTGTTGTGAACTTAGTAAGGAGAAATACTTCCACAGCCCTAGTTTGCTTCCACCAAGACTGATCACAAGAACTAACTTCTTCTCAGTGACAAGTCACAATGCTAAAAATGCAGTTAGTACTACATTTTTATTGAATTATTTAAGAGATAATTTTCCAACTAGTGACCTGGTTCTCAAACAAATATCTTGTTTATTTGCACCAACAAGCTGCTTTTCACGACTAAAATATATTTTTATCTTTACTTTTTATTTTTATGATTTTATTTTATTTTTATTTTTTCCAAAGGGAACTAACATGTTAATAAATTCTTACAACAGGCTAGAAATATTTCCTTCCTACCATTTCCAATTATGAACGTTACTTTACTTGTTGAATAAATTCTTCTTTAGTGGTGGGTTGTGGATATAGGTTGATATTTTTCCCATTAACCAAGAATATATCTCCCTTCTCATCAATAGTTTTAACTTCCACTTCTCCATTGTCAAAATCATGCACTACCTCATACAAACCCAACTAGTGTGTAGGAAGCTTCCCCTTGAATTGCTTAAACTTTGAGTCATGTACAAAAGCCCAATCACATGGTCGAAACTACTTCTTCTTTATAAACTAGTCATGAAATCTACTCCTTTGTTGTTGAACCAAAATGGTCTTTTGAACAACATTTCTCCTCATTTCAACAACTTCACTCAACTATAAAAGATGTTATTGGTGTACCTTAAAGAGTTCAAGACCCAGTTGTATTGTAGTTATGAAAGTTTTAATCTGAAGTTCAATAGGAAATAAAACTTATTTTCAACACGTTAATTTATAAATCGTTTGTTTGGTGTTATTCCTCCATGTGATTTGATAAACCCACAAGGCTTTAGCAAGCTTAGTTTCCCAATCCTTTTGATGCATGTGAATTTTTTGTCGAGATGGCTTCAATAAACTTATTGGTTGATTCCACTTGGCCATTGGCCTGTGAATGATATAGAGAGGACTTCCTATGTCTAATATTTTATTTCTCCATAATGGCTTTCACAATATTTGAAGTAAATTGTGAACCATGGCCAGTCACAACCTCTCTAAGAGCACCAAATCTAGTAAAAAATTCCTCAAATAGAAAATCCACAACAAAATTTTTAGTGGCAAAGGAAATAGCTTTAGCTTCAACCCATTTTGTAACAAAATTAGTGCAAACCAAAATATGCATTTTATTGACTGATGCTAGTGTGATAAATCCTACAAAATCAAGAGCTCATTTTTCAAAGGGCTCCACCATTACCTAAGGACACAAAGGCATATCATCAACTTGCACAAGACAACCCATTCTCTAGCAACTATCACATCGACAGACATATTGCTTTGCATCCTTAACAAGAGAAGGCCAACAATAGCCTACACAAAGGACCTTGTATGCAATTCTCTTATTTTCAAAGTGGCCCACACATGGTTCATCATGAGATTCCTTTAATATATCAAACACATCCTCCTCATGCACATTTCTGTGAATAATCAAATCTGGACCAATGCGAGAGAGTTCACATTGAACCCATGAGTATGATGCACTAGGTTTAAAATTATTTGCTTTTCCCTAGTGGAAAGTTGTGGCGGTATCTTCCATATAACGAAGTAGTTCACTATATATGCAAACTAAGGTGATTTAGTAGAAACAACAAATAAATTTTCATCAGAGAAAGAATCATTAAAATGAATTGCTTGACCTAGATTATCTATTCTATAAATAAGATCAACTATTACATTAACTCTACCAGGTCTACAAATAATGGTAATGTTAAATTCCTATAATAATAATAACCACCAAGTAACTCACCCGTGAGTTAATGGCTTATTCATTAGATATTTTACAACAAAGTGATCCATGTGGACAAATACCTCATATTTGATTATGTAGTGTTTGAATTTACTAATGGCATAAACTACAACTAAAAATTCATTTTCTGTTACTGTATAGTTTAGTTCAGTAGGTGAAAGGTTCTTACTGGAAAAGTACATAACATAAGATGATTTCCCTTCTTCTTGTACCAATGTTGTGCCAATAGTGGTATCTAAGGCATCCATGGAGATATGAAAGGGAAGGAACCAATTAGGTCCCCTTAGGACAAGTGCATTAGTCAATTTCTTCACTGGAAATAAGGTGACCTAGGACTATACCCGCATTAAACATTATTTTTCATTTTTTTATTACTTAAGACGAGATTAGCCTCTTGGCGCCTAGTCAATACTTTTTCCAAGTTATTAAGGGCTTCATAAAAAGAGTCACCATATATAGAAAGGTCATCCATATACACCTCGACACACTCAAGATCATTAAACACGGCTAACACCGCTCACTCAAAGGTAGTAGGGGCATTACATAGCCCAAAGGGGATAACGCTATAAGTGAATGTTCCCCATGGATAGGTGAAGGTATTCTTGTCATAATCCTCAGGTGCGATTTATATCTGGTTATAACCACTGAAGTCGTCAAGGAGGGAAAAGTATTTCTTACCCATGAGGGTATCTAGTACATGGTCTATAAACATGAGGGGGAAGTAATATTTAAGGTTTCCTTCGTTCAAATCTGTATAGTCCATACAAATTTTCCACCTATCATATTCCTTTGGGACTACCACCAAGGGGGAGATAGAGTTAACTATCAAAAATGGCGTAGATAAAACTGACATATAGGAGTTTTTGGATTTCTTCTTTCACAATATCTCTGAGTGCGATGTTTACTCGACAATGTAGCTATTTCACACGTCTAGCCCACTCCAGAATACAGGTATGATGGGTAGAAGTTGATGGGCCTCGAAATTAGACAAAAATTAAGGCCTATCTAACATCTTTTAGGAACATTGAGGCTATATTGAACCTCTCCTACACTTAATAATTGATTTTAGCTTTGATATGTTAATTAGGAAGGTTTATGAATAATTGCATATGTGTGCCTAATATTATTTATTTTTGTAGAATATTGTGAGAATATTGGGAAGATTAAGATTTAGAGGAGGAGATAGTTTAGGGACTTTCTACCTACTACAGTAGGATCAATATTGGAGAATAAATCAACAAGATATTATGAAATTATTGCACAGATTTTGGAGCTCCAATGGTTGAGAAAATCTAGGAATGTGTTCCCTAACATTTAATGTAGATTTCTAGCGATGGGAACCAAATCCACTATTTGAGGGATTTTGGAGAGGAAAGCTTCCCCATTTTAAGGAGAATGCTTCCTCATCATTTTTTATAAGTACCAATTGGAATTTTCCTCTAGGGGTTGGTTTTTCTTAGTCTTCTTGTGCAGAACACTTGTATTTTTGTAGCTCCACTTTCATTTCTTGCAATGATGTAATTGTATTGATGGAAATAATGAAGAATGGTGCCATGTTAGGATTCTAAATCTTGGTCTCCTTCATATGAATCTATTTTCCTTGGGCTTGGCCATCCCAGGAGCCTTACAACCCTTTTGTATAATTTACGTTTCTTCTTTTCGCTTCTTATTCACATGCATCTCTTGTTCTTATTTTTTTCTATTTCTGTATTTAGTATTGATGATTTCTTGTTGTAGGATTGGGTTAAATAGTTGAAGTAGGTTATTTTACAGGATAACAAGCATGATTTCATCCTTAGAACATATTTGGAAGGATACAGTAATCATTGAGCTACTTGGATTAGTTTTCTTATTCCCAAATCTAAATTTCTGGAAATCCCTTTTGACAAATAGTAGTAATTTTCTGCTATTTTTTAGAACATGCTAATGAGCTTCAATTGAGTTTATTCCACTTGAATTAGATCATAAAAACATTCAAGTTAATAAAACAATTTAACCCATTTAATTTTCATTTGATTATGTTATAAATTTGATAGATTAACTAGCTCACTAGTTCTCAAATTTCTAGATTTTAGACTAGTAATTTTCTGTTATTTTTTAGCATGTGTTAACAAGGGTATTTTTGAGTGATTCCACTTAGAGTGGAGACCTAATACATCCTATTCAATAAAAAAATTTGTCCCATCCAATTTGTATTTTATTTTCTTGTTCATTTGGTGAATTAAATCTTACTGAGAAAATCCCACAACTTCCTGTAGCAACCTGTAACTTCCTATAGCAACACCTATAACTTCTTGTAGCACTGTTCTAGCACGTATATACTTGCCCATATTTGCTCAAAAAGATTGATTTTTTACTCTTAGCTTGAATCACAACCCCTAGGTTCTAAATCAATGGTTGAGGAAGAATTAAAACCAATTAAGATATGCCTTTTTGCAATGTAAATTAGGCCTATTTATTTGAATTCATGCTCTTTGGATTTCAATTACGAATTGTTGTTCTTACCTAGGGTTAATTTCTTTTCAAAGTAACATTTCCATTTCTGCAGTTAGTTTAGGCTTTGATTCCATTACATTCACTCCATTACATCATGGCACAAAGGAAGGACACATTGTATGCTGCACATATAGTGTTGATACCTCATAAGTTTGTACGAACACCAGGTTGATAGTTAAAGTTGGTAGCCTTGGGATTTGTATCATTCTTGTTGCAATACCAACGCTCATCACTTTTTGGCATCGTTGTCGGGGAGGTGTCAAAGCATGAATTGTTTTATTCCCTAGTTTTTTCATTTCTTTTTACTTTTTGCAAAAAAGAAAAAAATGTACTAGGCATATTTCATTTCAAGAGCAGAATATTGCATTGCATTAACATTCTTATTCCAAAAGAAAATCTCCAACACCAACCCCCCATTTGATCATGTGGTATAGTAAGAGACACATCACCATTCATTTTTATAGGTAAAAGAAGAAGAGGTGACAACGAAGGTAGGAGAAATGGATGGAGATGATGACAATGAGGAATATCATCATGGATTTCCCATTCAAGATATTGATGTTACTGTGCACATGAAGAACATCCCTCCATATTTTCTTCCAAACTTCCATGGTATGAGGTCAGAGGATCCAGAAATATTTCTTTTAGAATTTGAAATTATATATATATATATATATGTGTGTGCATATATATATATATATATATATATATATATATATATATATATATATATATATTATGGTTACTTACTAAACACTAAAAAATTGAGATTGTTTCAGACAAAATTGAAGGATAGAGCTCTTAAATGGTTCATGATTTTAGGGACTAATTCAATAAGATCATAGAATGTTATGCAAAATATATTTCTAGAAAAATATAAAGATCATGATCTTAAAGAAGAAATATTTAGAATGAATAAAAAAAATGATGAGATTCTGGAGGATATACTAGATAGGTTTATGTATAATTTTAAGAGGGAAAAATTACATCATTTAGGATCTGACACACTAAAAACCCTCTTACTTAGAACAATTAGGGATGATTGGATTAATATCCTTGATCTCATGAGTAGAGGTGATGTTTACCAATTATCATTTGACGAAATTTGTGATATATGCAAGAGCTTATCAAGAGGAAGGGCAAGAGTAAGTAAATATGAATCAAGTCAAGTTAATCTTGGAAATTTGTTTGATGACTTTAAAACAAAAAATTCTTAGCATTCTAAGAAAACAAGTAGAAATGTTAAGAATTAAAGATGAGGAAAAAGAAGATGTTTATATTTGTGTTGTCCATGTAGAATCACATGTTGTTAAATATTTCCCATCATTACCAAGATTGAAGGAAGTTTACCAAGAGGAAAATGGAATAAGTCAATCACCAAAGAAGTTATGTTATATAGCTCCAACAGGACCATGGAATCCTAGTAAACCTTGTATCATGCAAGAGCCTAATTCACAATTTCAAGGTTATGCACATTCATATCAAAGTAATTGGAACACACCCTTTCCGTGGAAACCTTGACCATCTCAACCCCAAAACCAATATTGAGAACAAGGTTGGAAATGACCTTATGAGATAAATCCACAATATCATCAATATTTTCCTCAATATCCTACATACCCAACTCCATGTTATCCCTACCATCCACCTCCACCACAACCACAACCCCAACCAGATCCATCTCAAATATCCACTCCCACTCAACTACCTGTACCACCATTTCCAAACCCACACAATGAAGTAGCTTAACCCACTTACAATGTTGAAGTACAACACTTCTAGATATTTGCTTTTGATCTAAATGGTATTAATCTTAGCTCAATAAGAGTACACAAAAAATATATTCTCTTGATTTCATTGAAGGACAACATTCAGAAAAAGCAGATTCAAATGAGAAGACCAAAGGATCATGGGATGCACTTGATGGAGAGAAGACATCAGAATTAGAGATTGGGGGAGTTACATCATGTTCACTATTATATCCTCTATGTGTTCAAGAGAATAATCAGCAAAAAGAATAAGATATGAATTTCATGGAAGAAGAAGACATCCAAGATGATCGAAATCAGCAAGTGGGCCAGGGGAATTGTATCTATATTGAAATATGGTTCCAAAAAATTGTTAAGCTTCAGCAACACACTCTTCTTCAACAATTCCTAATCTCATCTCAGTCAAATCATTTGGTCTCTTACATTAAGGTACATGTCAAAGAATACGTTTCGAGCCTACACACGATTTTATCTGTCATCTTGTTATGCAAGTGGCTCCATTGGAAGTATTCCTATATTTGAAAGAGATTTTGTTTTTCAAGTAGAGTAGGATAAAACAAGAAATAAATGGAAAATAAATAAAATAAGAGGAAAAAATAAAGTCTCAAGTGAAAACCTCATTTGAGGCATCTGAGATTGACTCATTGATTTAAAACCTCCATGAGGTGGTCAATGGGTTGGAAAAATAAAAAAAAATGGAAAAAGAAAATATCCTAGGTGAAAGCCTCTTTTGAGGCACCTAGGCAGACCTACTAGTTGAAAACCTCATTGAGGCAGCTAGTAGGCCTGAAAGAAAAAAATGAAAAATGAAAAAAGAAAAATCCTTTGCTCCATGTGTCTCTCTGAGGAATGCTGGTGCTCTCCAACCTCTGCAAGCAACAAAAACAAGTTAGCTACCAAAATAAAGTTGATTAAAAGCCTAGTCAAAGAAAGTAAAACTTGGAATTTTCCTCCTTTCCTCAAGTGCTATAATAGGACCAAGGCCATGTCAATCCATCACCCTCATCTATTTCCACCATCTACCCATCATTCACAAGCTTCTCCCATTCATTTTCCGTGTTGTCTAAAAATGCTACAGGAAGGCTTAGTTTTTTTACAAGAAGGCAAAATACATAGAGAAGAAAATTATTTTTCTCATATCTTGAAAATCGTGCATCCATTTGTCAATTTGTTTTAGGGTGAGATTCATATATATGATGGTAATATGCCCAAGAAATCTCAACAAATTCCAGTGCACACTTTTTGAGACATTGACCTCCATCACTTACAACGATTTTTTATTTTTCTCGATATTCATGCATTCATTTTCTGATTTGTTTCATGGGGAGATTCAAATGGATGATAGTAACATGCTGAAGCAATTTAAACAAATTCTAGTGCACACCTTTCGTGAAATCAACCTCCATCACCTATAACCATTTTATTTTTTCTCGATATTTGTGCATCCATTGGCCAAAATGTTTAATGGGTATATGCATAGGGATGATGACAACATGCTCCCCAAATTTGAATTTAATCTAGTCTACCATTTTAGAGTTATGCATAAAACACATTTTCTATAGGAGGTTGTCCTGAAATGGTACAGGAAGTTCTGAATTGCTACAGGAGGCAATCCAATTTGAGAAAGCAGTCAAAGTGTAATTTTTTATTTATGGAAGGTTGATATAGGTCCATCATATCCTCATCATTCATTTTCCACACCATTTGACCTCTTTTTCACTCTCATTTTCATCCCTATCCATGAAAAATATTCATTTTTCACCCATTCTTCCACCCCTTCCACCACAAAAAAGGCCTTTCATACTTTTCAAAAGATTACTCATTAATTATCAGTATTTTTAAAGATATCACCTGAAGGAAATAATGATCCTAGGAGGGTTTATTTGACTCCTACAAGAAGACTAACAGTCTTGTAGTAGTCTGCACAAGCACTCTAGAACCACAATCAAAACCACTTGGAATCACCAGAATGGAGAATTGACCAACATGAAGCATTGAGGGATCATCTCCTCGATCTTGGGCAACCAAAAAAATTATGTAGGGCTACTATAAGGTCATTCATCATCTTAAACAACAATATCTTGATCCACCATCAAGAAGACCTGTAGTGACAACTTTGATCAGCCAAGCACATTTCAAGAGAAAAAATTTAGAGCAAAGCCAATGCATGGAGAAAAAATCATAAGAAGATGACACCTCAAGAAGCCAACAAATCAACCATTACCTTTTTTCAGAAGTAGCATGCAACCATGAAAGGATCATCACTAGTAGCTTTAGAACCACCAAAGGAAACTTCAATAATCATTTCAACAACCTCAATATCACCTACAAAAATACATCAAGGGTAAGGCCCAGGCATGCAATCCTAAAAACCTCTCTTACAGACTTATTTTAGCTCAAAAATTGTTGTAAGTGTATGAAGGAAAAAAATTATAAGCCAAACTTAGTAATAGAGAAGCCTTGGATTTATCTAGCAGTTAACTTTACCTTTCCACCAACACACCCACATGTGTGGGAGAGAACAAGACAAAAGTGAAGAGGACTTGAGAAAGTGGGTTGTAATCATTTAGTAGTAATGGAATACAAGGAGTGCAAAGGGATGAATGAGGGCCAATTTAGTTAACTCAAGGCGTGTATTTTGCATGCAATGAAAAAAGTAGAGAAAAGTTGAAAAAAAGAAGAAGAAAAAATAATGAAAAAATAAATTAAAAAATAAAAGAAAGAAAAGGTTGACCCACCACCTCTTGGCATGAAAAAAATATTTTCTATAGGATTCAGGTTCTGTTCAGCTTATTTACTCACCACTCTCCATCATCCCAGTACCTCCCAAATCAAATTTTAACCCCTCTTTGGATTGCTATAGGAAGTATGTAATTGCTACAGGAAGATCTTGTAGCACTACAAGAAGGCCAAGAAACTACTACAGGAAGCTAACATAGTGCTACAGGAAGGAAAATTTCACCCAGAACAACCACTAGAGCCTTGGGAAGCAAGGAATTATTCAAAGGAAATGGAAAGGGTGAAAAAAAAAGGCAAGGGGGTATGATGATGGGATTTCACTTGAATTTACAGTCAATTTACAAAATCCAAGTGGCCAAAAAGATGAACCAAAAGCAAGGTGTTACCCTCAAAAATAAAACTCATTACAGTTGAAGAATCACCTGAGAGAAAGAAGTAGCCTCAACCTACATTAGAGCTTCCTTGGGAAACTGTGATAAGGGAAAAGTGCAGTAGAAAGAAGAGCAGTAGAAAGAGCATCAAATAAACTAGCAAACAAATCATGAAACATGTCAGCATACATGAAGAAATACAGGACAAATAGGATGGATGGGTTGCTCAGATGATGAGCAACAATTTTAGTAGGGAGGTATGATGGGCCTCCAAATTAGACAAAAATTAAGGCCCATCTAACCTCTCCTTCTACACTTAATAATGTTTTTTAGCTTTAATATGTTCATTAGGAAGGGTTATGGATAATTGCATATTTGTACCTAATATTATTTATTTTAGTAGAGTATTGGGAGAATATTGGGCATATTATGAAGATTTGGAGTAGGAGATAATTTAGGGATTTGATCCCTACTACAGGAGGATCAAATTGGAGAATAAATCAATAAGGTATTATGAAGTTATTGCACAAATTTTGAAGCTTCAATGGTTGATACAATCTAGGAATGTGTTCCCTATCATTTAATGCAGATTCCTAATGATGGGAACCAATCCACAGCTATTTGAGGGATTTTGGAGGGGAAATCTTTCTCCTTTCAAGGAGAATGCTTCCTCATCATTTTTTATGAGTAACAATTCGAATTTTCCTCTAGGGATTGGTTTTTCTTAGTATTCTTGTGGAGAACACTTGTATTTTTCCAAATCCACTTTCATTTCTTGCAGTGATGTAATTGTATTGATACAAATAATGAATATTTGTGCCATGTTGAGCTTCTAAATCTTGGTCTCTTTCATAAGACTCTGATTTTCCTTCGGTTTGGCCACCTTAGGAGCCTCAGAGCCCTTTTGCATAATTTACTTTTCTTCTTCTCGCTTCTTATTCACATGCATCTCTTGTTCTTGTTTTTTCTATTTCTGCATTTAGTATTGATAATTTCTTGTTGTAGGATTAGGATAAATGGTTGAAGTAAGTTATTTTTCATGATCAAAAGGATGATTTCATCCTTAGAACAACTTTGGAAGGTCATAGTAATCGTTGAGATACTTGCATTAGTTTACTTATTCCCAAATCTAAATTTTTGAAAGTCCCTTGTGACAAATAGTAGTAATTTTCTGCTAATTTTTAGAAAATTCTAATATGATTCAATTGAGTTTATTCCACTTGAATTATATCATAAACACATTCAAGTTAATAAAAAAATATTACCCCATTGCATTTTCACTTGATTAGGTAAGGAATTTGATAGATTAACCAGCTCACTAGTTCTCGAATTTCTAGATTTTAAACTATTAATTTTCTGCTGTTTTTTTATCATGTGTTAATAGGGGTATTTTGAGTGATTCCACTTGGAATGGAGACATAATACATCCTATTCAATAAAAAAAAAAATCATCCCATCCAATTTGGATTTGACTTTCTTGGTCATTTGGTGAATTAAATCTTCTTTTAGCAAATCCTATAACTTCCTGTAACAACTTGTAACTTCCTCTAGCATTCTTCTAACACGTATATAACTATACAAATTTTCTCAAAAAACTTGGTTTTTTTCTCTTATTCTTGAATCATGGCCCCTAGACTCTAAATCAATGGCTGAGGAAGAATAAAAACCAATTAGGACATGCCCTTTTTCAATGTAGATTATGCCTATTTATTTGAATTCATGCTCTTAGGATTTCAATTACGAATTGGTGTTCTTTCCTAGGGTTAATTTATTTTAAAAGTAACATTTCCATTTCTGAAATTATTTTAGGCTTTGATTCCATTACATTCACTCCATTACATCATGACATGAAGGAAAGACACATTGTATGTTGCATATATAGTGCCGATACCTCTTAAGTTTTTATGAACACCAGGTTGATAATTAAAGTTTGTAACCTTTTGAGTTGCAACATTATTGTTACAATACCGAGGCTCATCACAAGTATAAAGAGGAATGCCTCTATGTTTTCATAACCCAAGGTGAATGCACCAATATTATTTTGCAGCATTTTTCCTAGTTGTTCTTATTGGAATTGTTCAAGTTGTGAGTTAATAAATAGGGATTTACCTAGACTCACATCAATAAGTGTGGTGAGCTCCAGTATTACAGCAATGACGCTGCAACTCCTGGGACTCCCTACTTTACTTTTATCAACCCAGTAGTTTGTAACAAACTTGGAAGCAACGATGCTATATGCACAAGTACTAGCTCTTACTCCAGGCTGTCACTTGATTAACTAGCACAAGTTCGCTAGGAGCTCAAGCCAACTTCTATGAGTTCTCAGAAGAATATTTTAACTATGATGGAAGGAAGCTAACTCAAAAGAGGCTAGTCTACTTGCATAAAGAAGATGAAAGATGAAAGGAAACACAAACCCTAGCAAACCCTAGTTTTACTGACTAACCCTACTTGTGCAAGAAAAGATATGTAAACTACTGAAATGGATGCCATTGAATATTGAAAAGGTAAAATGCATGTGTTTAAGCTACTTCTGAAGGAAAATATGGAAAAAACATCTTTTTGTACTTTTGAGCAATTTTATGCAAAATTATTATGCTTGTGTTTTAACTATTTGTGACTGTGTAGAAGTTTATTAGCGAAAGAAAATGGAGTGGACGTTTGCAGGAGGTTGGGAAGGTGTGGGGAGGACCTAAGGAGTCCCTGGTACCCTTTTGGAGATTTCCACTATGCTCAGATTCCAAAAAATCGCTCGCATGAACTTCTACAGGAGGCTGCAGGGGATCTACAGGAAATTCTACAAGAAGTTCTACAGGAAGAGGCCGAAAGTGGTTTTTAAAGGGTTGAAGGTGGAAAAACGGTAGGGAAGTGGAAATGAAGGATGGATAGAGATGTTAAGGTGTCTAGCACCTGGTAGATGAAGCTCTGTAATAAAGAATATGGTTGGATTCGTTCAAAGGTGAAGGAAGCAATTTTGCACACGAATGTAGAAATTAGGGCAGTTTGGGGAAGTATGGCGAATGAGTGAAGGAAATCTTAAGAGAGGGGCTAGAGAAAGTAGTATGATGGAGGAAGGATAGGCTAGAGTGTCTTACAGGTGTTATGCACACTTCTTTTCAAAACTGACCCAAGCAAAAACTAAAAAAAGAGAGTTTTACCTATTTTGACCTAATTCTGACCTAGAAACCAGAAAAGCTCTGAACGAAACTTTATGGACAGGAAGTTATGCAAGAAATATATGGAAACTGAGCAAGAACAGATCTAAGCATGAAAACAAAACTCATATCAACTTTTCAAACTCAAAATCTAACACTAGCAATTGCATTGGAAGGAAAAAACAGTGTTTTTGTGGCAGCAAGAGTGTCTTAGTCTCAATTCATGGTCCCAAGGAGGGAGAAAGGAGATCAAGGCCTACTTGGTAGCCTTCTTGTGGATATTTTCTGTTATCAAACTATCAAATCAACCTGAAGCAAGAACAACTATCTTAATCATAAAAAACAACCTAAGTAACAAAGCAAGATTTAACCTAAATAATAGAAATTATTCTATGAATGCAATAAAAACACATAGAAGTACACAAAGGAGGTACTAGGCACTTTGGTTGGGCCCAACCCCAAGAGCTACCACCCCCTAGGAAAGATTATTGCTGGTTCAAAGCTGGATTCATCTTCATTGATCAAAAAATAATAGTTACATCACAAAACTGTCTGCAAAAGGAGCTCGAAAATGAGCTGAGTACAAGGCTACACTAAAGTGCAAAAATCGACTATCAAATGGCTAACCTACTAAGGCTTGAATCCTTCCTATTTATGCAAGTGAGGACTTCCAACAGTCCTCCTAAACTTTAGGAACTCGGCTGCCCAAAACTGGAGATAATAGCCACTTCACTAGACCTGCTCGGCTGCCCCTTGAAATCATCTTTGGTGGGTTGTTGAACTCTAAGCTGTTGATGGAGAACTTGAGGAGGGGTTCATTTAGTGAAGGAGACACCCCTCCTATAAATCCTCAGCCTTGTTTCTTCAAGTTTGGTTGCCAATCTGCTCATAAATGCCTAGTCTTGGTCCAAAAATGTCCAAAAATCTGCAATAAACACGTATTAGACTTTGTGGTAAAGTGACTATTCCCATTCACTCAATTAACATAAATATATTCAAAATCATGCATAAAACTATGGAGAATGGTGGATTAAATGAGAATAATAGGCAAAATGAGCCCATATAGTTACCCATTTCCGGGGCTCATCATCACCCCCTGCTAAATGTGTTGCTTATCCTCTAAGCAACTAATCCAGTTCTTCATCTTTGATAGCTTTGACTGCCTCCCTGACATCCCAGGCCTCTGAGGTGATGTCCTCTTCTTTTTCATGAAAACCCACCTTTCTGTCCACTTCCTCCCATTGTTTTTGTTCCTCTTCTTCCTTAACCCCATCTAACAGACCTAGCAGTAGTCGAGGGCTGAACTTAAGGCCAACCCAGTTGGCTTTCAAGTTTTGCATTGATTGTTTGTATAGGGGTAATTTTCTCATAGCCTCCCTAATTCTGGTTGGGGAGTGATACTCCCTTCTTTTCAGACTATGGGACAATGTATTCCATCTTCTTGTGCAAGAATGAAGGAAATTATCACCAAACACCCTTTCCATATCTTCAAAGTGAGCAATGGCCTGTGCATGCCTTTCAACATAGTCAGGTGCAATGTGAGGGTTGTCTGCAAGGTGTTGATGGGCATATATTAGAGATGAGGGATCTTCTGGTTATGCCCTTGTCATGAGTGGCTCACTTAGCTCCCTATTCATAATCTTATGACTCTCTACTGCCCTCTTTTCCTCATGGCTCAACCAAGAAGCCATAGCCATGAGTTGTAGATCTCCTAATACAGCATTTGGGTCCCATAGATTTATGTTAGGAAGTGTCAGGTTGTGTAAATAGAATTTTGCTAACTTGGCCTTATCCTCAGCTGGGCTACTGTCACACTAATGCATAAACTGATTGTAATTCTAGAATGGGATGGTGCCCCTTTGGGCCAATGTTTTAATTTGAAATTGCAGCCATTGGCCTTTAAGATATAATGCATAGGATCTAGCAGGTTGCCTACATTTTAAGGCTTCTACTGCCCAGCTGGCCATGCAAGCCATTTGGGCTTCTTTTTCTTGCAACTGCTATTTTAAAATCTACACTTCTTTTGCTACTCAAGACTCCTTTTCTTGCAGCAGTTTCATTAGCATTTCAACATCATCTTTTGGCTCTCCCTCTTTCTGTTGTTTCTTGGTTGCTTCCTTGTCTATTAGAAGACCTTCTTGCTGTTGCTGCCCTCCCAAAATGGACAACCTATCTCCCTTATGAACTTCCTGTTGCTGCAACTTCTTTTTCAGCAGTTCATTCTCTTCCTGTAGCTGGGCTCTTTTACTGCTTTCTATGTGCCTTACCATGGCCAACTCCCCTCTTAATTATTTTAGCTTGTCCTCCATGTGCCCTATGTACTCAACTCGTTTAGATTTAGCGATTTGAATCCATGTGTGGGTTCTAACCCTCTCTTTTTCTAATTCGAAGAATAGAGGCACAACAAATTTCTGTGGGATGATTTTCCCACCCTTTAGCAGATTGTAAAAGGAGCCAAAGTTAGGCTGAGGGCTTAGTTTAGGTATTTCTTTAGCTTTGCTCTCACCCTGTGACTGTTTTGCTACCTTCTCCTCTAATTTTTTTGTTTATTTCAACTTGGCTAGAGTTTCCTGTAGAGATGTTTTAGCTTCCTATAGAACTGCCTTTGAATCCATCAACTTGATTCTCTCTTTCTAGGTGGAGGTTTTGGGGCTTCCTCTTTCATAGGTGATAGATATCTTGGAAGGATATTCTTCCTTCTTTTCAGTGGGTGTATCCTCAATGACAATTGGTTCCTTTGATGGTGGTTGGGGTTTGCCCACTTTGATCCTTGTGCTTCTTCTAGCTTTAAAATAAATGGAAGTTTGCCTTTTTCTTTTTCCTTTTTGCTTTGGAGGTGTGCTTAATGCAGGAAGATAAGCTACTGCTTTCCTTACCAACATTTCAGGGGATGTTTCTTTCTGTTGTTCTCTTCCTTCATTTCCTGCAGCCTTGCCTATATCCACTATTTATGTTTGTGTCATAGATACCTCAGGGTGTGTCTTTTCTTTTTCTTGCTGGGTCCCTGCCTTGGCTATGGAAATCTTCTTTTGGGCTTTCTTGGCCTTTTTCTTCCCAACCTTTGTCCTTTTTCTCTTCTCTGTTTTTGATGTTGTCTCCTTTTCTGCCTTAGGCTCAGTAGTCTTGTCAAATTCCTCCTCTTCTTCCGGTTCCTCATCTATTTTCTCTTTTGTTTGAATGTCTTGTGCTTCCTCAATACTGTCCTTAGAAATTTCTTCAGTTTGCTCCTCCTCATCACTGCTGGATGGGTTATTGTCCTCAGTCAAAGTTTTGATGTCATCATCCCTAGACATATTTCTAAAAATTTCCCAAGCTATGGGGATAGTATATGTGTGTAAGGCATCTTCCACCAATAGTTTGATGAGCCCATGGTGGGCCAACTGATCTAGGACCTCTGCGTTTAGGTTTGTGCCACATTCAATCAAAGACTGGAGGAGGAAATATGGGAGGCTCAGTTTTCTAGCTGGAGGTAAGTCCATCCCATATCTCAATTCATGCAACAACCTAAAATGATAACCATAAATTATGCTGAACCTCCCTTCACATGTGATATACTTCATTATTTTGTAACTGAATTCACTCCAGAGAGGAGGCAAGCTTGTCCTTCTGACCCCGTTTTTATCTTCTAGAGGATGCTCCTTAGGCTGAAAAAATGTCTTCTTAGCAAATTTTCCCAATGATTTCTCCTCTTTGCTCCAAGGGAGCCCCAGTGGAAGACCGGTGATTCTACTGATGAAATCGGGTGTAAGCTCTAGGGCCAAACCCCTAAAACTAACTGTGGCATGTGTCTCTGAATGTGGTCTTAGGGACATCAAAAATTCTTCAGTCACCTCCTCATCATATCCCTGAATTCTTTCAAAAAAGGTTATCCATTTTTCCCTGGTGAAGAGGGTCACCACCTTAGGGTTCTCATGCAATTTGCTAGAGTGTAAAGGTTATTTTCTCATGAATCCTCCTGGCATGGTGTTGAGTGCTTCTTTTTTTGTGTTTTAACGAGAAAAAAATGCTCAGGTGAGAAAAGCAAGCAACACTAAAACAAAGGATCGCTGAATTCTTTCTTTTCCTAAAATCAAAGAAGGAATTTCCTGTGTGCTTATCCTTACAACATCAAATTGCAATAATTCCGATGTTTTAAACTGTTGTTACCCTGAATTTGACTTTCTGTTTTTGAAAAGATTTTTGTTTTTTTTTTTATAGAAGAGAGGATAAGGACACAGGTTCTTTTCAGTAAGTAGATAGATATGAAAAATCAGTTTTTTCACACACATAGGCTGGCCTCTATGGTTGCATGTATATTCCTTACAGTAGAATTTGAGAAAGGAGGAGGCAGATTTTGGATGCAGAGAAGAGAACAGAAAATTGTGTAGAACTCGGGGAAAATATGCAAGCAGACTTTCACTCTTTTTTTCAATCCAATGTCGTGTTTAATTCACCACCTTACTCAAACAAGTCATATGTAGATAGGTTTTCCCAAGCCTACCTCATTTTGAGCTTGAATTTCGACCAAAATCCCGGGTTTTCCTTTTGCAGAGCTGTCCTCTGCCTTTCCTATAGAAACCTTCATGTAGAAATCCTCTGACTCCTGTAGAATGTAACAGTGCTCCTGTACAGCCCGATAGGCGGGAGGGTTTTAAAAAAAACTGGCAGAAAACTGGTGGAGGATGACTGGTTGGCTGCTCTAGAAGTGGTAGGTGCATACTATAGTCGAGAACGTCGTGAATGAAAAATGAACAAAGGGTGGTGAAGGCTTCAACCGGGCTATCTTTTAACTGTTGGCGTGATCCGTGGTGAGGAGATGAGGTGGCCAGATGGGTACGTTATCCCCATACAGACCGTTGGTCCTAGATCACGGTCATAATGGTTTTGCATGCCGCCTGACCGCCATCACCTCCCTTACTCCTATTATCTACCGCCACCACTACCAGTCCTAAATTTTTTTCCCCGAATGGACATATCACACGTGCTGGATGTGTATTTGATAGGCAGTTTTGAATTTGACAGGGCTCATTTGAATTCCATGAGGGCGTGTAACTGAACGAGGGTGGCCAGTTAGCTGGCCACCAATTCCATTCAATCGTAACCATTCCCATAGTTCATGCAGCTTTGAAATATGATTCATGTAATCAAGGAATAGGTTTAGGCACTTACCTGCTCAGTCGCGGCCGTGTTATGCATATTTCAGATTTTGGCACCCATTTCTTCACTGTTGTTGCTGCTTGCGCTCTACATGCTTGGCCTTGGGATTTTGTTGATGATCTCACGTTCAAACAAAGCTCCTTGCATGTTTCATACGTCCTACTATGATGACCTTGTCTCTGGAGTATGCTTTTCAGAGGGATCAACTGCTACAGGAATCCTATAGGATTTCCTGTAGCCGCTTCTCCTTCTGAAATTAAAGCTAATATATGAGTAGGGCTACAACTGCTGAAGAAGGGCTTGGCTGAAAAGGAATCATAGATGGAAGGTATCAGGTAGGGGTGAGTGAAAAGGTTGCTACTTTTATTTGTCATTAAATTTTTTTGTTTGCAACATGAAGGAAACATAATTTCTGTGTGTGACTGTGCAGGGACATAAAAATGAGTGCAATGAAGATGTACAGGGATGGAATGGCGACATAGGTATATGGATGGTGGCAGGGAGGTTCACAGGAATCATAGACATATTTCCATCCTTCAGGTCCTCTTCTAAGATTGATTTTGGCTTTTCTGTAGTTTCGACAGGATCCTCCTATAGAAGATACAGAGTTTCCTGTAGGATGCGAAATTTCAGACTCAATGAGACCAAAACTTGGGAAAGGGTAACAGTGATGGAGGAATGGACTGTGAGGGATGCATGCAGTCTGGTCATGTCCTTTGTTTTTGTCTTGTGCGATCCTCCTACAGCTTGCAATGAACTTCCTGCAACCTGCAATTTATTCAAAAGAAGTTAGGTTTATCTTTTTACTTTTCTTTTTTCTTTTTTTTTGAGAGACAACTGGGGCGCCTCCAGGAGGTCTTCACCTTCACTGTCTACCCTGGGCGCCTCCAAGAGGTTTTCACCCAGGGATATTTATTCCATTTTATTTATTTATTTATTTTTCCTGCTCATGGTTTAGGTGGAGTGGAGACAGGGACCTGCTCCACTACCAATACTGATTTACCTAGAGTCTCAATGAACTCCTGCTTAGAAAGGGGCTTCCTGTAAATCTTCAATCTATGCCCATTGACGAGCATGGGGATGGCTTCTTCATGAATGGTATGAATAAGGACTGAACCATTACCATTGCATGTTTCCACTATATATGGTCCCAGCCATCTTGTCGTCAGCTTGCCCTTGAAATCCTTGTATCTTGATTCATACAGCAATGCCCAATCTCCTGGATGAAATTGTTTTTCTTTGAAGTGCTGGTCATGCCATATCTTTCTTTGAAGTTGGACTACCTCTGAGTGGAGAAGGGTCTGCATTCTCTGTTCATCTAATCCATTCAGCTGAAGCAATCTTTCCTGTTGTGCATGGCTGAGATCTAGGTCCAGCTGAGCTACCATCCTCAATGTGTTATATTCAAATTCTATGGATAGCAAAGCCTTCTTCCTATAGACCAGCTCATAGGGTGTGAAACCTGTTGTAGTTTTCCAAGTAGTGTTATAAGCCCAGGTGGCCTCAACCAAGCGATCTGCCCAATATTTTCTGCTGCTGCTCACTACCTTAGTCAAAATCCCTTCCAAAGCTCTGTTAGTAACTTCCACCTATCCATTTGCTTGTGGATGATAAGGGGTGGAAGTTTTGTGCTTAATCTTGTGATGGGTGAGCAGGTCTTCAATCAGGTTAGAGGTAAACTGACTTCCTTGATATGTGACTAATTCTCTTGGGTAGCCAAACTTGTAGAAGATATTTTCCCTCAAAAACTCAGCTACTTTTTCTTCTGTTGTTGCTTTGATTTCCTTTGTTTCTGCCCACTTTGTCAGGTAATCCATGCACACAATGATGTAGGACTTCTATTTTGAAGGAGGGTTGATAGGACCCACAAAGTCCATGCCCCACTTCTCAAATGGCTTGAAATTCACTTGAGGCTGCAAGGGCATCTCATCCTTTGGAGTAGGTTTCCCCATCCTTTGACATCGGTCACATTCGCTGATGTATCTCCTAACTTCTTAATGAAGAGTGGGATAATAGTACCCTGCCTGCAGAATTTTGAAGGCAGTTCTCTTTGCTACAAAGTGGCCCCCACAAGGCCCATCATGACAGGTTAGGAGGATGTCAAAAACTTCCTCCTCCCTAACACATCGCCTCAAAATCTGATCTGGGCCAAGTTTAAAAATATTGCCCCCAATCCAAGTTAATGGGGCACTTTTCCTCACGATCTTGCTCTTCTCTTTTGAGGACACGTATGGCAAAAACTATGCTGAAACCAAATAATTTTCTATATCAGCAAACCATGGAGAGAGTACTGAAATAGAAAATAGGTGTTCATTTTGCATTTGATGATCCACCATCCCTTCTTCACCTGTAGGCAGATCTAGTCTAGACATAAAATCAGCAACAACATTTTCCTTACCTGGCTTATCCACAATGGTAAAGTCAAATTGCTACAATAAAAGTAACCATCTAATGATACGAGCGTTTACATCAGGTTTATTCATCAAATACCTAATTGCATCATGATCAGTATGCATGAATGTTTGATAGCCAGTGATGTAGTGTATGAACTTGTTTAGGGAATGGACTACAACGAGGAGCTCTTTTTCGGTTACAGTGTAGTTTAACTCTGCCTTGCACAGGTTTTACTGACAAAATATATGGCATACAGTAGCTTCTCTTCAACTTTTGCTAAGGATGCTCCTATAGCTTTGTTCGAGGCATCTGTGTGAATGTGGAAAGGTAGGGCCTAGTTTGGACCTCTCAAGATTGGGGCAGTTATTAGCTTACCTTTCAAAGCATCCAGAGCCTCTTGACAGTTGTCAGTCCATATGAACTCAACATCTTTTCCCAAAAGACCAAACAATGGAGAGGCTAGCTTACTAAAATCTTTAATGAATCTTCTATAATATCCTGCTAAGCCTAGAAAACTTTGAACATCTCTTACCTTTTGAGGAGGCGGGACCCTTTGGATGATAGCAATCTTGTTGGGATCCACCTGTAAACCTTGCTAAGAAATTGTATGACCTAGCACAATCCCTTCAGTCATTAGGAATTCACATTTATTGGGACTGAGGGACAGGTTCATTTCAATACACTTTGCTAAAACTTTCCTCAGGTTAGTCAAAGCTTCTTGGAAGTTAGAACCATAAGGGGTAAAGTCATCCATATATATTTCCATTGAATCATGAACCAGCTCAGCGAATATACTCAGTACTGCTCTCTAGAAAGTGGCAGGAGCGTTGCATAACCCAAAGAGAAGGAGCCAGTAGGCAAAGGTACTCCATGGACAAGTGAAAGTGGTCTTATCTTGGTCTTCCGAGCTGATTTGGATTTGATTGTACCCGCTAAACCCATCTAGGAAGGAAAATAACTTCTTCCCTGCCAGGCCATCTAACACTTGATCTATGAAAGGCAAAGGAAAATGGTCCTTCTTGGTGGCTTTGTTAAGTTCTCAATAATCTACATAGATTCTCCACTTCCCGTTTTTCTTGGGCACAAGCACCAAAGGAGAAACCCATTCGCTGTCAGAGATGGGGTAGATGAATCCTGCATCCAACAACTTTTGTAGTTCTTCTTTGACAATGTCCTTAAGGGATGGATTCATCCTCCTTTGAGGCTGCCTGACTGGTTTACAATCCTCTTTAATGTAAATGTGATGAGTACAGACTAAAGGGTCGACTCCTTTCATCTCCTTATAGCTCCAAGCAAAAGCATCCAAATGGCTATTCAATAAGCTACACAACTCTTTCTCCTGAGAGGTGGATAGGGATGAGTTGATCTTCAAGGTTCTTTGAGGGCCAAATTCCACATTCTTAACTTAGAGAGAGGTCGGATCAACAACACAGAGATCAACTAAAGCATTGGCTTGGGTTTCTTCCACCAACTCTTCTAATGGAAACACACTGGGGGGTGGATTTTGAATCAAATTCTCAATAAGATCATCCTCAGTTTGAGGACCTCCCTTGGTGGCTTCCATTGTGCACAATGCTGTGGAGTATACTTCATCCTCATCTCCCTCCTCCAACCAGAGAGGTAAGTCATGTTCTAGCAGAGGTTGGGCAGGAGGATATAGGACTAGCTATTTGGACATATGCCCATTCTTGATGGTCATGCTCCCAGCTCGACAACTGATGTAAGCATCTGCAGTAGCTAACCAAGGCCTCCCAAAGATGAGGGGATAGCCAGTGAGATTTTTCTTTGGCTGAAGAACCAATAAGTCAACAAGGTACTCCCATGAATTAATGGAGACCATGACATCTTCCACAATCCCCTCAGGATTCATGGTGGAGCGGTTTGCCAACTGCAGTACTATTGAGGTCTTTCTTAGGGAACCCTAAAGGTTGAGTTTGAGCATAGTGTCCCTGGTCATTACATTAATGGCAGTCCCTAGATAAATAAAGGTGTGGGGGATTATGGTGCAATTAATGTAGACATCGACTACAGGACTCCCAGGGTCTAGATATTTTGGACAGATTACCTATCCCAACATCAGGTCAGACAGTTGTCCTATGACATTGATAGTTGGGGCATCTCTCTTGCACCTGCCTGGGTGCCTAAAACACTTCTCTTTGATCAACTTGTTGTAGATTAGTACATATTTTAAGACATGGAGAAGTGTTATTTTCACACACAACTGTTTAAGTTCTCCCAGAAGTTCAATTTCTTCTGGGGTTGGTTGCGTGGTTCCAGTTAGTCTCTCAGGAAAGGGTGGAATAGCTTTGGGTTCAATTTCCTGTTTCTCTTCCTCATCCTCCTTAGGAGGAGGTTGGCTATCTAAAAGGACCTTCCCAGATCGTAGGTTGATCTCCTAAATCTCCACAATATAGGTAGGGCATGTTGTTTCTCTAGTATATACCTGCTGAGCCTGTCTGTTATTGGGGATCGGGTTTGGTTGAGTAGGTATCTGGGGTTTTCTTGGAGGAGAAGGAGGTAATGGTTGTGGTTGAGCAGGTGGTGGAGGAAAAAGAGCGGGAGGAGAGTTGTATTGAGGCCTCCACCCCTAATGAGGTGCATTCCACTGAGGTTGTGGCTGAGTGTGAGAATGAAACGAGTGAGCAGCTGGTTGAGTATGGTATTGAGATGGATACGACCAAGGAGGGGGTGTGGACCAGAAAGGATGAGCAGGGAGACCCCAAGAAGGCATGGAAATACCTTGATTGGGGTTGTAATAAGTCTGGGATGTCCCTTGGATTCCCTGCCGGTAAGGTCTGGGTCCATGTGGCTTCCTTTGGTTCATGAAGTAGGGTGGTTCAGTGGCTCCTTCAGCCCCTTGGTACATAGCTTTAAATCTGGGAAAGGAAGGGCACTAATTTGTAGGATGGTCTTCTTCAAAAACAAAACACACTTCTATAGAGTGCAATGGACATTTGTTCCTAGGATGCTTTCTAGTGCACCTGGGACAAAATATGGCCAAAGCCCTTTCGGCTTCCTCTTGCTTATTTTGGATTCGCAAGATATCCATTTGCATGGAAATAGTCTGTCTCATCTCACTTTTGAAATTTTCCATCTGATTTTCAAATTCGATTTTAAGGAATGAACTAGATAAGGGGGTACTGGCTAAGAGTTGACTTCCCCTACCTCTCTTTCTGGTTCCCTATAATGTTTTCTAAACACATTCTTTATGTCATCATAAAGTAGTTGGTAGATGTCTCCCCCGGCCAACAAATGGAGGGTATCTAGAAGGTCTTTAGGGACTCCTCTGAGAAGTACCAACTTCAGAGACTCGGGGTCAAGTGTTCACCTGACCCTTTTATAATTGAGTTGAAACCTCTCTTCATAGTCTTCTGAAGATTCATCACTTCCCATGGTCATTCGAAAAATTTCTTCCTTTTTATTCTTTGACCTACAGTAGTACCGGTATTTGTTGTTAAAGGCTTACTACATCTGAACCCAAGTTATGATACTGTTTTCAGGCAGCCCCATGAACCAGTGTAGTGTTGCATCCTTGAGGGTAGAGGGAAAGAGTTTCAACTTTTACTCGTCTTCTGCATAGTCATATGTTCGACAAAGGACAACAAACTCAAACAAGAAGGTATCAGGGTCTTCAGTAGTCAATCCATGGAAGTAAGGTAAGGTTGAGGGACTTATTTTTTTCATTTTTGTATCCCCATTGGTCTCTCGGATGGGAAAGGCATCTTCTATTCTCTCCCCATTTCCTCTATTGTTTCTGTTTTCAGCCATGGTCTTAGGAAGAATGGTTTCTTGCTCTTCTTCTGTTATAGGATCTTCGTATATCTCTAGAGGTTCACCTATAGTTTCATCTGGATCACTGCCACCAAATAAGAGAGAAGAGTGACTTAGTGATGTGGTGGGGGTGTTGGGTAGGAATTTTCTTGAATTGTCTCTGATCCAATGAGGCATGAAAGGAAATCTCTTTTTTGGGTGATTTTTTTTCTTTTTTCTGCTTGTACTTGCAAAAAATGAAATAGATTGAACTGAAACTAACTAAAATCTATCTTGTTGAAATGAAAATGCAGAATTTAAATGAAAGCAAGAAAGGACTAATCTATTTCGCTGAAATGAAATTGTGGAACTGGAATGAAAGCAGGAAATGCTAATCTACGCTTACAGAAATGAAATTGCGGAATTAAAATGAAAGCAGGAAATGCTAATCTACGCTTGCTGAAATGAAATTGCGGAATTGAAATGAAAGCAGGAAATGGTCTAATCTACTTTTGCAGAATTGAAATGAAACAACTACTCTACTTTCGCTGAAATAAACTACTTTAGTAAAAGGTTGTAGTAGAAAATAGAAGAAAAGCAATAATCACAAAATACTCTTACGCTTCCCCGGTAACGGCGCCAAAAATATGGTGAGCTCCAGTATTACAGCAATGATGATGCAACTCCTGGGACTCCCTACTTTACTTTTATCAACCCAATAGTTCGTAACAAACTTGGAAGTGATGGCGCTATATGCACAAGTACTAACTCTTACTGCAGGTTGTCACTTGATCAGCTGACACAAGTTCGCTAGGAGCTCAATCCAACTTATATGAGTTCTCAGAAAAAGCTTTTAATTGTGATGGAAAGAAGCTAACTCAAAAGAGGCTAATCTACTTGCAGAAAGAAGATGAAAGCTGAAAGGAAACGCAAACCCTAGTTTTACCGACTAACCCTACTTGTGCAAGAAAAGAGATGTAAACTACTGAAATGGATGCCATTGACTATTGAAAAGGTAAAATGCATGTTTTTAAGCTACTTCTGAAGGAAAATATGGAAAAAATCATCTTTTTGTATTTTTGAGCAATTTTGATGCAAAATTATTATGCTTGTGTTTTAACTATTTGTGACTGTGTAGAGGTTTATTGGTGAAAGGAAATGGTGTGGGCATTTGTAGGAGGTTGGGAAGGTGTGGAGAGGACCTAAGGAGTCCCTGGTACCCTTTTGGAGATTTCCACTGCACTCAGATTCCGAAAAATCACTCGCATGAACTTCTACAGGAGGCTGAGGGGATCTACAAGAAATTCTATAGGAAGTTCTACAGGAAGAGGCCGAAAGTGGTTTTTAGAGGGTTGAAGGTGGAAAACCGGTGGGGAAGTGGAAATGAAGGATGGATAGAGATTTTAAGGGGTATAGGACCTGGTAGATGAAGCTCAAGAGTCAAGAATATGGTTGGATTTGTTCAAAGGTGAAGGAAGCAATTTTGCACAAGAATGTAGAAATTAGGGTAGTTTGGGAAAGTATGGCGAATGAGTGAAGGAAATATTAAGAGAGGGGCTGGAGAAAGTTGTATGATGGAGGAAGGATAGGTTGGAGTGTCTTACAGGTGTTCTGCACACTTATTTTCAAAACTGACCTAAGCAAAAAGTAAGAAAATAGAGTTTTACCTATTTTGACCTAATTTTGACTTAGAAACCAGAAAAGCGTTGAATAGAACTTTATGGATAGGAAGTTATACAAGAAAGATATGGAAACTGAGCAAGAACATATCTAAGCATGAAAACACAACTGATATCAACTTTTCCAACTCAAAATGTAACACTAGCATTTGCATTAGAAGGAAAAAGCAGTGTTTTTGTGGCAGTAAGAGTGCCTTGGTCTCAATTCATGGTCCCAAGGAGCGAGAAATGAGATCGAGGCCTGATTTGTAGCCTTCTTTTGGATCTTTTATGTCATCAAACTATCAAATCAACCTGAAGCAAGAACAACTATCTTAATCATAAAAAACAACCTAAATAACAAAGCAAGATTTAACCTAAATAACAGAAATTATTCTATGAATGAAATAAAAACACATAGAAGTACACAAAGGAGGTACTACGTACTTGGGTTGGGCCTAACCCCAAGAGCTACAACCCCCTAAGAAATATCAGTGCTGGTTCAAAGCTGGATTCATCTTCATTAATCAAAAAATAATAATTACATCACAAAATTGTCTGCAAAAGGAGCTCGAAAATGAGCTGAGTACAAGGCTGCACTAAAGTGCGAAAATAGACTATCAAATGGATAACTTTCTAAGGCTTGAAGCCTTCCTATTTATGCAAGTGAGGACTCCCAATAGTCCTCCTAAATTTTAGGAACTCAGCTGCCCAAAACTGTAGATAATAGCCACTTCACTACACCTGCTCGGTTGCCCCTTGAAATCATCTTTGGTGGGCTGTTGAACTCCAAGCTATTGATGGAGAACTCAAGGAGGGGGTCATTTAGTGCAGGAGACACCCCTCCTATCAATCCTTAGCCTTTTTTTTTTGAGTTTGGCTACCAATATGCTCATAAATGCCTGGTCTTGGTCCAAAAATGTCCAAAAATTGCAATAAACACGTATTAGACTTTGTGGTAAAATGACTATTCCCATTCACTCAATTAACTTAAACATATTAAAAAGCATGCATAAAAATATGGATAATGGTGGATTAAATGAGAATAATAGGCAAAATGAGCCCATATAGTTACCCATTTCCGTGGCTCATCAAAGTGTTACATCAGGCTTGGGAGTATCCATGGCAGTGACTAAGTTCTGTAATGGTGATGAAGTTTTAGGATTACAGTTCTCTTGGAAATTTGGGCTAAAGATAAGGAAGAATAACCCAAAATTCTACAAAGTATCCAAGTTACCAAAAACGTTGTGGGTTTGACTCTCCTCAATGCATTCCGTAAACTAAAAAATATGATAAATAATAGATATGGATTGGGTATCTTCATCACTACTACTCTCATTCAGCCATAGTGTGTCATGGATTTCCTAGATGGATCTAGTAGGAAGATAAAGGGTGATCATACATCCACATTCAAATCATCAGCATTGAAATTTTAAATCCTTAATTTGCTACAGAGAAAGACAACATACAAACTGTATCTAGTTTAGTTAGTAGAGCACAGGGATTTTAACCGTGGGTTCGAGGTCCATGGTGGGTGTTTTCTTCATTTATATTAGATATTCTAAGATATAAAATCTATTATTTGCACACTATTAATTAAAAAACTAGGAAAGGAGCAAGTGATGGGTTTGAGCCTTCTAGGTTTCTTAATTATTGTATATTTATTTTTGGCAAGTTTGGGAGAAGGGAACCTATCATGAGTTCAACCTATCTAGATTTATTAATCTCAAGATCCCTGTAATTTTTGGCACAATGAATAGGAAGTTGTATGGATTTCTTAATCTCAAGTTGTTTCTATTTTGCGGAAAAATACAAAACAAGCAATGCCAAGTTTAGCAAAATACAAACATCGTAGGTCATGGGTTCAAACCACACAATTGGGGTGATATTGAATACTTGGATTTCTTTTCATTCTATAAGATTATTGATTTTATGACAAAATACAAAACAAGTATTGCCATAAACATCCAGACGCTACAAGGAAAATACCTTATTGCAAGGGTCATAATGGAGGTTTTTAGTGTTATAAAATTGGAAAATTTTATCAAAAAAACATTAGTTTGTGATAGAAGATGTTTTCGTAGAGATTATAACAAAACTTCATCACAACTAAAAAAATCTATGTGACCGGAGGTTTTAGCGGATGCTTTTTTTTGTGTGCTTCATGGAACAAGTAGCATCGATACCCTTCATATATAAACATACCAGACTACATACATAACTAAAGTCATCGAGGCATTGAATCTAAATAACATTGGTGCGTAATATATACCGCACCAACACTAATAAATATAAAAATGCCCCGGAGTGTTTGTCTAAGGAACGACACTGGGGCACACAAAACATAATTATTATGCCGACGATTTTATTTAAACTTGCATCGTCGATGTGTATAGTTTGTATAAATTCCCCAATGTGTTAGTTATATAAAATGACCAATGTTGTTATGTTTCATAATGCACTGGGGTTGGAAATAATATTTTGTAGGACCAGGGTGTTAGTTATATGAAAGCACTGGTGTGTTAAGAATAACAATGCATCGGGGCATTAATTACAAATAATACAACTTCTTGAAGAAATAAACACCTTGATGTTGTTGTTTTCTAAAAACACATTCATCATGAAGAAATATGTCATCACAATGCTTTTATATAACATAAAGTACCGATGCATTTTTATGTTATGGACACACCGTTTTTTGTATGAGATTTTCTCTTTTGGAAACATCGCCCTGTGGCATTGCAATTATTGTAAATTTTAAAACCTGTTATTCATCAAAAATTAACATACATCTTATAACAGCATTCATATAAATTAAAATTTTCTTAGTGAATTTTTAAATGATGTTTGGATTAATTTGTTATATTTTCAGCTTTTGCATCTCTTCATTATAATATTTAGTCATCCATATATTTAATTAGTGGCATAACATTTCACAGTGACATTGGATAACATAGTAGAATAAATTAAAATGTATTTTATTATATATCAATAAGAGGTTGTTTTCATTAAAAAATGGTATTGTTATTGGTAACCCCTTGTATTTCAATTGAGACACTATGTCTATTACATTAAACAAAATGTCTGATTTTCATAGATAATTATTTCAAAAATAACACCATGTTGCATTGATATCCAAATAGATCATCATTCTTTGCTGGAATTGATATCAGTGCTTGAGATACTTCCATACCTTGGGTTATTTGGAGGAAATTTTTGTTGATTGCATCGATTGTTTTCTTCTTCTTGATCTTGTTCCATCTACAAACTTAAAATAAAGTGTAATGAGTGTATCTACAGTGGTGAGAATAATGAAAATTGAAATAAATACGATACATCAATGTAAATTGAATACCAGTGTACCAATGAAAAAAGCGACTCATAAACTTTGCACATGGTTTCAAATCAAAGTCTCTTGCCTTGTTACAACAATTCTTCTACTGGCTTAGTTCCATACTTTGTTTCCTGCATGTTTTAAACCCCATTATAAATCATAGGTTTAATATAAAATATTTTTTTTGCTCTATTAATTATAAACTCAAAGAATTAAAACAACATAGAACTTACAAATTCCACAATTAATTTTTTATATGCCAACATATACTCACAACCCTTATTTTACACATTGTCAATCAATTCTGCTAATGGCTCTTCTTTGTATGTTAGCACTTATTTGAAGACATTCAAAGATGGTTATTGTAAAACAACTTAAAACATACAAAAATGAAACCTTGAGTTGTTATAAGGAAATATTAATAATTACTCATAAAATTTTAAATCAACCCTTTTCTTCCTTGCCGTGCTGTTTTATGTGTTGAATGAGTTCCATTTTTATTTTGCAAGAAAATACTTGAAAATTAATATTTAATGCTAACTTATTTTTAATATGTACAACATCAATAATGATTACATACATTTGAATCATGTTGTTATTGAGATGGCTCCTCCTGTGATGCAATTATGTTTGTTTCTTTATAGTATCCGGCACATATGGAGTTATGCCACAGACTTATTATATAGTACCTTGTATTAACAAGTAGGTGTTACTTATTAGATAAAACCAAGTGGATAGTGCAATAGAACCTAGTCAATTTTAGGTATGTGAAATTACAAGTTACTCTTTGCAATAGGTGGAATTTCTGTAATATCGGGCTCTACTCGCTCTAATAATTAATATTGAAAAAACCTAATCCGTCTAGAGGGTCGAATGATTGGATCAATAAGATCGAGAAATGAAAGGACAAACTGGATATTCATATTCTTTCTTACACCTAAACGTGAAATTCACAAAACTTTGGCTATGTCTGTGGAGAGTTTTCTTCCGGTCCAGTCTCTGGACCGATAGTTTGACCATCTCCTTGTACATTTTTTTGGACATTTCTACTGGCATGTTTCTCATATCAACTCATTGATCATTTGGTATTTTCATAATCTTTCTGAAAAATGTAATAAACTATTTTTATATTCATATATGAAAACTAAAATATAGAAAAATCAATATTAATAAATGAATAGTTTGTAGTAATATATACATATAATTATAGAAAATCATTTTAATTATTACCTTTTGAATGATTCTCTTTTCTTGTTGTATGTTTTTTCTATTGTAAGTCTGACATGTCCCATTGACCATTTCTCTCTAAATGCTTCCTATATTTTAGTTATGACTTGGTTCTTAGAATCATAGTATTTATTTTTGTATTGTAAGTGGAAAGTATGTCTATACATTCGTTCCACTAGATCCATCATAGCTTTGTAAAAAAAATTCCCTTTTCATTAACGTCTAGCATCACTCCAGATGAACTAAGGATCAATTCATTATCATTTACATGTTTTATAATTTTTGTTTTCTTAGAACAACATTGATCTTTTCCTTTGTTGTTTCTCCCTATAGAAAATTAAACATATATGAATTAATAGATTGTTTGAAACACGTTCTATAATATTCTAAAGTATATTATTAATGAATATTCAAAAAAGCAAAAAAAATCATATTGAATAATATTTTTTCATTCCACTGATTCATCTTTTTGCAATTTTTCTATCAAACTTTTACGCTCTCTTGCACATAGATTACTTATCGACCTTCTTCATTTTGTGGCTCTGCATGAAAGACACTAACCAATACATATTAGCTGAACTTGCATATAGTTCAAACATATTAATTTTGTAAAGAATTTACAAAGAACTCGCCTTCTTTGCCTTTTTCGATGTGCTAACATTGTGTCAATCAATATTTTTGCTACTTGATACCTACTCAGACATTTTTTATCAATATATAATCTGTATCATTTAATACAAAAGGCATTAAATATATTTTAGAAATAAATTAAATAATTTGCAGCCACAAAGAGCTCTAGTAATCGATGAATTTATCACAATAAATGCACTGATGCATTTAATGGGTTAAATGCACCCTGTGTGTCATTATTCAACATTGTTAGGGAAAATTATTTTTTTAAATAATTTTAAATTATGACGATGCAATTTGTAATGCTAAACGCACTGCAATGATCTAACAATGTTATTTGGAAGAGGCATGACGATATGTTATATTACACCGAGAGCAATGATAAATAGATTGGACATAATCAACATTGTTGTAACATACTGGTGCCTTGTATTACACAAGGTACAACAATGCATTATGTTACAGAGGCCGCATTGTGAAGCATATAACCATTAAAAAAATATACTGGACCGACAAGGTTTGGATCTAATTCAATTAATTATTCCCCTAATTTACATTTCAAATGCCCTATATAGAGTAAGTACACAAACCCATTAAATCTAAAATTCCTAAAATGAAAAACCCTCATTGTGAAGTGGTAGAGGAAGTTAAATCGTAAGGTGAAATTTTGCAGGAAGAAGCAAGAGTTTGAAGTAAATATTGATTTTTTTTTGTTTTTTACCCTAAATTTTAATTAAATTTAAATCAGAACAAAGATTGTAAAAAAATTTACTAGTAAAATCTATAGTACATTTTTTATTATACATTGTTTATATATATATATATATATATATATATATATATATATATATATATAGCTGAATCGTGAATAAAATCTAACAGAAATTGTCAAAAAAAATAATAGTAAAATAAATAAATAAAAACTATCCATGGTTTTAAGTGAATCACCATACCATTCATATTCTAATCTTTCTGCGATTAGTAAAATAAACAATAAAATTTAAAAATTTTACTATGCAGGGTTTTGACTGAATCACCATATTTTTTAGCTTTTGATCTTTTGAATAGTTTTGTTGTGTCAAACTATTATGTTGCCTCACAGTGCTCCTGGTATGTCTCTCTTGCAGATCACTCCCTTGAAAATTTGGGTAAAATAATGAGTAATGAATAACTTTTTACTATTTAAAAGAATTTATGAAATTAGATTTCGAAAAATTAATTGCCGCTCGCTTTTTAATTTTAGAAAAAGAAGAAAAAATGACCTTTTTTTTTTTTCTTTTCCAATTTTTCCGAACATTAGCGCATTCGATAGTTAAGCACACTAGTGTGTTTATAATAAAAACATTGGTGAAGCACCAATTGTTTTCAACACACCAACATGATACCATTTTATTTTATTATTTTCGAAATCCCAAAACGACAACATTAATTTTTTTAATGCAACGGTGCAATTTCTTTTTAAAAGCATTGGTTGTCTAATTGATATAAGAGCACTGATTTGGTTGAATCATTTTTATTTTCTAAAATATGGAAACAAGTTTGTAACAATGTTTTTTTTCTAATGCATTGGTGTATTTTTTTACTAGAGCGCCGATATGATAACATATTTTTATTGGAATGCCAGAAACCGATGCAAGTATTATTTGAACTGCTCGATGATGGTATTTTTTAAACGCATCTGTGTGCTTTTCCCTAATAAGAAAGCTTGTAGGGTTTAAAAGCTATCTGAATTTTTATTTTCATGTAAAATGACATATTAATCTCAAATTACTCTTTAGTATATATTTTCCACTTAAAATCACCTTATTATTGAAAAATGGTTTAAAAACTATATTGAAATTCAGATTGTGGTTATATGGTTCTTGAGATTAATTTTAGAAATGCACACAAAATTTTATTTTTTGATTTTTTTCAAATGTAGAGACAAAATCTCAATAATATCAAATGGCTAATTCTTCAAATTCCAACTTGTTCCATATTATTGATCAAAGTTGTTTACAAAGCTATTCCTTTCCATCTCAAGTGAGTTCAAATTTTATTTATATTTTGATTATCTAATTGAATTTGTTTTTTTTAATCCATGTCAATTTGAATAAAAATGTATCCAAATTTGCAGGGTCCTAATTCATAATCAATTCCAAATGCAAAAAATATATCTCCATTTAAAAAACATCAGAAGCTCTTATCAGGAGTAGCATATCACAAGAAATTCGTAGATGAAAATGGACAACCTCTTCACCCTACCAATTGGAGCATAGCATCTTCCAGCCACAATCCTAAATCAATGAGGGTAATAATTGTTTGGCATAATGTAATTTCAACAAACCTATTGCACTGAGGTGCTTACTAATATCAATTATATTGTATTAATGACGTTCAATATTTTTTCAAAATTAGGATTCTAGTGATGATGAGTGACCCACCTACCACCTTTTGGTGCACCCCACTACAATGTCAACTCGAGAGAAGACTGCATTAAGAGTAATACTTAGAGAGGAAGCATACAAAGAATGGTTGAATAAACCACCTATTCAATTCCCACTATGTCCATATTCACCAAGTATGAATGACTACAACAATAGTAGTTCTTCATCACAAGTTGGCAATGGAGGAAAATATAATAGAGGTTGGTATGGATGATTACTTATGGGATACGACTTCCATGGAGGCAATGTTTTTAGATGCATTGTAGAATGATGAGCTAGGGGATGATGCTCATATCATTGATAACTTTTTGAAATCCTGAAAGATTCTTCCACCACCCCTCTCTTTGGACCTGGTGGCAAGTCAAATTCTACTAAACTGTGGACAACGATATTTTTGTACAACTTAAAAGCAAAGTTTGACATGTTGAATGCATACTTCTTGGAAATGTTGAGGTAATTCACCTGCATGATTGATCAAGTCCCTTATATTTTGAGAAATCTTGTCACATAATAAACATTAAGAATGGTTTATTTTACGAACGCTAAATATTGACATTGTACAATTATATTCCCCACCCACTATATGTTATTCAAATATAAGGTTCTTTCGAGTGATAATGTCTTATTAGCTAGCTGCAAAGAGGTAAAGCAGTTGTTGAAAATGTTTGGTGTTGATTACATATCATATCATGCATGTTCGAATGATTGTATTTTATATAGAGGACCATATGCAAACAAGAGATATGTTTGAAATGTGGCATGACATGTATCGTAATTACAAAAAATTGGTAAATCACATGGTCATCCTCATAAGATATTGAGGCATATGCCTATAACCCAAGGATTCAAAGGCTCCTTCATTGTAAAGAATTAGCTATGTTGCAGGGATGGCATGCCTCACACAGAAGTGAGTTAGGAATTATGTGAATCCCAACAAATTCAATAGCCATGAAGCATATAGAGGATACATGGCCTAAGAAATTAAAGGATGAAGTATGAATTCTACGACTCCGTATAGCCATGGATGGCATCACCCCATATGTAACAACCTTCGTGGAAATTTCATGCAATAAAAGTTAATAAAGGAAAAATAAGACTACAACTAAGGGACACTTATTCCAAGTTTGATGTTGGGCAAAGATATCCTAGTGGGAATTATTGGATGCATGTTTTTGCTAAGGAAGATTGGAAAAGGCTAAGGCAAAGGCATTAAAAAGAAAAAAGGTATTTTTGGCACATTCATTAATGAAAATAAAAGAAATATAAGAAAGAGAATGTAAAAGGTCACAGGTTGCATGTAAGGAGGAAAATGAAGGAAAATAGTGGAAAATGAAGAAAATAGAGGCCTCATTAATAAAAAGGCTTATGAGGATCAATGAGCAAGATTTTTCTAGCCTTTTGTTAGTTCAAGTTTGGAACTCTCTCTCACACTCTTGGTCACTTAGAGTTTTCTTGGAGCACTCTAGCTTTGGATCAAGGAAGGAAAAGCAAGAAATGAAAAGGAAGGAAAGAAATGATCAAGGAAGGAAAAGTAAGAAAGGGAAAGGAAAGAAAGCAAGGATCAAGGAAGGAAAAGCAGGATCAAGTAGCTTCAGCAGGAATACTTGCAGGTAACCTTTTGCATGTGTGATTTCCTAGCTGGTTTGGACATGCATGGCTTTGGATGTTGGTGTATGGTTCTCTTATTGTCGGTGGCATGGTTTTTTTGGGTTATGACAGTGGTTTTCAATCTAGCCTTGCTTTTCTCTAGATTCCATGGTGTTAGGATGTTTATTTCAATTTTGAGCTGTGGTTTTCCAGATGGATTTCAGAATCCGAGGCGGAGGTTCTCTCGAAGATCATTCCCAAAGGCCTAGGAATCCCTTAACCGGTTTTGGTGTGATACATGGTAAATATTGAGGGAGAAGTCTCGGTTTAGGGCCTAGTGATACAGGTATGGAGTCACCTAAAGCCTAAGAGACTAGTCTCAGTTTAGGGTCTAGTGATCTGGGATTGGATTGTGGTAAATCGTGACAGACAAGGAGACAAAAAATTCCTTAAGGATAGTGATGGATTCTAGATGGCATTCCAAGTTAGGTTTGGTTGTGATTGGAGCATCGATTTTGGTGTGATCATGGTTTGGTGAGGATGGAGGTAGTTTAACCTATGGATTCCCTTGGTTTTTATTGGATTGGATGTTCTATGAGATCCCACATTCATGTTTGGAATATGGCACGGGGGTGATTGATTGAAAGAGAGATTTGGTTCAGCCATGTCTATGGTCGGGTGGTATGTGGAAGTCCCAAACTTGGTTTTATTTTCCTATGATCAATACAAGGTAAGTTATCTTACTTTTGTACTTGTTTATATGTGGATTTAATGGTTGTCAAATCTATGAAATTTATATGGTTTAACGTTGGTTATAAGCATGGTTATGTCACTGGTTAATGTCATTCTTATTTCATGTATTCACTTGTAATTTTTAAATGGATCAATGAAAGACCCAATTGATGATATAATAGTCCAATGGAGAAGGAGGTGATCCTTTTGGTTATGTTTCATAAGTTATTTCATCCATTTATGCTATGTCTTGTATCCTAGACCTATAGGTTGCATTGATGCCAAGTGTTTAACAAAATGTTAGTCTCGGTTGGAGATGCTCAAGCCTAATCGTGAGGTTTATTTTGAGTATTTAATATTTTTATCATTTTTTTGAATGATTCTAAAGGTTGTGGAAAGTTTTGGGCAGATACTGGGTTTCTAGACTAGAAAATTGGCTCAAATCTCAAGGTTGTTGGCATAGGTCTACTGAGAAAAGTCCACAATCATTAGCAAAGAGTCCTATGAGAGTGACCTTGATTTTCTGGTCATTGTCTTGCCTATAGCATGAGAGTGACTTTGGATTAAAAGGATTAAATCATCAGTGGGACTCAGGGAAAAGCTATCCGAGTGACTGACATGTCTCGTGAGTGTGTTTTTCTTGATGTGGATGGGTTTGTTTGATGAGTTCCATCGATTCCATTTCCTTAAGGTCACCTAAGAGATTGAATCCCTTAGTAGCCTCTCCCATCACATGTTTTCCTGGATATCTGGTTGCTTGGGTGGACCTGGGATGAGGGGGTGTTACAGATTGGTTTTAGAGCGGGTTGCGCTCTCTTTGGGTCATATCTGATACCACATATTGGTATCAGAGCATGGTTGCACTCTCCTTGGGTGAAAGTATTGGTCATACATGCATGTCAGTTACATCTATGTCTCTTACACTTGCATTACATCTGCTTGTTGCATTGTATCATGTTGACCATTATTGTAGTAAGGCTGTCATGAGGAACTTGATGTGATTTTATGGGATGCATCATTGGAAGTTTATGACTGGTTGCATATGGTTATATTTCTCTTACATGTTAACTATAATTCACTTCACTACATCCTTGTATGCTGGGTGAATTCTTGAATGTTTTAATTACATGTATCAGCCTTGTAGGTTGATTACAAGAATTGATCGCTTATGCCAGACTACATGTGTTCATACGTATGTGTATTTGTTAGGCATTTCTTATGCATGTTGATAGTTTCATGTGGAAATGTGTGCAATGGAGTAATGGTTTTTTTCATGCATGAGGTCACAACATGCATTGTTGATATGTCCTTACATTGATGACTGGACCCTAGCTAGAATGATGTTTATGCGTTGATACACTTATTGGATATATGTTTATATGATTTATGATTATGTTATACATGTATCACGTTGATTTGATGATCTTGTATACAAGGCATCCTCCCCGAATTATGCTAAGGTACGTTGGCTAATTGTGATTTTGTTTAGCTGACATAATATGCCTTGCAAGAAAGAGATCAGATGGCTAGCAAGGTGGTAGACTACATAGAATCTCCCTATGGATCAGATGGGAAACATGGTGTGGGGCACTCTTATGACCTGGTAGACACATTGAGAAGCCTAAACAAAAAAAATAAGGAATTGGAAAGCAGACAATGACAAAATCATGCAGGCACGAGAGAAACAAGTAGAGGTGAATGTGATACTACTTCAAAGTTTGTCATATTTTTCAGCGACAGGGATCGCTTCGGGTCAGCCATATGTTATTACTCCTCCGGATCTCCAAGGCTAGATGTAAAGTGAAGGGGGTTGTTTGATTTTATTTTGGTTGGGTAGTCACAAGGATGGGTGATTTAAGTCAGAGGGACTAGGTCAAGCCAAATGAGATATGATTGTAGACATTCAAAGGGGCAAGGTAGGTATGAAGCTTAACACTTAAAAGGTGATTTGATGAGATGGTTTAAGACTGATGAGGAGTTAGGAAGAGCATAAGATATTATTCTTCCTAAACTGAGGAAAAATGGACAACGTATGATAAATTACCCAAAACAGAGCATAAGCAAACATGTATTCTACATATCAACTTGTAAATTAACATATAACATACATGGAATGGCTTATGAACTGATAAAACATTCATACAAATGATCACAAAGAAGAAAAAATGCTAAAAATTCATACCATATGTATCCCAGAAAAATAGTTGCAACTCATCTATTGAAAATTGCCAAAATCTGATACAATAGTCTCTGATCACTAGTATAGCATCCCTACTGAATCCAACTTGTAAAATGACTGAGAAAATACATAATATAGGCCAAAAACCAATTCATTCTAGGAATCAGGGGTCGAATACATGAGTGGAGGAGAAGTTGCAATAAAGGCTGAACTGATAGCTAGAGTGTAGGGTGGTCAAATTGACTCATCCATCACTCTAGCAAACTAATTCATTACATGCCACATAGGCCATCTAACTGATGTATCTACCCTAGGTAAAAGTAAAAACATGATAATTACATCATCTAGATCAATTACATAGGTAAAACTTGAATTTCCCATAGATAAAAGTCAACCTGGAATGAAACAGTGAAAATTGTGGAAAATTGTCAAATGCGGAGTGACCTTGGTAAACGCGTAGCGACCCTGGTCAAACGGGCAACGTCCTCTTTAAGATGACTTTTTACCACCTTCCTGATGTCCAAATATAGCCCAGGATAGCTAATTGGAAGCTTATCCTATCTCATTTACAAAACAACCCTTGGTTTTCGAAATGGGCTTCATTTACCCCTCCAAAATGTTAATCTCCCAAGACTGATCAAATGTGCAGCGACCAAGCCAGAAAAGAGGCAGAAAGGTGATTTTTTAGTAGTCTTTTACCCTTTTGGCTAACCAGTTTTGCTCCAAATTCTTAGAAAAAGTACAGGGTGCATGTCCACATCATTCTAAATCCAAAAAAGTAGACCATTTGCTCATTGGATGCCCAAAAAAGTGCATCGTCCTAGGTGTTGTGCATTTGACCATGCTGACTGTGCCAAAATTTCTTCAAAAAACACAGCAAAACACATCTTGCCAAAATTGTTCAAAAATGGCCAAAATTGGTGGGCTGAAAGCTGGATATGTGTTTGAGACATGGAGTGTTGCCTCGGTGATGATATCCAACCTCTTTTTCTCCTCTTGCTTGGTCAAAGCCTCAATTTTTGCATGAGCTCTTTTGAGCTTGGCTCTTGCAATTTTGTCTCTCTTAGCATAGTGCTTCGCCATCCTTCTTTGAATATCATTATCCTTCTTGGCCTTACCTAGGAGGTTCTCCAGATGATCATTTACCTTCTCAAGCCAATATTTTCGATTTTCATTTACCATCTTGGAAAATTTCTCATTCAAGGTGAGCTGATTAATCATTTCTTCCTCCCTTTTCCTTTCCTACTTCAAGGCTCTTTTTAGGCCTCTAGTCCTTGGACTTCTTCTTGGAACTTGTTCATCAAGTGGCTCACCATACTGCCCATATGCCTCATCAAGTAATGAAATTTCCTTTTCAGCCTCTCTCTTTGCCTTTCTGAGCTGAATCTCCATGAGCTCATTTTTTACCTCAAACTACCTATTGTGTTGCTCATAGTAGGAAATGATCCATTTGGCCCTTTTCAAGTTGCCCTCAAGCTCTCCTATGAGTGCATTCTTCTCCTTGATGACAATAGTTGTGCTTTTACTATCACCATGTCCATCTGATTCAACTAACTGAAAGTCATGCTCTATCTCATGGAGGTCTTGCTCTTGTTGTTGAACCTCTACCTCTACAACTTTTCCCTTACCCTTCTATACCTACTTTGTTGATGAAGAAGGCAAGGCCCATCCCACAATCAGTGGGGAAAACACTTGCCTATGCCCTCTCTGATAGGTATGTGCCAAGGTACCTAAACCAACCATTTTGGGCTTGCTACTCTCACCATGCTCTATATGATCCTGCTTAGTTCCTTTATCTCTGCCAAGTGAATGAATAGGCTCATAAAATGGTGGTCATGGAGGTGATGGTGTGGCTGACTCATCAAATGAAGATGGATGATGTATAGACTAAGGTGGAGGATTGGAGGTGTCCGGATGAGAGGATGAAGGTGCCTCTTGGCCATGCTAAATAGGTGGGACTGTGAAAACCTCATTGGATATGAAAGTGTCCCATGCAATGTTAAGCTAATCAAGGTGGTGTAGGAATATCATTTTGATGAGAGAATGGTGAAATATTCTCTGCATTTGATGATCATGATATTTCCTTCAGGCAATGTATGACACCTTGTCGATATCCTGGTAAAGATAGTAGGGAAGATTGAACATTCTTACTCTTCTAAAATGCATGAGTAACTGAATATGAAAGGAATAGAGCTTAGAAAACCTGCCCTCACATGTGAAATACTTCATGATGATTTTCATCATAGGAATATATCTGTCTAGGAGGTAAGAGAAAGGAAACATCCTCCTTCTTTCATTCTTATGGTTGGGTTTAAGATATGGCTCATAGTAGAAATACTCCAAATCTTCCTGTTTAAACCACTTTTCCCCAACCTCTGGGATCCCAACAGCAGTTGATATGATAGCAGAAGATACGGTAAAGGTGACACCAGAAAGGGTTGCTTGATTTTCATGGAGGTTGATAATGAACTGTCTAGTCAGTTCAGAATGATGCTGTGTCCTTTCCATCTTCTCACAAAACTCAAAACAGCCCATATTTTTAAAGCTTGTGATAGTGATGGGAGATTCCATGAGCTCTCTAGTATTTGTTGGTTCATATCTAATGATTCCCCCTCCTTTTTTATATTTCCTCCTCTGTTGTTTTTCTCCATCACTCTGACTTGTGTGTTCTTCTTCTGCCATGATTTATTTCTTTTAAAACCCTAGGGGAATGATAGAATGGACTGTGGGTATTGGAAATGTGGAATGATGTGAGTAGAGATAATGAGGAGGAGACGGGGATATGTGGAATGAGGGAGATGATACGGAATATTCGTTAAGTGAGGGAGGAATAGTGATGAAAACTAAGAAATGTGCTTGTGAGATGATGGGATTGTTTAGCTAGGGTTAGATCTTAGGAAATACAACAAACAATTTAAACCCTAAGTAGGCAAACAAAGGAGGGTAGGAGTGAGTAATTATTGCACCAACCTTATTTGTTGGAGTGAATGATGAATAACCTAGAAACTTGGTGGCGAGGGAGGGTTTTTTGAACATTTGGTTCCTTCCAGGTGAACGTGCAACGACACGGGCAAAGGAGCAACGACCTGGTCGAACACACAATGACCTCTACAGGAGCGCAACATCGTTATAAATTACACTGTAAACTTTGACAAACGTGCAGTGACCTCTACAGGAGTGCAACGACCAGGCTAAATGCACAACGACCTTCCTAAATGCATCCTCTTGCTCTGTTTTGCCCAATTTCGCCTAAAAATCACCAATTTTCTTTTGCTAAGGAGTTGTGAGAGTGGTAGAGTGCAAATGAGGCTTTCATGAGTGTGTTGAGAGGCTTTATACTTGAATTGACTTTAATTTATGAGTTTGCATACCCACTTTCTAAAGTTCTTTGTCATTTTCAAATTCTCACTTTAATGCCTTTTTTACTTTCTAACCTTTTTTTCTCTTGACAGGTGGATTATGCTTTGGCAATGCTGATTTTGACTTTCTGCTTGGGATGATTTTGGAAATGGACTTAAGTACGCAACTAAAAGTGACTTATTACATATGATAGACATAAAATTACATAATCAGAATAAAAATTATTACATCTGTTTGCAGTTCTAATTTACAAACTTGGGATAAAATCCTTTCTTGAAATCAAATTTAAGGCTTTCAGTAACTATGGTTACATTCTTTTGGAAAGATTTATTTAATTGAAAAAGAAATTGTTTGCTTGACTCTCATATTTTGCTAACCTTATGCAGTGAGATGGTGACTTATTGGAACTTGGAAAAATAAACCCTAGGTGACCTAATGGAACCTCAAATGAGTGAATTTCAGGTGGATTTGACTGATATAGAATGTGACGAAATGAGCCTTCATGTTCAATGGTAACCCAGAAGACACATGAAGGAGAGCTAGCAAACACAAACCTTTGAGAGAGAAAAGTGAATTTGGACTTTGGACCACCCTCAATGAACAAATTTTTTCATGATGACCTGAGTGGAATGCAAAAAAATTTAAACGGGACTCTAATACGATATAAAAGAAAAATTTTGATCACTAGTGGAAGTATGCAAATACTGACTCTAACACCATCGACATGAGGACAAAAATAATGGGGCATATGAAAATAGGTCTCCTAGTAGACACAGTTCAGATAGATATGACACGATCAGAGATGGAAGGTTGTTGGACACTCCAGATAGGAGAGGTGATTGACGTAGGTACTATTGCGGTTCTGGTTCTGATAGACATATTGATTGTCATCCTCATCATCCTTATAGGAGGAGTGATAGGGGATACTTGCCGATGAGTTTAAGAAGCAAAAGCCACCTACCTTTGATGGAGAGATGAATAAATCACAGGATGTAGAAGCATGGTTGCTTACTATGAAGAAATTCTTCCCATTGCATGATTACTCAAAAAACATGAAAGCAAAGATAGCCACTTTCAGTCTCAAAGGTAAAGCATATATTTCATG
The DNA here is from genome assembly GCA_031772625.1 of Pinus tabuliformis. Lineage (NCBI taxonomy): Eukaryota > Viridiplantae > Streptophyta > Pinopsida > Pinales > Pinaceae > Pinus > Pinus tabuliformis. The sequence goes on from CM062804.1 coordinate 1,255,654,782, forward strand.
GGAAGACGTGAAGAATTTTAAAGATATACATGAGGAGAATTTGACTTGGAATGCATTCAATAAGAATTACTTGTCAAAGAGGTACTATGATGACAAAGGAGTTTTATGAGTTGCGGATGGGTTCTATGACAAATGATGAGTATACTAGCAGATTTTTGGAGTTGTTCAGATATGTGTCTTACCTTAGGGAGGAGAAGGCCAAGGTCCAGAGATTCATCAGTGGATTTCTAGTTGCATACAGAGACCAGATTGATTTTGATGAGCCTAGATCATTGGAGGACACCATTTGAAAGTTGAAGCACTATTATGAGCAATCGAAGCACAAAGTTGAGCCCAAACATGACTTGAAAAGAAATGAGAAAGAAAAAGGAAAATTGCCACCAAAGAGAGGAAGACCTCAAGATGAAAGTGAAAAAGAAAATGCAGTTCCTTACAAGAAATTCAATACAACTAAGAAAGGAGTGGAAAGCAGCATGTTAGAGGTGGTGGTAGGGAACCATTTTGGTGTTGGATATGTGGTAAGGATCATCATAAAAGGGACTTTCCATAATATCGAAGTGGTGGTAGACCCCATATCTACAGTTCTGAAGAGGTGCATACAGTTGGTTGGTTATAGCATTCCTTGGATCTATGTAGCGATGGACAATAGGCTGGCGGATCATTAGGCATCAATCATTGAGATGGATGGTAAAAAAAAATTTCAAGTTATTTCTATTTTTACTGATACTAGATCTAACTATGGTTATCTTAATCGTGTCCTAGTGGGTAAGGTTGGTTTGAGAAAAGAAATGCATGCAGAATATTGGCTGGTATAGTTGGCTGCAGGTACAAAGAAGCAAGTTCACCGGTTGGTAAGAGCTTGTGCATTTGAGTTAAATGGTATGCCTACAACAACACATTTGAATGTATTGCCATTGGGATCATATAGTATGCTTTTGGGTATGGATTGGAAATACCTTCACAAAAACAAAGTGGATTGCTTCGACAAGGCCATTGAGTGTGTGGATGATAGTGGGGAAGACTTTACAGGGGAGGAAGAAGCCTACATCAGTGAGTATGGTTACCTCTATGTAGGCTAAGCGTAGTTGCAGAAACGATTTTTTGAACACATTTCTAATGATAAGGTGTTGTGACCATCAACAACCCCCGTTTTTTATTAGTGTTAGAAATAACATTAATAAATGGGGACCCTTCCAAAAAATAAAATCTTAGCATTTAATGTTGCCCTTTTTTAAAAATAAAACATGATATCAAAGTAGAACTTGCTAAAACATGTAAATTTACCTTTTCATACTCCAAGCACATGAAACATCACAAACTATGAGTTTCCTTATAAAAAGAGTTATATGACCACAAGACCTAAGAAAAGCTTTATAAGCGGAAAGTCTCAAACATTAAGAGAAACTTTAAAAAACCCGCTTTTAAACAATATTATCACATCGCAAAAGGTCGCAGTAGGCATCTCTTATAAAAGTGACTCTTCAAAAATGCGATCTACGAGAATGGGAGACCACAAAGTCTTACAACCTCATCGCATCGCAAATTCTAAATTCTGCGACGCTACTTTATGTAACACACCCAAATATCATGAAATGCAATAGCCTCTCACAAATCTCATATCGCAGCCGCCCGATGAAACGATGATTTTTAACAATAACAGGTTTTGCAATATTGTGATCTGCAATATTGCGAAGCTAATCACAAAATCACTTTTAGCGCAGATCAAAGGGCTCATAGTTCTAGGACAGTGCTTTCTGTTGTTCAATGTAAAAATTATGAACATTAAATTTTAACTGAACGGTATATTAGTGGTAATTTATTAAAAAACGATTCAGATCAAGGTAAAGGACCATTTGACGCAAGGTGATATCTTTTGATATGATTTAGAATTAAAAGCTTTACCGTCACCTTATTTTTGTCTTTCTATTGATGTTTCCTGTATTCACTAGCATCTTGATCATATCCTTGTTCTCTGCTTGCAATTTTTAGGAAGAGTACGCAGAACATAATACACGACGAAATGGGGAAGAAAGGAAAGGCACCCACATCTGAGCAAACAAAAATGACTCCATTATTCACAGACACCAATTGTACTAGCGACACAAGGATATCTACCTAGGAAGCCATGTACCAATTATTAGAAGAGGAAAACCTGAGAATTATTAAGGTTATAGTTATAGTAGATGGATGCGGCTCTTTTGAAGCATCCCTAACTGAGCTTGCATGCTCGTTTCTACACCGTATTGCTGCAAGGCCGAAGATACTCCCCTACATGGATATGGTGAAATGGATTATAGATCACGCAGACATATCTGATAGGGAGTTCAAGACGGCCAATCAACAAGTCATGGGTTCATTTGTTCGAAATAATTTTAGACGCATGTATCACTTGCCAAAACCCCAAGCTAGCTACAACAAGAAGTTTGTAGAGAAGTTTGCCAAGGAGAACGAAGACTTGGCAGAATGCACAAAGCACTGGTCGAACAACGAGGAAATATTAAAGAAGGATAAAAATGATATGTACGTCATTGGCTCTCTTTCTTCTCCTTACTGTTTTGCCGCTGCAATGTTGTGAAGGCTATTTGGGAGACTAGACATCAATAATTTTTCATTAGAGTGGTTACCTCTATTGGATGTGGCTACCAATGCCACCATAATGGATTGGGCCCAAATTTTATCAGATAATTTAGCCTCTGCTATTTTAGGATATCGAACTAAAAGAAGTTTTACTTCAAGGGTTTACCCTCCATTCTTTTTGAGCGCCTATGTCATGGACGCCATTTGTTTTGTTTCTGATTTTCCTATCATGGGATGGAAGTGGATGGTACAAAATCCTCTTCCCATTCAAGTTTATCACAAAGTATTGTGGGAATCCAATTTCATCCCACATTTCTACAATATTTGTCATGGAGTTATGCTCCCTATTCATAAAATGCTCTACAACAGAGACACCCCAAGATTTTCCCCAGAAGCTGAAGTTGACATTCTCCCTGTGGGAAGGTGGTTTGGAGAGGAGTTGTTCACATACATCAGGGTGTTTGGTAGCATTGCTTCACCCCATGTGCTTCCTTTTTACATCCTCGATAAACTAATGGCCAGGGAAATAGCCTACTAGACCTATGGTATTGGAGGAATGAGCAAAGTACTGAAAGATTCTAAAAAGGCCATTTGGCCTCAATTTCCTATAGTATGCAGAGCTTTTGCATTATTTGACTTAGGTCATGCTTTTAAAGAGGTTGATAATATGTTATGTTTACAACTACCAAAGTTCCCGGGGAGGTAGTATGATCCCTTTGGTGTTGTAAGTAATTTTACTACAATGGTTAAAATAAAAGTGTTTACCAATGAAGAAGATCCCTTTGAGGATGTCTTTCTGCAGAAGAACACTTTCAGAGAGGTTCTACATATGGCACAAATTCAGTTTGACCAAGAAAAACTTCAAAATCTTAACAATTACAAAAAACATAGGTTAACAAAGGTCCCTTTGGACCAATTTCTCATTGAACCAATAAGGGAGCCTACTCCCAGTGTAAGCATAAGTGGAAGTTCAAAAGAAGAGAAGTCTAAATCAAATTCTGAAAAAGAATCAACTGAAAAGTCTGATGATTAGTCCAAGAGTGAACACAACAGAAGTGAGGGGTCAGTTAAAGACACATCTCAATCTATAGAAAACCCTGACCAGCAGGGTTTGTCCCTGAAACAAGTTGAAGTTCCCACTCCCCTTACAAAGCCAACAAAGCCACTTGTAGTGGATCTAGAAGGGGAATGGGAGAATTTTAATAAGTTAATCAACACTGAGGAACAGAGCGTAGAGCCACTGACAAACCTAAGAGAGACAACCACAGAAATGGCGGTATAAGGGGCTATTAATACTCAAGAAACAGAGCATATTCCTATTACTCCGTCATCTGAAATTGTACTAAAGACAGAGGAGATTCCTCCTCTAGACATGTTTTATAGCCCACAACATAAGGCTGTTTTCAGGAGGCAAGGAAAGAAAAGAAAAATAGATACCATGCTCGCTCCAGAGGATGAACCTCTAGATGTACTTTGGAAGGACCCAACTACAGACCCATCGGAAAATCTAACTAGGCTCTCTCAAATCACAGGAGCATATGCTTCGGCAACAATTGATAAAGCAATAGAAGTTAAAGTGCTACTAAAAGAGAAGGAGGATAGGATTTTGTTTTTATAACAACAACTACAGCAAGTCAGCATCAGTCAAGAAGCAAAAACACAACTAATAAAACTCCAGTAAGACTTCTAGCAGATGCAATTGAATCATTAAAACAGTTTGGCCAATAAAGAAGAACGTTAAAGGCTATGATAGAACTGCATAAGGAGTATCCCAAAAATGGTGAGTTTATCACAGAAGCACTTGCTCTTAATGCCCAACTCTTACTACATGAAGAAATACTCTGCCAGAAGATCTCGCAATGGAATTCCCATTGCGAAACAAGCGATAATATTGCAAATCAAGTCGTAGATTTACAACTTGATTATGATTCAATTTTTAAGAAGGTTTCAAACTTCTTGAACTGGTAGAGATCAGAAGAAGGGAAAAGAGCAGAATTGCCTAGAATTGACGAATCACACAAAGAAATGTTATTTGCGAAATGGGATTCCCAGATTAAAGAAGCAAAACAGGCGATGGAAGAGGCAGGGATAGCAACAAACAATGTCATTGAGTGCATAAATGAAAATTTGAAAAAGGCCAATTTGATATCAGAGACTACCCCAGGCTTCCTCCCAAAGGCACAACAGCTTCAAACAAAGTGGAAATAGACAGAAGAGGAAAATGAAGAATCAATTAAACAGGTAAATAAGTTAAACTGGGACACATACTATCAGTACCTGGTAAAGCCACATAGCCAATGGATGACCCTGAAATGCCTCATAACCTCTGTCGAAAAGATAGTTCCAGCTCTATCCAATGTCGTATTTGCAGGGCAGTTAAGAGCTGAAGTCGGCCAACCGATGCTCTTGAAATCAATGTTGGACATTTGCAATCTAAAGGATCAGATACAAGATTTATCATAGATACAATTTTGTTTTGTTTTAGTTCATTTTTTCTTAAAATGAGGCAAGTGGTTTAAACCTCCTCATTTATTTTTGCAATATTTATTTTTAGATTTCAATAGAGTAGTATTTAAACCCTTCTCATGCATTTAGAGAGGGGTCCAGAGTTTTATCAAAAACAATTCTTCAGAACGTGCAGTTTGCCCCCCACTGAGGAGGTTTTGATAAAATGAATGGAACGAGATTTATTTTTATATGAGTTTGATGTCTGCTACTAAAATGCACTTTTGTACTCTTAGTGGACGTTGAGTTATTTGAAGATAAAGCTATATTGCTGCAGCTCATGAGTAAAATTTATACCAATGGTATTTTTATCTCCTGATACTTTTTACTTATGTGCCAAGCAATAAATTATTTTCAATTATTGATATATGAAAGTCTGAATGTTTAGTTGTCATTATTGCACTTCTGTATGGTGATAACTTACTTTTTATGCTAAGTATATGAATAACTCTTATGCGATATGTTTCTCATAATTGTTTCGGCTAAATTTTTATACGAAACAATCATTTTTAATGGATTCTTTTCTCATGGTGATTGAATGATTTATATTATCAATTGCTGTTAGAAAAAATTTTAGGTCGCATAAGTGAAACATCACTCTCGGGATAGTTTAAAGTTAGGCGTTTTTATTTCATTAGAATAGATTGCATATGATAGTTAAAAGATAGATTAGATTTAGAACAAGCATTCACCCCATAAAACCCCAAAAAGAAAAACATCATCCCATTAGTACACACATCATAAACAGATTGGGAAACTGGTCCCATCATCCCCAGTTGGAGCCACTATTCCAAATGGAAAAGGAGCTGCTTTAAGGTCCAGACTGGGTGGTTATCCCCCTTGTTGTAGACCTGATTTTTTGAGCCTTCAACATATTTGGCGCTAGAAGGAGGGCCTGACTATGAATGGAAAGTAAATCTACATCTTCACGCCATTCTAAGAGTAAAACTCCCTCACCAACACCCTCAACTTCTCGTTCACATTCTAAATCTTCCATCACTGAACCAGAATTTGAAAAGAAAAATACATAGCACATTACTAAAATCCCAAGCAAGCCAGATTGTTAAACACACATGGGCAGCAAGAAATATCTGAAGGATTAAACATGAGAATACATTTTTATTAACAAATAATTTACATTTATAGTACATGTTGTGACCGTTGGGTTCCACATCCCAAGGTCTCTTGGACTCCTTTTGTCTATTCGGCTTCCACACTAACCCATTGAGGATTAGGTGTCCAACATTCCCCCCTTAATCTGAAGGGTTATGTATGAGTCCAAGAAGAGAGCTGTAATACAAAATGTACAAAAATGCATGCAGCACTAGGCTGAATGTGCTCTCTGAAATGTTGGTATAAAGGGTGGTGGTTTAAGGATGACCACCAAAACTGGAATTGTTAGTGTAATTCCTAGAACTCTTCCAAAATTGGCAAGAAGCTGAAGTCTTCTGCTAGAGGAAGTGCTCCTATTGTTTTGAAGAGGGAAACCTTCAACCATGAAAGGGAGGTCTCACCCCGCATAAAAGGGAGAACTTTAACCTAAAAAGGGAAGTCTCAACCTGTGATGGTTTAAGGATGACAAACAACTCTGGAATGCTTAATGCAATTCTTGGAACTCTTCCAAAACTGGCAAGAAGATGAAGTCTTCTGCTAGAGGAAGTGTTCTCAATTTTGTTCCTGGAATTCTTCCGAAACTGGCAAGAAGCTGAAGTCTTCTGCTAGAGGAAGTGTCCTAGATTACCAACTGAAGGCATGCTCAAGGGCATCTTTGTCTCTGGCTACAACTCTGAATCTGGTATGGTAGGTTGTGGCTCAGGCTCGCTTGATGTGACTTTGAAGCTTGTAGATGACCATCATTTCCCCCCTTGTCAGATACAAGGTGAGATGATTGAGAAAACTCAACTGCAAGACTGTTCAATACTCTGGAACAAATTCTGACATGTGATTGGAATATCTTCTTGTCTGTTGATGCCCATTACTAAGAAGTGATCCATCCAAGATGAATCTTTTCTCTTGCAGGACGTTTGTTTCTGAAGCATCTATGTGAAGAATTGGTGGTTTTATGACAGTACTTACGTGGATGAAGATCAAAACAGTGATCTTTCAAATGGCCAACTCGGTCACAGTGTTGGCATTTCACAATCTGTTGTTGTTGTTGTTGCTGTGGAAGAGGGGCAGAATCTAGAACAGTTGAAGGTGAACTGTCATGAGGAGCAGGTGAACTGTCATGAATGAATCTAGCACTCTGAAACTGAATGGGCTTGGAGTAGTCTAGAATATGAAAGGAGAAGTCCTTGTCATATCCAAGACCAGTTCAGTGCTTGTTGTGGACAAGTTGTTCCCAAGGTCTGATGATGGGCTTGGGAAGTACAAACTAAGTTTTTGCATCTGCATGTACAACTTCTGCTTTGTTGGGTACTAAACCTGAACCAACTGTAACATTATTGACTTGCTTTTGATGGGTTGCAATCTCAATGTGTCGAACAGAAACATGTTCAGAATGACTCCTAAACATGTGTAGTTCTTCTTACTGTAGCTGAGATTCGAGCTGCAAAAAATCAATTTTCTCTTGTGAATTTTGTAGATAGACCTGAATATCTGTGAGAGAAACTTTGCTAACTTTTAATGTATCATGATTAGTAGACAATATGAGAGTTTTGAGGAACTCTAATACTTCACTGATTCTAGCCATTTTTTCTTCAATCTCATATTTATACCTTAAAAACTGATCACAACTACTACTCAATGCAAAAAGGTAATACCCACTCACAGTATATAGCAATATCCTCTATACATGTGCAGCAAATGATCAGTGTGCAACCAGCAAGCACCAATTACAATCCATTACACAAAAATGACCAGCACTATATTCTAACAATAGATCCGACTAAACTTTTCTCCACAAAAGATTACTTTTATTTGTCAAAACAATCACAACCTTTATACGACCCACCAAACTCTTATGCAACAGTCGAATCAAGGAATCAATGCATATATATGTAGACAGAAACTATAATGAGTTTTAAATACAATGCCACACTGGGGCAGCAACAACTGCAAACTTGCTCGGATCCTTCAAAGACTTCTTCACTTTCAAAGCAGAAATGATGGCTATCAAAACTTCAACAAATATGCTTTGACTAGGGTACGAACAAATATTCTTTGATCTTGCCACTTTCTTGTCTGTATTAATTTTTTTATTATTAGGAAGCCTTTGCAACAAATTTCTCAAAAAATATGACACTCATGAATATAAATAATCATGAAGTTGAATAAGGGAAAAGGCATTAAAAAGAAATGACTGTTATCAATTTTTCACTTAAAAGAAGAGTAAATTTTCAAATTCTGGCACTGGCTGTGTTTATTGTTCCCCTATCAATGAATGTTTTGCAGTTGTAGAGCTAAAGATCACCTTGTAGAATTCTCCTTTTGCACGATACTTTTTGAAAAGCATCTATTTGTTTGTTGATGATTTTTAATTTCCAAGGCACATGATTTTCTGCTCGGAATATCAGAAAATCAATTCGTTTTTCCTCTTTTTGCTAAGGCATGAGGAACGAAATATCACTTTCCTACTGAGTTAGAGAGACAAGCATAGAATTTCAAAGATTCATCCTACTGTGTGCACCCTAGCTCCCAGGCAGTGGCTCTATTATCTCCAGATCCGTGGCTACAAATTAAATTAGTAGTAGGAACTTGCTGGAAGAGCCACCAATGTCGCTGCTGGAAAAGACATCAACAAAATGTTGAAGAATAAGGTCACGAATCGCAGAATCTGCCAAAAGGCCCACAGATTTTCCACTCTCAGACCTACAATTTTTCAACTCTGAATCTCAAAAATTTGGTAGCGCTAGAACCCTCCATTTTACAGCTCCAGAATACACGAATTTGATACTGACTCGATAAGCTACATAGGAAACTGCAAATATTTACACGATATGTGTCATCACTGTATTCGCACCATAGTTCGTCAAACCATAAGCAACATTCTTGAATGCATCATAGGTAGTGCATACACTTACCAAACGTAGCCACACCAAACACACCAAGTGGCATAGGCCACCAATCAACGTGCATATACCAAACGACCTTAAAAAATAATTTAACACACAAGATACACACAGTATGAACGAGTGAGCAAGCTAATACGGTGGATGCATGTGTATAGAATGACCCTTACAATGTAGTAACCAACTGTTTTTTTTAGCCACAACACCACTACACTGCACTAGCGTGCATTCAACGTTTAACCAACGCATAAACAAAGGCTTGAACACACTGCAACAGGTCTTGAGGTATATACCATGCGAAGTAAGGCAGACAGCGAGGTATGAGGCAATATGGAGAGCGGTATGATGAGTGGTATACCAGCGGTCAATACCAGCGTTCAATATACAACCATGCACCAGATGCCATACACAACACACCAGTTCACAGTCATTGAAAATTGCAGGATTTGTTCATGTCGGGTCCACCACAATATCATTCAATGCAGAATATGTATCGACCTCTAGAAACAGTGTTTAAGGACACATACCTCCAGGAGGTAGTCTTTAAAGTCGTTAGATTTGCGTTGATACGCATGAACTATATGCTCACAAACACCCACTCAGTAGACAGAAGACGGAGCCTTATTTGAGCCTGTTTAAGGATGGGAATCACTGTTTCATGCTGCCAAAAATCGTCACTCAAGTCACGGGTTCAAAACAAGTTGCTCGGTATGGGTCAAGAATATGTGGTCTAAAGTATTTAAAATGGCTTTGGCTTCACAGAAGACTCAAGATTGTAAGTCCAGTGGAGAAAGTTTGCTCAAAAAGAGCTACCGGCAAAGAGCATTGAATTCTTCAATTATTTACTCAACCATTTCATTAATTTCCACCTTTAAGGACACCAGTGTTCCTACCACAGCATTCAACATTTACTAAAAAATGCATATGACAGAGGGCGTAGTCTAGATAGAAGGCACAGTCTTGACAGAAAAAATGCATATATGACACTACCACAAAAGGCGCATACTTGACAGAGAAATAGTCAAAGGTAGTGGAAGCAAAATACGTTATAGCAGATGTGCATGAATTTCGATTAGGCACAATAGAGAGATAATCCAAGGAATCGACAGAGTAAAAGCAACAAATTTTTTGGCTGTCACTGAATTAATGGAGTGTTATGGACAGTGAACAAAAATGTCATAATTGATATTGTTACAGGGAAAAGTGTCTACACAGAACTGCTTATCCCACTAAGGTGTGGTAGCTACCTTAGAAACAAACAAATTAAAGCTACTTTTGTTTTTCCTTTATGAAATATAGATGAGAGAAGAACAAGGAAGACCAACCTTTGTCTTGCGCTAATCTCCTAGTGTGATTCCTCTCTCTCTTGATAGTCTTTCACTACTTGCTCCCTTGTACGCCCAACTTCACAAAGTACCTGTAAGATCACAGTAGCATAGCACTATACAAGAACATGGATCTATAATCATAAACAATCTAGGATCAGATGTAAATTGACCATACAAATGCATAAAACATAAATGACACAAGAGTATGGAGGAAAACTTGAATAGCTTTTATTGATAAACAAGAAAGAGCCAAGGGAGTTACAACCAGTTGTTCTGACCCAGCATCATCCTCTCAGCAAGAAAGCCCCTCCTCACCTCATACAAAGCTTAGATCACCCAACAATCTGATGTTGTCTCGAGAAACCAACAACAATTCCTTACAATATGCAAAATTCCAGCCTTTGGATCTCTGGGATGAGGGATCCATATATAGATATCTGTAAGGGAGATGAATCAGCTTGTGATTTGATTAGTGTCTTCCCTCTGATAGTTATTGCTTCCACTTGGAGATTGATGATCTCTTACTCATCCTTGGTCGAATTCAGAGAGGCAAGTGTCACAGGAGAAGTTTCTGGAAGTTTCCATGCCTCTCCACCTCGCGGAATGACACTTCCATTTGTCACTTCTCGCCCATTGCATCCCATAGAAGGGATTTTTGAAATGCAATGCACCCACACCGTGTATTTAGGTGAGATGCAACGCACTTTGCCTATGGAGCAGCTGAAATGATCCTGTTTTGACCAGTTCTGAGCAATTTTTCATGGAGAACTTCTGGGAGAAGCTGTAATCAGTTGACCTTGTTCCTTTAGGGGTTAGAACAACACTTTTAGGGACTTAGGAGCCCTTGGTTCATGGAAATTTCATGCTTGGAGTTGTAGTGCCCAAAAATATCTATAACAGTTGCCCCCTAATGCATGAGGTCGTTAATCTTTTGATGTCGGGTGAAATGCTTTATTATGAGGATCCGAAGTTCTTTCAAGCTGGGAGGAGACCTGTAATAAGATACAATACAATACCTTATCTTCATAATATTTTCATGATCTAGCTGAGGCGGGCATTCCCATACTCAACTTTATAAATTCATTTTCATGTACATAGGACAGACAATCGTCTGAGTGTAGACTGATGATTCTGGTAGAGTCATCATCCCTTTGATTGGATGATTATCTATGTAGCAATGATGTACATTTGATGTCTTTATTTCCCTGAATATATATCGCAGCCTGGATGGATGAAAATAGATCCGGGGTCTTCAATCTCATTCAATCTTGACTCGAAGTACAAGTCTATCCATGTGAGAGATGTTTAGGAGTCGAACATGGAAAGACATCGCCTGATTACCAGCCAATGATGTAAGCTGTTAAAAGGCGCGAGAGGAATCACCGATAATGATAATGACCCTCAAGGTACTGCAGTACAATTCACGTTGTGTGAATAAAGGACTTGGTGTCTAACACCACGCAAAATCTTTCGGTCGAAGGTCATTGATGTAAACCTGTTGCCGGAAGTGAGAAACTTGCCATTGAGGCAGGCAAGCTTCAAAGTACTGAATGGGGTGTTCCTAGATCGACTTCTTGGAGAAAGAGATGATGTCGACAAGAAGCGATCCATCACAGGAGGGCCTTAATGAATCCCACATCAATGACACGGAACAGAGAAAATGATTTTAATGGAGGTGAAAACAATCTGATGACATAAGGTTCAAGGTGGCAGTCATGAAAGAATGGAGTGTAAATGTATTGTAGCGGGTGAGACACAGGTGAATTCTCTGAATGACTTCTCTTGAACATATCGGCGACACTGACGTGATGGACTGGTAGCATTAACCCCAAATGTGGATGGTGTGATGGGACCATGGTGATGTGACCGGTGAATGAAACAACCTGACCCGACTTGGATGCGAAGTGAAAGTGTCATGTTCAAGAGTGACTTGCTACCAACAAAGTTTCTTCAAGTTTTCTTCCCAATTTTTCCCCAGTCATTGCTGACCAGTACCTCTTTATTTTTTTCAAGCTTGAGGAGGATAACATATGCTTGTTCTATAGTTTTCCCTTCGGGCAAACCCATCGCTATGTTTTAACGAGCCTAGCGATAGTGAAACACGTTCTTGTCTGCTATGGACAAGTTTGTCGATATTAAGTTTTAACGAGTTTAACGACAAAGATAACTTGGTCCTTTCCAATTTTAGAGAGTCTGAAAAGGAACGTAAAGGAAACTCCAAAATTCCTTTTTCGTCATCTAATCCCTTAAGTTCGAAAAAGTATAAAACAATACAGAAGGGATGAATTTTCGATACTTTTAACGAGCCGAAAAAACAAGCGCTCGATCTTTTTGTGTAATAATCCCTTAGGTCCAAAAAGATTAAAATCTAAAGGAGGGGTAGCACTTCCGGTCCCTTTAACGAGCTGGAGAGGCCAATGGCTTGGCAATCTTTTCATATTTTACGAGTCAGTTGAAAAGAGCTTAAAGGGGACTCGTCTTTTGAGGAACGAGTGATAAAATTGGGTAGCAGCTGATTCCAGGTAAGGTTTGGAATTTTCCAATCACGGCAGTGTTACAAGGATGGCTAGTGAGATCACTCTTCGCAATTGTTCCTCAAAAGGGGTAAACAATCAAATGGAGGTGAATGATCGGCCAATATAGAGTGGAGGTGATGATGAGAACACGACCAAGGCTTTTAAAGGCTGAAGTACTACATTCACGATGGTTATTTACTGGGAAATAGTTCATTTTTTAACGAGCTTGAACTATGTGCTAAAACTGCTCGATTAATCCAGTCGTATAATAAGAATGTCTCATATATGAAAATGGAAATTTTTAGAGTTTTGCTCCACATCCTTTCTTTATGCAAGTTAGGAAACGACCAATCCTACGAGTTTAAAGGGTTAGAGGACCTACAAATTTAAAAAATAAATAGTCGATCTTCGCTTGTATGCCAAAAGGATTGCATGCCCCCACGTATAAAATAAAGCTTCAAGGCCACCTTTTGTTCTACCGATAAAACATTTGTTTTATCAGGAAAGGTAATCCTCTTTCAGGTTACCAAAGATTGTTCTATTCACAGCGCAAACAAAACATTTCTTCGGCAATGTCTACCAAAATAGACAATGGTGAGCGGTGCAGACGCCTCCACTCACATAACTTTGACGAGGGAATCTTATTCCAGTCTAACCCCCTCATCCAATCATGAACGCGAGTACAATCCAGTCATATATCTCTCGCGGAAACCTACCCTATACCCGAAATTTTCCTGCCGAGGCAGACCAGGGTGCATGCCCCCTGGGTTTCAGTCATGTCTCCTGAATCACTCGCGCTCACTAGGTGGAAGGACTGGGGATTGATGAGACATTCCTTGTGTGAAAAGACCATTTATGGATGGTATGTGACTATTTTCTATGCGTGATCTGGGAAATGAAAGTTGGTCTATGAGCTTGACCACTCTTCCTTCGTGCGGAAAAAACATTACTCTAAAGAGTGATGAGACAATTGCTCCCATGCAATAAATATAGTCTCCTCCAAGGAGTAGATTATAATCTAGGGGTCCTTGAACTACCATTACGTTCATGTGAATGGTTTTCCCTCTCAATGTTATGGGCACATTGGGAAGGATCCCTAATGGTCGACTGATTTCTTTGTCAAAGCCTGTTAGATTTCTCATCTCAGGCAAAAGCGATGGTGAGCCAAGCGCTTTCCAAGCAGTCGAGGAAAGGATACTCACAGAAGCCCCTTCATCTATGATGGTATCGGCCATAACCATTCTATATATTTGAGCAATAATTCGGAATGGTACACTAGCCGGTAAACGGGGTCTGCCTAGTTGATTCCAGTCGAAGGAAACAACTAGGTTGCTTGGAGGTGGGACCGAATAGACGGCCGTGTACGACTCTGACGAACTTCCTTCCTACGGTAAAGGAACAGGTAAATTTCCCTCATGTTCATTGGAGTCTGTGCTTATGAAAAGAATTTGGACGGTGTCATCCTTATTCTCCTCTGTGACTGTATCATCTAAAGATGGAACCTCTGAAGGCAAGACCGGGTCAACTGCCACCTCGACCTTTTGACTTTCGTCTGGTATGGGTTCAGATGGTTTGTCTTCAATGATAGATTCTTCGGCCGACCACCTGGGTGGGTCAGCCGGCTTTTCAACTAGTGACGAACTCGGCAAGAGTTTTTTATATCCAGGAGGAAGTCGTAACAATGAGACCGGATGATCGTCCAAAACTCTTTTAGCCTCGTCTAAGAAGGGACAACGGTGGATGGCATGATCGCCTTTGTATAGTTTACAAGGAAATCTATATTTTCCTTTTTGTCCTGGGGCTTCACTTTCACTATTCGACGGTGTGCTTTCAACATGATCATCAGAGGTTGACGACACCGGGTTGTGAAAACGAGGAGACCAGTCCCTTAAGATCCGAGGGATGCAAGGACAATCTCTATGATAGTGGTCTCCTTTGCAAATGACACATGGCGATTTAGGCCTGGTCGGTGCAGTGTGTGGATTTTCGCTAGACGACACTTGGTTGCCCCCTTTCGCTTTTGACTCCTTCTTCTTCTTCTCTTTCTTCTTCTTTTCCTTCTTCTTCTCAGGTACTTGATTTTTGGCTTTACCAACCCCATCAAGCGAAGAAGAAGGAGGAGAGGAAGAATTGGAGGAAGTAGAAGGTTGGTGGGTAACTCTAGATTCATCTAGTTGCTGACTTGATTGCTCAGGAATTGCGGTGTTCTAAACTATAGAGGTTGAGAAGAGCCATACGGGCAAGCCGATTGTCAATCCTGGAAGTGACAATGTGGCCATATGGGGTGTACCAACATCTCCCCAAGAGGAGAAGGGACTAGGATTTCCTCCCAAGGGGAATTCCTTGGTTGGTGGGTTCCATTTTCTCAACCTAAGATCAACGTAGGAAAGGGTGATGATTTTATTCCGTTTAAAATAAATTTTAGACGCTTTGACACAACTTGTTTTTTCAATTTTTAAGAGTTGAGAAAAAACAAAAGATGACTCTAGTCGCCTTCGATTTTTAATGAGCCTGAAGTGACAAGTGCTCAGATGGACCTTTTCCGTTAAGGAGTCTGAAAAGGAATGAAAGGGACCGCTCTAGAAATATAGGTAGAGGGATTACCAAACCAATCGCAAAACTGCAGAATACTTTTTATGGTACGGTAGTCAATCTTCCCGAATGCTGTGTTTAGTGCATTGCGATCGATAGGGCGGCAGACACGGCTTCCTATGGATAAAGGATAAAGCCTATTGTGGTCTCCCAAAATATACTAGACGATACGTGGGAGCACAAGTCCGTACTGGCACTTATCGTCTCAAAGTGGAGGAATCATCCAACCATCAGTGAGAACAACAGTTACCAGGCTTTACGACGCCGGAATACGTCTCTAGCCTAGACTTCTAAATGTTATGCGTTAGGTTCCAAAGCGTTGTTAGATTCATTGAATTTATTTTATAGTTGATCTTGTTTAAGAAATTTTCCTTTCAGGTTCACCGCGAGATGTAGATGTATAATTCCTAAAATGCAATCTAAGATGATAAATAGTCTTTTATCTTCTTTGTGCAATGAAAATCCTAGCTACTAAGGAAAGAGAGGCAATATTCTTTCACAAAGAGCAAAGAGCACGCTCTAAATGCACTGTCCTAAATCAAACCAATCAAACAGTCTAAATGCAAATGCACATGCATGTATTTGTTTTCGAATTTCTTAGTATGTGAATGGTAAAAAGAAAGTTGATGCACAAATCTGAATTGCTTTTCAAGCAACAATTATTAACAAGTTTCTTTTCAAAATAAAAAATGGAGACAATCACAACACTTTACGATTTGGAAATGAATACTTGCTTTAGACACTAGAAAAATTACAAATTCAGACCAAATACAATAGTAACAGGATAATCAACTATCTACAACAACCAAACTCTTTCCTATGACTGAAAACGATGCTTGCGACACTTTCAAATCAAAGGACGACAATACAATTACGTTACTTTTTGCAAAGGAGAACTGAAAATGACTCAACAAATACATAAAAACATTTACAGTTCTTTTGTACAACGGAGGCGGAATAACAGTAAGGAAAAGGGGTTTCAAACAGAGATATACTGATTACAGGCAGCAAAATTCATGAATAGAACTGGAAAGAATGAATCACAGAAACCAAAACTGAACAATGCCTAGTCTGATCAGCACACCTATAACACATGGAATTTGAAATGCAGCGCACCTACTACACTCGGGAAGTGCACTGAATTTCAGATTCATAGAACAGTACTTGCGCTGGACCAGAGACGAGACTTTGCTTGGGTTCCGAGTCACAGTTTGCAGTTCAGTTCATGGGTTTCGGCCGAGCAAATGGTAATTAGCAATGCAACAATCAGGGGTAGATCTAAGGAGGTTCTAAGAGCTACCACAAGGGCAATCAGAGAGTTTGTGAATCAGTTGTTTAAGTCATAAACAAATCCTGGATATTGACTAAAGCGACATTTATCTACTTTGCATTTGCATGGCAAATGCAGTTCGAAAGCTACCTGGCTCGACTTCAGGCTCCGTCTGTAAGTTTATGAAATAGACAACAAGGAAGATAAACAAACAAACTACTTCGTCCCCAGCGGAGTCGCCATTTTGTTACAGGGAAAAGTGTCTACACGGAACTTCTTATCCCACTAAGCTATGGTATCTACCTTAGAAACAAACAAAGTAAAGCTACTTTCATTTTTCCTTTATGAAATATAGATGAGAGAAGAACAAAGAAGACCAACCTCTGTCTTGCGCTAATCTCCTAGTGCGATTCCTCTCTCTCTTGATAGTCTTTTGCTACTTGCTCCCTTGTACGCCCAGCTTCACAGAGTACCTGTAAGATCACAGTAGCATAGCACTATACATGAACATGGATCTATAATCATAAGCAATCTAGTATCAGATGTAAATTGACCATACAAATGCATAAAACATAAATGACACAAGAGTATGGAGGAAAACTTGAATAGCTTTTATTGATAAACAAGAAAGAGCCAAGGGAGTTACAACCAGTTGTTCTAACCCAGCATCATCCTCTCAGCAAGGAAGCCCCTCTTCACCTCATACAAAGCTTAGATCACCCAACTATCTGATGTTGTCTCAAGAAACCAACAACAATTCCTTACAATATGCAAAATTCCAGCCTCTGGATCTCTGGGATGAGGGATCCATATATAGATATCTGTAAGGGAGATGAGTCAGCTTGTGATTTGATTAGTGTCTTCCCTCTGATAGTTCTTGCTTCCACTTGGATATTGATGATCTCTTACTCATCCTTGGTCGAATTCAGAGAGGCAAGTGTCACATGAGAAGTTTTTGGAAGTTTCCATGTCTCTCCACCTCGCGGAATGACACTACCATTTGTCACTTCTCACCCATCGCACCCCATAGAAGGGCTTTTTGAAATGCAACACACCCACACAGTGTATTTAGGTGAGATGCAACGCACTTTGCCTATGGAGCAGCTGAAATGATCCTGTTTTGACCAGTTCTGAGCAGTTTTTCATGGAGAACTTCTGGGAGAAGTTGTAATCAGTTGACCTTGTTCCTTTAGGGGTTAGAACAATGCTTTTAGGGACTTAGGAGCCCTTGGTTTATGGAAATTTCATGCTTGGGGTTGTAGTGCCCAAAAATTTCTATAACAGATATGCACATAGAGGCCACAAAACAAATGGCTCAAAATGGAGCAGGACTAGCAATCGCCTGCTCTGATACCATGTTAAACACACATGGGCAGCAAGAAATATCTGAAGGATAAAACATGAGAATACATTTTTATTAGCAAATGATTTACATTTATAGTACATGCTGTGACCGTTGGGTTCCACATCCGAAGGTCTCTTGGATTCCTTCTGTCTATTCGGCTTCCACACTAACTTGGAATCCTTTTCTTCAGATCCTCCTGAATTACAAACTTTAATTCATAAGTTACAGGGAATTTCTCTATCTCAAGAAGAATCTAAGTTTTCCCAAGGTAGTGTCACTTGTCATTTGACCCCAACTCAATGGCTGACTAGAGCACAAAGTGAAAAAGTAGGAATCCCACCAGTTGAGTTTCCTTTACCAAGTTGTAAGAAAGCTAGGAAAACACCAGTAGAATATCAGAGTGAGGTTTTATCATCATCTTCATCTACCATCCCATCCATATCATCACAAGTTCATTCATCCATCCCTCAACTCCAAATCGTGGTTCACACAAGTACATGAGCAACATCCTCCTCTACACAACCACCTTCAACTACTGCCACTTCTCCTCCTACTCATATCCCAACAATGGAAGGAAACCCTCCACCAAGGTCATGGGATAATCCAAGAGCTGTGAACATGCCTGCACCCTTATCGAAATTACCTGCTCATCCTGAGAAATGGCTCCCCAAGTTAAATCCTGACAATGATCTATCAGCTGAAGAGCACATAAATAATTTCATGTTGTCCATTAATTTAAATGGAGTAATGGAAGAGGACACAGTTTTATGATTATTCCCTTATACTTTAAAAGGAGTAGTAGGATCATGGTATTTTTCATTACCATCAGGCTCTGTTAAATACTTGGATACATTTCAAGATTAGTTCTTGACAAAATTTGGAGATGACCGATCTACATCAACTTTAATCAATGACCTCTCCAATTTGAAAGGCGAACCAAGAGAACCAACTAAGGATTTAAATTCTCGCTTCTATAAATTATTAAATAAAATACCAATAGCATCGAAGCCTAGTAATGAAGTCCAAAATGAATGGTATATTTCCGCTTTTCCCTCAAATTCAGCCATCTTTGTAGATAGAGCTACCAAGCCAACGTTAGTTGAAAACATGAAAGAGGATTTAGCTGTAGAGAAACGTATCCTAGCCGTAGAAAAGAAAAACACTGTAGATGAAAGAAAGTCTAAAGAAGTATCTTTTAGAGATGATCCTAAGAAAAAACAAACAAAAGACTTGTTTGACCTGGAAGGGTTATAAAAAGTCTTGAAAACCATGTCCAACGAAATGGTAGATATAAAGAAACAAGTAGCAGAAACCTCTTCCAAGTAACCTAATAAACCCTTTAGAAGAAATCCTTCAATTGATTTGAAACCTCCAAATGCTATAAAAAATGTAGAATCAGAAGGGGAAGATAAAGAAGTTTCGAATGAGGAACATACCGATGATGATGAAGTTGTATAACTACAAGGAATGTGTAACTTCATTCTTCCAGATGAAGAAGATCAAGATGCATTACCAGTTACTACCAGAAGTAGAAATCAACTTGATCCTCCACAATCCAGTTCCAAACAAAAAAATCCAAGCCCAACTCAGACAAACCCAATCCAATCTGATTCAACAACTCCATCTAAAATGCTTATCATCTCCGATGAAATGGAATATAACATTGTTGAAGACTTGAAGAAAACTAGGGCTAATATTACTTTTCATGAGCTTAGAAAATTAAAGCATCAATAGAAATTGCTCTTAAAAGATTTTCATGCAGTACCTATTGCGCCTCTACCTGTCACTGTAATTTCACAAGCTACTCATAAAATGGGAAGACCTCCGACTAGTATGTCAAATAAAGTCGATCCAAATGACATTACTTTGATTGGAGGAAGGTCGAAATCCCATACTTCGCCGTTTCTCCTTACCTTTGAAGTTTACAATAAAAATTTGCATAACTGTCTGGTAGATTCTGGTGCTTCATCTAATATTTTGTGTAAGACAGTTTGCGCAAAGTTAAATGCCTGACCTCAAAAATCTGCAATGTGCATAGTACAACTGGATCGATCTCAATTTGAGGTTATCGGTGAACTTAATCAAGTGACCATAAGGCTTTCATCAAATTCAAAGGTGTGTCAAGTTATTGATACACTTATCGTAGATATTTCTGAATTTTATGGACTAATTCTTAGCAAGGATTGGTCAGAGAAGCTTCACGGTTACTTTGCGACCGACTAGTCTCATATGTGGCTCCCTTACAACGGTAAACCAAATCAAATAAAGGTTGAGTGAGAAAGACACCAAAAGTATATAGTAACAGAGTTGGAAGGGGAAAATGAACCTATAGCGTACAACAACAATATAATTGGAAACTATTCCATTGATTTGTTCTTAGGGAGTTTCAACGCTCATACTTCACCTTTCTTAGAAAATTCCATTTTATCTCAGATAGAAAATTTTTCTCAAACAAACACTTCTAGATGCATTGATTTTGTAAGTAAACCTGTAAATAAAACTTTGTTTTGGAAATTATTTTTTGATGGTTCTAAATCTAATGATGGAGTAGGAGTAGGTTGTATATTAGTCAGCCCAAAAGAAAAGGAAACCATGCTAGCATGTAGACTCAAGTTCGATTGCACGAACAATACTGCTGAACATGAAGCGTTAGTTCAAAGGTTATACAAAGCAATCGGGCTTGATATCAAATATCTGCAAGTCTTTGGAGATTCTGAGATTATTATCAGATAGGTAAGGAATACTATACATTGTCTGTCAGGACACTTGAAGCACTATCAATCGTTAGTACAAGACCTGACTTCACACTTTATAGCATTTAATATTTCATCTATTCCCAGACTCCAAAATGCTAGTGCTGATCTCCTTGCTAATGTGGCTTCCAAGCTCATTCCATCAGAGGACTATAGTCCAGACAGATTCTTGATTGAATTAATCTTTAGACCCTCCATTCCTGATAATATTACCAACTGGAGAGTTTTCAACGATGACCCTGATATTGTAAGTTTTCTAACTTCAGAAGGCTCTTACAATAATCAGATAATTGATGAAGACCAACATGACAAGTAGCTGAAACAAGGAAGCAGCAATAACGCTATACCTAAATCCGTAGTCAAGTTGGAGGACCTATATGACTTAAAGGACAGGTTCAAAAGGTCCACCAATTCAAAACTTCAAAGTTCAACTCTGAGATATGAATTAGTGAATCTGGGGACTGACATAAAACCACAGAACGTCAACCTAGGTCTTGGTCTAACACCCAAGGAAAAGGCAGCTTTCATTCGACTGTTAAAACAATACAAAAATGTCTTTGCCTAGAATTACGATGATCTCAAAACTTACAACACTTCGATTATACAGCATACAATTCTGATGATCGCTAATGAAAAGCTAGTCCAGCAGAAATTGAGGAAAACACATCCTAATTTGGAAAACCAGATTCAGTCTGAGTTGAAAAAACTAATGAAAGCCAAGATTATTTTTCCTGTTAGGCATTCTAGATGGGTTTCCAACTTGGTACCAGTCAGAAAGAAAAAAGTAGATATTCGGATTTGTATTGACTTTCGAAATCTCAATAAAGCTTCCTAAAAGGATAATTTTCCACTACCCCCTATGGAACAGATATTACAATCAGAAGCAGGGTCTGAACTGATGTCCTTCTTAGATGGATACTCGGGGTATAACCAAATCTTGGTCCACCCAGATGATCAATTGAAGACCACATTTAGAACAAAATGGGGCACTTATGCATATCAAAAGATGCCATTTGGGCTGATTAATGTCGGTGCCACATTTCAAAGGGCCATGGACATTGCATTTAAAGGATTAGTGAATAAGTCAGTGGTGATTTACTTAGATGACATAACAGTGTATTCTAAAAAATGCAGTAGTCACCTCAGAGACTTAAAACAGATCTTCCAACGATGTCAAAAATATGGGATCTCACTTAATCCAAAAAAGTCATTTTTTGCATTAAGTGAAGGGAAGCTTCTTGGATTTATAGTGTCTAAAGTTGGAATCCATATTGATCTAGAAAAAATTAATGGAATTTTTGAGATATCCTTACCCCATACCAAAAAAGCGATGTATCCTTTCCTTGGTCAGATTAATTTCGTCAAAAGATTTGTCCCCAACTTTTCAAGAATCGTGTCAACTCTTCAATCCATGATAAATAAAAACTCTCTTTTCAAATGGGGTCATGTAGAACATGAAGCGTTTGGTTTGATAAAACAAGCGATTATAAATGCCCCATCTCTAGTGACTCCAAACTTTTCTGATCCTTTTACTTTGTATATATTTGCCTCTGAGAAATCATACGCTGCAATACTCACACAGGCCAATCAAGATAAAGTTGAAGCCCAATTTCCTTCTTTAGTTCAAACATGCAAGGAGCTGAATTAAATTACTCTGACGTTGAGAAATAGGCTTATGCTGTATTCAAAGCAATCAAACACTTTAGAGCCTTCCTTCTCAAAACTCATATGAAAATAATAGTACCATTTCCAGCGGTGAGAAATCTTTTGGAACAGGGAGACGTGGGCGAAAAGAGGGAAAATTAGGTTACAGCCCTGCAAGAATATGACGCTGAAATCAAACCAACAAATATTGTAAAAGGTCAAGGTTTTTGCAGGATGTTGGCTGGAGCATCACACATGTCAGAAACGCAGTCTCCAGATAGTGAAGTACAAATGCATGAGGTAAGCCTAAATGACACTGAATCAAGATATGCAGATATCATATTTTACTTAAAGAATGGATATGCTCCTTCACATTTGAATCAAACAAAGAAAAGAGCCCTCAGGCTAAAAGCTAAACAATATCAAATTGTAAATGATGTACTCTTTAGGATGAATTATGATTCTATTCTCCTTAGATGCCTTGAGAAATCTGAAGCTGAAAAAGTATTGCAGGAACTTCATGATGGACCAGCGGGCGGACACTATGCAGGAGATGCGACAACACACAAAATCTTGCGTGCAGGCTACTACTGGCCAACGTTATTTAAGGATGCACATAGCTATGTAAGAAGATGTCAGGTTTGTCAAACTGTTGCTGGAAGACAAAGGAAACCATCGTTTCCATTATAGCCGGTCAACATCGATCAACCATTTGAACAATGGGGATTAGATATAATAGGTGAGATCATTCCTCACTCTTCTAAACAGCATAAATACATCCTTACTGCTACCGATTACTTTACTAAATGGGTGGAAGTAGTTCCACTTAAGTCAGCCAACTCTGAGAGTATCATCGAATTCATAGATCAATTCATAATTACCAGGTTTGGCTTACCTTCTGCTTTAATGTTCGATAATGCATCATATTTCTCAAGTAATGCTATGATTGAATTTGTGCTCAAAAGAGGTTTTAAGCTTAAATATTCTGCCAATTATTATCCGCAAGGAAATGGGTTGGTTGAATCAATGAACAAAAACCTTATTAGAATCATTAAATGGACTATTGATCAAAATCATAGAAACTGGCATAAGTCTTTAATGTATGTTGTTTGGGCAGATCGAATAACTCAGAAAACTTTTATTGGCACTTCTCCTTTTAATTTAGTTTATGGGAAAGAAGTGGTCCTCCCAACAAATCTAGCTATTCCTTCTTTAGCCTTGGTTCAATTCATTGAATAAACCCCTTCCTCATCCTTGCAATTAAGACAATTGCAGATCCTTAAGCTTGAAGAGGAACGAGAAAAGGCTAGAATTACCCATGCGCATCATCAACAGTTAGTAAAAGCTTCTTTTGATTCAAATTTGGTATCTAGAAAAGATTTCAACTTGGAGACTTAATATTGAAATGGGATAAAGCCCATGAAGCGAAAGGTAAGCATACTAAATTCCAACGGATGTGGCTTGGACCATTCCATATTGTCGAAATCATCGGTCCATCAACTTTCATTCTACAAGATTTAGCAGGGAATAGAGAGTCTTTACCTATTAATCGACAAATCCTTAAAAAATATTCCCATAGAGGATGATCTCTTCTATTTTTTGTAAATTATTGTTTTTGATTTAGTTTTATTTTTTATAATAAAACAGGTTGAAAATGTTTACTTTTGGTTTCCACGAAAAGAATAGTGTCTCATGTCAATTTTGTTTTTTGCTTGTATAAGTGGAAGTGGTTAGGAAAATTAATCTTTATTTTTGAAACATAGGGTCAAGTGCTATCATTCTAAAAAAATTTACTTGTTCTTTTGTTTCAACTATACAAGTTTTGGTTAAAATCAACCTTAGGAAGAAGTTTTCCTCATATCAGTCATAAAAGGTATCAATAACAAGACAAAGATTCTCTACAGAAAAACTATTTTTAAACTCTACAATTGTCGTCCAAAAGAATTCTTAAGGAACCAATGACTTCCTCCCCACTTTAGGAAATTGCGAGATTCAAAGAGTAATCCAACTATGCACTTCAAACTTAAAGAATAAGAGGTCTCATCAAGAGCCGGCTTATCATGATCATAAAGATTATAACTAACTGACATTGCCATACTGCATACCAAAATAGGGCAATGACTTGAGATTGTTGCAATCAAAAGACGAGGGGTCTCATCATGAGCCAGTTTGTTTAGTTAAGTTGTAAATCAAGTGAATGGAACTGTCAATTTTGGCCACCAAACCAAGACATTGTTCTTTAAGAATTAAAAAAGAAATAAGAAAAGAAAAAACAATAAGTGTATATGGGGATTTATCTTTGAAAATTGCATACTTCTTAAGTGGGATACTGGATCATTGCTGGGTAACAAGTAACCCTGTCGAGGCTATGGATGCCTACTAGCAGCAGAGGCTCTACCTATGACAAATGAGTATACCTAAATTGACCTATGGAGATGTCTTTGTTTTTATCTTTACAAACCAAGTAATGACTGATGTGAGTACAACAAATACCTCTAGGGAGAAGATAATCAGAATAAGGATAGTTGGAACAAGATGTTGTTAAAAAATAGCACTATTTACCTTACATTTCTACGATAAAGTTTCATTTTCAAAACCATTTCTATTTTAGACGTTTTAGAAAATAAAAAAAAAACCATCAGAGATAACTGGTTCTTTCAAGTGAATCACCAATTGTTGTGACCATCAACAACCCCCCTTTTTTATTAGTGTTAGCAATAACATTAATAAATGGGGACCCTTCCAAAAAATCAAATCTTAGCATTTAATGTTGCCTTTTTTTTTAAATAAAACAAGATATCAAAGTAGAACTTGTTAAAACATGTAAATTTACCTTTTCATACTCCAAGCGCATGAAACATCACAAACTATAAGTTTCCTTATAAAAAGCATTATATGACCACAAGACCTAAGAAAAGATTTATAAGCGGAAAGTCTTGAATATTAAGAGAAGCTTTAAAAAACCCACTTTTAAACGATATTATCACATCGCAAGAGGTCACAGTGAGCATCTCTTATAAAAGTGACTCTTTGAAAATGCAATCCGCAAGAATGCGAGATCACAAAGTCTTACAACCTCACCACATCGCAAATTCCAAATTTCGTGATGCTACTTTACGCAACACACCCAAATATTGCGAAATTCGATAGCCTCTCGCAAATCTCATATTGCAGCCGCCCGACGAAATGATTATTTTTAATGATAACAGGTTTTGCGATATTGTGAAGAAAATCACAAAATCATTTTTATCGTAGATCAAAGGGCTCATAGTTCTAGGAAAGTACTTTCCATCATTCAATGTAAAAGCTATGAACATTAAATTTTAACTAAACGGTCTATTAGTGGTCATTTATTAAAAAACGATTCGGATCAGGGTAAAGGACCATTTGACACAAGATGATATCTTTTGATATGATTTAGAATTAAAAGCTTTCCCATCACCTTATTTTTTTCTTTCTATTGATGTTTCCTGTATTCACTAGCATCTTGATCATATCCTTGCTCTCTGCTTGCAATTTTCAGGAAGAGTACACAAAACGTAATACACGACGAAATGGGGAAGAAAGGCAAGGCACCCGCATCTGAGAAAACAGAAATGACTCCATTATTCACAGAAACCACTTGTACTAGGGACGCAAGGATATCTACCTGGGAAGCCATGTACCAATTGTTAGAAGAGGAAAACCCAAGAATTATGAAGGTTACAGTTGCAATAGATGGATGTGGCTCTTTTGAAGCATCCCTAACTGAGCTTGCATGCTCGTTTCTATACCATATTTTTGTGAGGTCGAAGATACTCCCCTACATAGATATGGTGAAATGGATTATATATCACAAAGAAATATCTGATAAAGAGTTCAAGATGGCCAATTAGCAAATCATGGGGTCATTTGCCCCAAACAATTTGAGACGCATGTATCACTTGCCAGAACCCCAGGCTAGATACAACAAGCAGTTTGTAGAAAAGTTTCCCAACGAGAACGAAGATTTGGCAGAATGCACAAAGCATTGGTCAAACAACGAGAAAATATTAAAGAAAGATAAAAATGGTATGTATGCCACTAGCTCTCTTTCTTCTCCTTACTGTTTTGCTGCTGCAATGTTGTGTAGACTATTTAGGAGACCAGACATCAATAAGTTTTCATCAGAGTGGTTACCTCTATTGGATGTGGCTACCAATGCCATCCGTCCCAAACTTATTTCATTGGTTCCTATTTTCCCTTCCTTCGCTCTTCCCTTTTTTCTTTCGTGAAAGATTGGTCCCAAATTTTATCATATAATTTAGCCTCTGCTATTTTAGGATATCGAACTAAAAGAAGTTTTACTTTAAGGGTTTATCCTCCATTCTTTTTTAGCACCTATGTCATGGACACCATTTGTTTTGTTTCTGATTTTCCTATCATGGGATGGAAGTGGATGGTACAAAATCCTCTTCCCATTCAGGTTTATCACAAAGTATTGTGGGAATCGAATTTCATCCCACATTTCTACAAGATTTGTCATGGAGTTATGCTCCCTATTCATAAAATGCTCTACAATAGAGACACCCCAAGATTTTCCCCAGAAGTTGAAGTTGACATTCTCCTTGTGGGAAGGTGGTTTGGAGAGGAGTTTTTCACATACATCAGGGTGTTTGGCAGCATTTCTTCACCCCATGTGCTTCCTTTTTACGTCCCCGATAAACTAATGGCCAGGGAAATAGCCTACCAGACCTGTGGCGTGTGAGGAGTGAGAAAAGTACTAAAAGATTCAAGAAAGGCCATTTGGCCTCAATTTCCTATAGTATGCGGAGCTTTTGCATTATTTGACTTAGGTCATGCTTTTAAAGAGGTTGATAATATTTTATGTTTACAATTACCAAAGTTCCTGGGGAGGCAGTATGATCCCTTTGGTGTTGTAAGCAATTTTACTACAATGGTTAAAATAAAAGTGTTTACCAATGAATAAGATCCCTTTGACGATGTCTTTATTGCAGAAGAACACTTTTAGAGAGGTTCTACATATGGCACAAATTCAGTTTGACCAAGAAAAACTTCAAAAGTTTGATAATTACAGAAAACAGAGGTTAACAAAGGTCCCTTTGGACCAATTTCTCATTGAACCAATAAGGGAGCCTACTCTTAGTGTAAGCATAAGTGGAAGTTCAAAAGAAGAGAAGTCTAAATCAAATTCAGAAAAAGAATCAGTTGGAAAGTCTGATGATCAGTCCAAGAGTGAACACAGCAAAAGTGAGGGGTTAATTAAAGACGGAGCTCAATCTACAGAAAAGCCTGACCAATAGGTTTTGTCCCTGAAACAAGCTGAAGTTCCCACTCCCCTTACAAAGCCATAAAATCCACTTGTAGTGGATCTAGAAGGGGAATGGGAGACTTTTAATAGGTTAATCAACACTAAGGAACATATCGCAGAGCCACTAACAAACCTAAGACAACCACAGAAATGGTGGTAGAAGGGGCTAT
Organism: Pinus tabuliformis; assembly: GCA_031772625.1. Lineage (NCBI taxonomy): Eukaryota > Viridiplantae > Streptophyta > Pinopsida > Pinales > Pinaceae > Pinus > Pinus tabuliformis. Next base: position 1,255,682,782 of record CM062804.1, read on the forward strand.
TAATACTCGGGAAACGGAGCATATTCATGTTGCTTCATCATCTGAAATTGTACTAAAGATGGAGATTCATCCTCTAGACGTATTTTATATCCTGCAACATAAGGATGTTGTTAAGAGGCAAAGAAAGAAAAGAAAAATAGATGCCATGCTTGCTCTAGAGGATGAACTTCTGGATGTTCTTTGGAAGGACCCAACTACAGACCCAATGGAAAATCTAACTAGGCTCTCGCAGATCACAGGAGCATATTCTTCAGAAATAATTGATAAAGAAACAAAAGTTCAAGTGCTACTAAAAGAGAAGGAGGATAGGATTTTTTTTTAGAACAACAACTACAACAAGTTAGCATCAGTCAAGAAGCAGAAACACAACTAATAAAACTCCAACAAGAATTCCAACAAATGCAATTGAATCATCAAAGCAGTTTGGCCAATAAAGAAGAACAATTAAAAGCTATGATAGAACTATCTAAGGAGGATCCCAAAATTGGGGAGTTTATCATAGAAGCAGTTGCTCTTAATGCCCAGCTCTTGCAACAAGAAGAAATACTCTACCAGAAGATCTCACAATGGAATTCCCATTGTGAAACAAGCGATAATATTACAAATCAAGTCATAGATTTACGACTTGATTATGATTCAATTTTTAAGAAGGTTTCAGACTTCTTGAACTGGCAGAGATCAGAAGAAGGGAAAAGAGTGGAATTGCCCAGAATTGACGAATCACACAAAGAAATGTTATTTGCGAAATGGGATTCCTAGCTTAAAGAAGCAGAATAGGAGATGGAAGAGGCAGCAACAGCAACAAACAATGTCATTGAGTGCATAAATGAAAATGTGAACAAGGCCAATTTGATATGAGAGGCTACCCTAGGCTTCCTCCCAAAGGCATAACAACTTCAAACAAAGTGGAAACAAACAATAAAGGAAAAGGCAGAATCAAATAAACAGGTAAATAAGTTAAACTAGGACACATACTGGCAGTACATGGTAAAGCCACATAGCTAATGGATGACACTGAAATGCCTCATAACCTTTGCCGAGAAGATAGTGCCAGCTCTAGCCAACACCATATTTGCAGGATAGTTAAGAGCTAAAGTCAGCCAACTGACACTCTTGAAACCGATGCTAGACATTTGCAATCTAAAGGATCAAATACAGGATTTACCGTAGATACAGTTTAGTTTTTTTTTAGTTCAATTTTGCTTAAAATGAGGCAATTGGTTTAAACCTCCTCATCTATTTTTGTAATATTTATTTTTAGATTTCATTACATTAGTATTTAAACCCCTCTCATGCATTTACAGAGGGGTTCGGAGTTTTATCAAAAACAATTCTTCAGAACATGCAATTTGCCCCCCACTGAGAAGGTTTTGATAAAATGAATGGAACGAGATTTATTTTTATATGAGTTTGATGTCTACTACTAAAATGCACTTTTGTACTCTTAGTGGATGTTGAGTGATTTGAAGATAAATCTATATTGTTGTAGCTCATGAGTAGAACTTATTACCAATTTTATTTTTGTCTCCTGATACTTTTTACTTATGTGCTAAGCAATAAATTATTTTTAGTTATTGATATATGAAAGTCTGAATGTTTAGTTGTCATTATTGCACTTTTGTATGGTGATAACTTACTTTTTATGCTGAGTATATGAATAAATCTTATGCGATATGTTTCTCATAATTGTTTCAACTAACTTTTTATATGAAACAATCATTTTTAATGGATTCTTTTCTCGTGGTGATTGAATGATTTATATTATCAATTGCTGTTAGAAATTATTTTAGATCGCATAAGTGAAACATCACTCCCGGGATAGTTTAAAGTTAGGTGTTTTCTTTCATTAGAATAGATTGCATATGATAGTTAAAAGATATATTAGATTAAGAACAAGCATTCACCCATAAAACCCCAAAAAGAAAAACATCATCTCGTTAGTACACACATCATAAACAGATTGTGAAATTGGTCCCATCATCCCCAGTCAGAGCCACTATTCCAAATGGAAAAGGAGTTGCTTTAAGGTCTGGACCGGGTGGTTATCCCCCTTGTTGTAGACCCGATTTTTCAAGCCTTCAACACAAGGGTAAGGAGGTTGAGGATGTATATGTGTTAAGCAGGTACCTAGTTTTGCAGCAATTTCAGGATTTATTTCCTAAGGACATTACAGAGTTTCCACCTCACATGGAGGTAGAGTTTTCTATTGAGTTGGTGCCACAGGCAGCCCCAACATCAAAATTAACTTACAAGACGAGCACACCTGAGTTGGTTGACTTAAGGTTGCGGCTAAAGGAAATATTGGACAAGGGGTACATTAAGCCAAGTGTATCACCTTGGGGTGCACTAGTGTTGTACTTGATGAAGAAATATGGTACTATTAGATTGTGCATTGACTACAAGAAACTGAACAAATTAATGATCAAGAATAGGTACCCTTTGCTGAGGATTGATGATTTGATTGATTAGTTGAAGGGAGAAACAATGTTCTCTAAGATGAACTTGAGATCAGGATACCATCAGGTATGCATCAAGGAAGAGGATATCTTTAAGAATGCGCTTAGGACCATGTATGAGCATTATGAGTATGTTGTTGTTCCATTCAATTTGACTAATGCTCCAACTACATTTATTTTTTTGATGAATAGTGTGTTGTGTCCTTATCTGGACAAGTTTGTTGTTATATTCATTGATGACATACTAGTATATCCTAAGAATGAGGAAGAATATGCCGAGCATTTAGCAGTAGTGTTGAGGTTGCTAAGATAGCATCATTTGTATGCTAAACTTAACAAGTGTGACTTCTTTTAGATGATGGTAAATTATTTGGGGCATGTTTTCTCCAAGGATGGCATAGCAGTAGATCCAGAAAAGATAAGGGCTATTATGGAATGGACAACTCCTAAGAATGTGGATGAGGTGAGTTAATTTATGGGATTGGCAAGTTACTATAGGAGATTCATTAGGAAATTCTCACACATTGCATATACTATCACATCATTGTAGTGAAACGATAAGAAGTTTGAATGCATAGAAGAATGTGAGGCTAGTTTTGAGAAGCTTAAGCAATCGTTGACACGCGCACCAGTGCTAAATATTGCGGATCTGGAAAGGGATTTTGTAGTGTGTACAGATGTTTGCAAGAGAGGACTTGGTGTAGTTCTTATGCAAGAACGATAGGTAGCGTGCTATGAGTCACAAAAATTGAATGAGAGCGAGAAGAACTATCCAACGCATGATCTTGAGCTAGCAGCGATTATACACGCATTGAAGATGTGGAGGCACTATCTTCTTGGAAGGAAGTTTACATTGATCAGAAATCACAATGTGTTGAGATGTTTATTTGATTAGTTGAATCTGAATGCTAGAGAAGTTAGATGGTTGGCTACCCTTAGTGAGCTCAACTTCGAGATCAGATACATCAAAGGGAAGGAGAATCGGGTTGGGGATGCTCTTAGCAAGAAGGTACAGGTAAATCATATAGTAGCTACGAGCTCTTATGGGACAGAGTTACATGATAGGATCTTGAAGGTAGGACAACATGATGACAAATACATGGAGATTATGCAGAGGTTGCAACAGAGCACAAGTATAGGTACATGTACAGGTGCAGGTGTAGGTACATGTATAGCTGATCGGGATGCAGACTATCATCTCATGACAGATAGTTTAGTGAGGTTTGGAGAGAGGATCTATGTACTAAATTGTAGTGAGCTCAAGAAGCTTGTCTTGAGGGAATTTGATGCTAAGTCGTACTCAGGTCATCCAAGATATCAAAATACATGGAGGGAGGTGAAGAAGTTATACTATTGGTCGAATATGAAGAAGGAAGTGGTAGAGTTCTTGGCTAGATGTTTATACTGTTAGCAAGTCAAGGCAGAATGTAAGAATCCATGTGGTTTACTATAGCCTATAGTGATTCTGGACTAGAAATGGATGTTCATTTCCATCGATTTCATCACAGGTCTTTCAAGGAAAGTAAAGCAGCGTGAATCTATTATGGTCATGGTTGACAGATTGAGCAAGGTAGCTCACTTCATTCTAGTAAAGACTACATATTCAGTGAGTGAGGTAGAGAGGCGTTCATCAGAGAGATAGTGAGACTAAATGGTGTTCCAAAGAATATTGTGTTAGACAAGGATGAAAAGTTCACTTCCAAGTTTTGGAAGAAGCTATTTTTAGGCTTGGGCATAGAGTTGGCCTTAAGCACAGCTTATCATTTGCAGATAGATGGACAGACTAAGAGGGTCAATAGGATCTTGGAGGATATGTTGATTGTGTACATGATGCACTAACAGAGGAAATGGGAGGAGTATCGTCCATTAGTTTATTTCACGTACAATGGATATCAGGAATCATTGAAGATGAGTCCTTTTGAGGCATTATATGATCGAAGTTATAACACTCCCATCAACTGGAGTGATCCAGTGAATAGGGTACTTATTGGACTATACATCTTGGTAGACATGGAGCAGGAAATGAAGATTATAAAGAAGAATCTAAAGGCAACACATGACATACAGAAGAGTTGCATGGATCATCATAGAGTGTTCAAGGAGTTTCAATTTGGGGAGCATGTTATTTGCACATCAAAACCAAGAAAAGATATTTGAGGATTGGTTCATGTGCCAAGTTGGCACCACGATATTGTAGGCCTTTCGATATCCTTAAGAGGATTGGACCAATGGAATATCGACTTGCATTGCCTCCAACAATGAAATTCCATGATGTTTTCCATATTTCATTTCTTAAGAAGTATATAAAGGATGTTGACCATGTTATTGATTGGTCTGTATTGTAGGTGGAGAAAGAAAGAGTGTTCCAGTCAAAGCCTCAATTCATATTGCAACAGAAACATCTCATGCTCAGGGAAAGAGCCATAGATCATGTTAAAGTGCAGTGGAAAGACTTTGGGCCTGAAGAAGCTACATGGGAGATGGCAGATTAGAAGGGTTTGATGTTCGTATATGTTTGACATATGTTTTGCTGATGTTTTGGTATATGTATGTATATGTGTATTGATCCGGATTTAAACAGGAACGCAACAAATTACAGAGATAACCATATACACAAAGATGCAGCGGAAATAATACTTCATTTCATTAATGGAAAACACTGAAATATGCTTACAAACAGAAATGGCAATAAACTAGCTAGGGCGATGGTAGCTTATCTCTGAGAAGAGATGTGATGGCTACATGCCTCTGAACTGTGTTACAATGAGGCTCGAAGGCCTATTTATTGTTGAGAAACAATGGACAACCCTTAACAATCCAAAACCTAACCCTAGGAGATGAAACGCCAAACTGTGGGCCCCGTTTGGGTAAATTGGTACATCAACTTCCCGGGGTCGTAACTTTGGCATACGATCTCCGTTTGACGCGTACAATAGCTCGTTAGAAAGATCTATCCGAGCACTACCACTTTGGGAAGGGAAACATGGGTCCATGGACCCATGTTGCCCCCAGATTTCCCAAAAAACGTCGTTTAGGGCCTCAAAACGGCTCCGGAAGTTCAGGACCCGAAAAACTGCTAAAAATAGTAAGTTGTGCTACAATTAAGGAAACTGAAAATGCTGAGAAAGACAATGGTGGGGGTCCAGGTGGACTTGGCAGGTGGCCACCAATATCCACCTGGATCATTCCTCCCCCCTTAGGAAGCAATGGTCCCCATTGCGTTGAGCTCCTCCATGAGATGAGGAAACTTCTGCTGAACTTGTTCCCTGGTGAGCCACTTGCCCTGCTGAAGGAGTTGGCCCGCTTTGACAACTCGATACAGTTGGATATTCTGTTGGCGAGTGTTCTTGATCTGTGTGTCCATGATCCGATCAGTTGCAGCTTGTTCCATGCAATCTGGATTTAATTCTGTGGGTTTGAGCTGTTCTGCAATGTCGGATGTGTCTAGCAATGGTGGAAAGTATGGCCGAAGGCGGTCCACATTAAATACGGGGTGCAGGCCAAGGAATGGGGGAATGCTGAGCTCAAATGCATTGTCTCCCATAGCCTTAGTAATGGTGTAAGGACCATATCGGAGTGGTCTCAATTTCCGATAGGCTCCAGTAAGGTGTTCCTTTTGCAAATGCAACCAGACTTTGTCGCCCACCTGAAACTTGTGTGGCACCCGATGTTGATCATGTCGCTGCTTGTACTTGGCATTTGATTTCTCAAGAATGTCATGGACCTGCTGGCGAATATGTTGGATTCGCTCAATGAAGCTGGTGGCCTTATCTGTTTCGGACTGGACATGAGCTGAATTCATGTGAGTAGCTGCAAGTGGCATGGCCACATCAATGGGGCATAGTGGCTGGAATCCCAAACCCACCTGAAAAGGGCTATGGCCAGTGGAGCTGTGAAGAGCTCGGTTGTAGCTGTGCTGAACGTAGGGGAGGCTCTCGTCCCATGTGCGTGGATGCTTTGAGTTATACATGCGTAGAATGTGCACAATCATCCTATTGACAACCTCCGTCTGGCCATCAGTTTGAGGATGGAAGGCTGTGGACTTCGTGAGTTTGGTGTCCAGCATTGACCAGAGACTGGACCAAAAGGTGCTGAGAAACCGACTGTCCCGATCTGAGATGATAGACTGTGGGATCCCAAAGTGCACCCACACTCGTTCAAAGAAGAGTTTAGCAGTGGCTTCTGCTGTGATATTCTTCTTGCAGGCCGTCATAATGGCCATCTTTGAGAACCTGTCGACGACCACAAAAACACAGTCATTTCCATGCTTAGTGGAAGGAAGGCCTGACATGTAATCCATGGAGATGGATTCCCAAGGTCGACTAGGGGTAGGCAACGGGGTATAGAGGCCTTGCTTCTTAATGGTCGGTTTGGCAATGGCACAAGCAGTACATGATCGGATGTACTTCCCAACATCCTGTCGAAGATTCGGCCAATAGAAATAGTTTTGCAGTACTGCCACTGTTTTCTCGACCCTGAAATGCCCAGCAGCCCGACTGTAGTGTGCTTCCCAAATCATCTTGGCACGCTCGCTTGAAGGAACACAGAGGTGACCGAGGTGGCATAATAGGGCATCCTGGAGGTGAAAATCTGCAACCTGCCGACCCTCCAAGAGTGTCTGGTATGTGTGGCCGAATTCTGGGTCACTTTTGTAGAGAAGTGGCCAATCAGAAGTCTCGTGCCCGCAAGAGTTGAGCACGGTGGTTAGCGCCATGATCGGTGGTCGACTGAGGCAATCTGCAACATTATTGGTGCTGCCCTTTTTATACTTGATATTCAAGTGAAACTGTTGCAGGTATGTAGACCACTTCTGATGGCGATCATTCTGCAATTTCCCTTGGGTCTGTATGAACTGCAGAGGTCGGTGGTCTGTGTGGATGACCGTTTCCTTCCCCAAAATGTAATGCTTCCATTGTCGGCAGGCCTGTACAATGGAATACATCTCTTTATCATAAGTGGGGTACTTCCGGACTGTGTCTGAAAGTGTTTCACTGTGATATGCCACTGGATGTCCATGTTGAGTAAGGACTGCCCCAATAGCATAGTCAGAGGCATCTGTCTCGACCTCAAATGGTTGTTGTAAATCTGGTAACGCGAGCACTGGTGCCGTGCAGAGGCGATCCTTCAACTCCCTGAATGACTTCTGTTGAGATTCAGACCAAAAGAATTTTGCTTTCGCCCCGCCCTTGGTGACTTGACTCAAGGGCCAAGAAATATGAGAAAATCCCAACACAAACCTGCGGTAGAAGTTGGCAAGACCTAGAAAGCTGCGGAGCTCTGTTAGAGTGGTTGGAGAGGGCCAATCCCGAATGACTTGGACCTTGGTGGGATCGACATGCACCCCCTGTTCATCAATGATGTATCCCATATACTGAACCTCGGTCATGCCAAAAGTGCATTTCTCCAAATTGGCACATAGCTTGTGTTGCCGCAGTGTTTGGAGAACCTGTCGGATGTGGTGGAGGTGCTCTTCCCAACTCTGGCTGAAGATCAGAATGTCATCCAAGTATACTACTACAAAGGAGTTGGTGAATGGCCGCAAGATGTCATCCATTAGCCTCATAAAGGTTGCAGGAGCATTCGTCAATCCGAAAGGCATGACCAACCATTCGAAGAGGCCCTCCTTGGATTTGAAGGTAGTCTTCCACACATCTGAGGGTTCAATTGGTACCTGGTGATATCCTGACTTCAGATCGATCTTGCTGAAATATTTCGCCCCCTTTAGTTGGTCTAGGAGGTCATCAATCCGCGGGATCGGGTACCTATTACGGACAGTGATCTTGTTCAGCGCCCGATAGTCAATACAGAGTCTCCACGTCCCATCCTTTTTCTGTACCAACACTATCGGGCTCCCACAGGGCGAAGAACTCGGACGGATGTGACCTTTCTGCAGGAGCTCCTGAATCTGTCTCTTGATTTCATTGTTCTCCAGAACGGAGCGCTGATAAATTGGTCCATTGGGTAGCGGTGCACCTGGGGTCAGATCGATGGAGTGCTTGACTTGACAGTGCAGAGGAACCCCTGCCGGGGAGGTGAAGATGTCTTCGTACTCCTCCACAATCTTGTCCATCTGTAGCTGCCGTGCAGAGGAACCCCGTTTGGAGGCCGCGGCCACTGTCTTCTTCTTCCCTTGAGGGCGTATCATCAGGAAAACAAATTTCCTGGTTTTGGAAATGATCTTACTGCATTGTTTTGCAGTAATCAAAGAGATGGCGGCAGGTGGTGCTACCTCTGGTATCCTGAACAACTTATTTCCCAATGTAATAATAACAGCACGGGGCCTTGATTCATACACAGCATGTCGCTTCCAGAAGTATGGTTGTCCTAGTAATACATCACAAACTTCAAGGGGAGCAATGTCACACAATACCTCATCCGTGAAGGGCTTGATGTTGTATGGAAGGCGACACTGCTGGCTCACGCGAAGATCTCGCCCTTGGTGAAGCCACCCAATGGTGTATGGTTGTGGATGTGCTGTGGTCGGTAAGCCCAACCGCTTCACGACCTCTGCCGAAATGAGGTTCTTTTGACTCCCGCTATCAACAATGAACTGTATCGGGGAGCCCTTTACCCACATCTGGGAGTGGAAGAGATGCTCCTCCTCCTCTGGATCTTCGGGTTCATTTTTCTGGATCTTTGCGTTAGCAACAGTGGCGCTGGGATCCGCATCAATGATCTGCTTCCCTTTTTCATACCCCTTATCGGGTTCTGACTCAGAGTTGGAACATGCATCTGATTCTGAAACCTTTAGCTCAGCCACCAGTGACTGCTTGGCCCGACACTCACTTGTGTTGTGAGTGGAGCTCTTATGGAACTCGCACCATTTTCCAGTGTCCTTTCTCGGCTTCACGGCGTTGCTCTTTGCTTGCAGCTTTGGCTGGTTGTCTTGGGTTGTCCCGCCTTGGATTTGTCCTTTGTTCTGTGGTTTAGGGGCACCTTTCCCCTGCTTTGGATTCGCAGATCCAAAGTCTCGCTTCTTTTGTTTAAACTTCTGCTCGACCTTGACAGCATACCGGTATGCTGCGCCGAGCGAGGGGATGTTTAAGAACTGTATTTCTTCCTGGATGTACTTGTGCAGGCAGCCACGGTATTTGAGTATCAAATGTTGCTCCGAATCCTTGATACCCAACTTTGTGCGAAGGGTATGGAAAAGATTGGTGAACTCCGGCACGTCTTGGTCCCTTCCCTGCCGCAGCGTGGTCCACTTTATGTATTCATCCTCATAGCTTCCGACAGGGTAGTACTGCTCCTTGATGGCATCTCGGAACGAATCCTAGGTGGGTGCAGCTGAAAATAGTGAGCCAGTACTTTCATCCTTCTGCTCGCAGTAGGTTTCCCACCAGTCCTTGACGTGGGGGGCTGCTTTGAGAAGAGCAAAAACAATCTTTTCCCGACTCGAAAATTCATGAACAGAAAAATAACCCTCTAGCAGATTTAACCATTTATCTACGGCATCGGCGTCTATCTGACCCTCGAATATGGGGATTTCAAAATTAACTTGTACCTTAAAGGGTGTGGCGTTTCCAGAGGAGCTACTGGAAGCCGATGCGCCGCTTCTGGGTAGCCGCTGAAGGATCTGCACAAAGCTGTCCATCATCGCGTTCCGTTGTCGCTCGAGCGCTTCTTCGAGCAAGATTTTGATGGGATCTCCTGCCCCCTCGTCTTTCTTCTCGTCCGCCATGGGAGGCCGTCGGGATTTGCGAGGCTGGTCTTGCAAAGGTTCAACTAGTTCAAGCCCTAACTCCTTATATCCCGACCTTGTTGGGGACATGCAAAGAAAAACAGAGAAAAAGCAGACCGCTCTGATACCACTGATCCGGATTTAAACAGGAACGCAACAAATTACAGAGATAACCATATACACAAAGATGCAGCGGAAATAATACTTCATTTCATTAATGGAAAACACTGAAATATGCTTACAAACAGAAATGGCAATAAACTAGCTAGGGCGATGGTAGCTTATCTCTGAGAAGAGATGTGATGGCTACATGCCTCTGAACTATGTTACAATGAGGCTCGAAGGCCTATTTATTGTTGAGAAACAATGGACAACCCTTAACATTCCAAAACCTAACCCTAGGAGATGAAACACCAAACTGTGGGCCCCGTTTGGGTAAATTGGTACATCAACTTCCCGGGGTCGTAACTTTGGCATACGATCTCCGTTTGACGCGTACAATAGCTCGTTAGAAAGATCTATCCGAGCACTACCACTTTGGGAAGGGCAACATGGGTCCATGGACCCATGTTGCCCCCAGATTTCCCAAAAAACGTCGTTTAGGGCCTCAAAACGGCTCCGGAAGTTCAGGACCCGAAAAACTGCTAAAAATAGTAAGTTGTGCTACAATTAAGGAAACTGAAAATGCTGAGAAAGACAATGGTGGGGGTCCAGGTGGACTTGGCAGGTGGCCACCAATATCCACCTGGATCATGTATGGATGTAAATACCGCCACGATCTAAGTTATAAAGCTCCAATAAGCGGTATGGGTGTCATATTATTATGGTTGTTATATTGCCATGTTCTCATGATGTTTTTCTTTTCAGCGGGTCTTTCATTGTAAATACCGTAATGAGATAAGTTATAAAGCTCCATTGGCAATATGTTTGCTTTTCAACGGTTTTGTTGAGGTCATGGTGTGGTTTAACATTGAGGATGGTGTTCCCCAACGGGGAGGGTTCTGTAACAACATTGGTGAGAATTTCATGTAATAAAAGTTAATAAAGGAAAAATACAACCATGACTAAGAGACACTTATTCCAAGCTGAATGTTGGGCAAGGATATCCTAGTAGGCATCACTACATGTGCGTTTTAAATAAGGAAGATTGGAAAAGGCCAAGGAAAGGGCATTAAAAGGGAAAAAAAAACATTTTTGGTACATTTATTAATGAAAATAAAGGAAATTAGGAGAAAAGGAAGGTAAAAGGTAATAGGTTTCATGTGAGGATGAAAATGAAGAAAAATAATGCAAAATGAAGAAAATATAGGCCTCATTAATAAAAATGCTTATGACGATCAGTGGGAAAGTTTTTTCTAACCTCTTTTTAGTTCAAGTTTGGAGCTCTCTCATTATTCTCTCTCCCCCACACACTCTTGGTCACTTAGAGTTTTCTTGGAGCACTCTAGCTTTCGATCAAGGAAGGGAAAACAAGAAATGGAAAGGAAGGAAAGAAATGATCAAGGAAGGAAAAGCAAGAAAGGGAAAGTAAGGAAATAAAGGATCAAGGAAGGAAAAGCAAGATCAAGTATCTTCAACAGAAACACTTGCAGGTAACCTTTTGCATGTGTGATTTCCTAGCTATTTTGGACATGCATCGCTTTGCATATTGGTGTATGGTTCTCTTGTTGTCAGTGGCATGGTTTTTCTGTGTCATGACAGTGGTTTTCAGCCTAGTCTTGCCTTTTTCTGAATGCCATGGTGTTGGGATATTTATTTTAGTTTTGAGTTGTGGTTTGTCGGATGGATTTCAGAATCCAAGGTGGAGGTGGGCTCAAGGTTCATTCCCAAAGGCCTATTAATCCCTTGACTAGTTTTGGCGAGATACATGGTAAAGCCTAAGGGTGAAGCCTCAATTTAGGGCCTAGTGATCTGGGTTTGTATTGCAGTAAAGCTTGAGAGACCAGTCTCGGTTTAGGGCATAGTGATCTAGGATTGGATTGTGGTAAATCCTGAGATCCAAGGAGACAAAAAATTCCTCAGGGATAGTGATGGATTCTAGATGGCATTCCAAGTTTGGTTAGGTTGTGATTGAAGCACCGATTTTGATTTGATCACAGTTTGGTGAGGGTGGAGGTGGTTTAGCCTTTGGAGTCCCTTGGTTGTTCTATGAGATCCCACATTCATGCTTGGAATATGGTAGGGGGGTGATTGGCTGAAAGAGAGATTTGGTTCAGCTATGTCTATGGTTGGGTGGTACGTGGAAGCCCCGAACCTGGTCGAATTTTCCTATGATTAATAAAATCTAAGTTCTCTTACTTTTGTACTTGTTTATATGTTGATTTAATGGTTGTCATGTCTTTGACATTTATATGGTTTAGCTTTGGTTATAAGCATGGTTATGTGATTGGTTCATATCATTCTTATTTGATGTATTCACTTGTAAATGTTAAATGGATGGATGAAAGACCCATTGATGATATAATAGTCTAATGGAGAAGGAGGTGATCCTTTTGGTTATGTTTCATAAGTTATTTTAGCCATTTATGCTCTGTCTCGCATCCTAGACCTATAGGTTGCATTGATGCCAAGTGTTTGAAATAATGTTAGTCTTGGTTGGGGATGCTCAGGTCTAATCATGAGGTTGATTTTGAGTATTCATTATTGTTATCATGTCTTTGAATTATTCTAAAGGTTGTAACAAGTTCTAGGTAGAGGGCGGGATTTTGGTCTAGAAAAGTGGCTCAAATCTCAAGGTCGCTAGCACAGGTCTGCTGAGAAAAGTCCACAGTGATTGGCACAGATGCCTAAGAGAGAGACTTTGAGTTTTTGGTCATTATCTTGCCTAGCATGAGAGTGACTTTGGGTTAAAAGGCTTAAATCATTAGTGAGACTCAGGGACACGTTCTCTGAGTGGCTGACATGTCTCCCGAGGGTGTTTTTGCTGATGTGGAAGGGTTTGTTTAATGGGTTTTGTCGATTCCATTTCCTTAGGGTCACCTAGGAGATTGAATCCCTTAGTAACCTCTCCCATCACATGTTTTCCCACCTGTATGATTGCTTGTGTGGACTTGGGAGGAGGGGGTTTTACACCATATTCCCTCAAAAACACCAACTATTATATTTGGCTTCTTGTAATGATCAATAAAAATATCCCACCATGGTTTTCTATGAAGAATGAACATCTTATGTTGGCTTTCATAGTCCCTCGTAGAAGACAAGTGAATAATATGGATGTCTACTTACAACCATTGGAAGATGAATTAAAGGAATTATGGGAAGGGATACATGTGTATGATGTATCAAGACCCATCAAAACAGAGAGGATTTTTACATTATATGGCATATGTGCTCAAACATACATGATTATCCAAGCTTAGGAGTTTTCTCTCGTAAATTACATTTTTATTGAATTGTTTATATATGTAACAATATTGATTCTCATATTAATTTAATTTATTGCAAATTTTTTGATCTTCATGGTCACGAACGTGTAAACATGTATACAATAATTTCGCAGGTCTTGTAATAAAAGGGTATCATTGATATACATGTTGTGGACCTTCTCTGAAGACTAGGTGGTCTTACCACCTATGAAAGCTAGTGTATGACTACTCCAATGTATTCCTCCCAGAATAACACCCTTACGAAAGAGCAACATTCGCTTTCAATGGTAAATTAAAGAGAACCCAAAGGCTTACAATAATGACACCAATGGAATGGCTTAGAGAATATGAAATAGAGAAGGAGAAGGAGTTTGTAGAAATGTTTGATTCAAATGGGGAGCCTATGTTTGATGATCCAAAATTCCTTGACACTTATGTTAACAAATTTCCCATTTGGATGAAAATGAAATTTGTCTTTTATGAGCTCCCATATTAGGAGCATCTTAAGATCACCCACTTACTAGATCCCATGCATATATTTAAAAACGTTTCATCTTCTTTATGGAGGAACATGTCATCGAAAGAAAGTGACATATTAGTTGTTAAGAGATACCTTATTTCTTCAAAACCTAAAAGGAAAAATTGGCCAAGACAAGAAATTAGAGGAGAGGATAGTCCTTCTTGGTTTTTCAAAGAAGGAAATACCCCATGGATTTTAAATAAAGATGATACTTATTTGTCAAAGAAAGTTATAATGAGTGTGATTGTTCCTTCTTTATATGGGTCTTCAATACGACGTTGCTTCACTGTGGAAGACTGTTTGCCATGGCTGAAATCGCATGACCATTTGAAACTTCTAAGAGTGTGTATGTCAACAACATGATTTTATTATTTTTATTTATTTTTATGTAATGGGATATTTTATAATTAGTTTTTGCATAATGTACTATTTAATATTTAGTGTCATTATCCTCTTCTCGTGCATGTGTGTGTGAACCATGACTTCCCCCAAGACCTATGATGTTCCATATCTAAATTATTTGTATTTGTACATTAGATCACATCAAAGGAGATTCATGTGAATAGCATTCCACGGTGGTGTCAAGAGATAACTAAGATTGTTTATATGTTTGAGAAGGAACTTCCGTCGAGTTTCATGGACTTGCAGGTTCATCTTCTAATTCACCTAGTAGATGAGGTTGAATTATTTGGGATGGTTTCTTATCGTTAGATGTTCTTCTTAGAGAGGTACATGAATAAACTCAAAGGTTTTGTTTGACAAAGGACAAAACTTGAGGGGTCTATGGAAAAGGGGTATATATCATATGAGTCTTTATATTATGCCAGTGAGTACATCAAGCAGATCAACAACACACCAAGTGCGGTGATTTGGGATGAAAAAACGGATGAAGACTTAAGAGAATACGAGCTTCTCGATATGAATGGAAAGAGGCGCATGATAAAGAGTAAGTGTAAGTTTATCATTTGTAAAATTACTACATAGTAACCATTCACATTGAACTTCATATTATTGCATATTTCTATGTCATGCATAATATATATATATATATATATATATATATATATATATATATATATATATATATATATATATATATATATATATATATATATATATATATATATATATATATATATATATATATATATATTGGTTTGATTTCATCAGTGAATTTAGAAATTGAAACCATCAGCAAATTCATTCTTTACAATATGGAAGCAACACAACTGTGGGTTTCATTGTACGAACAAAAGAGGAGGAAATGGGACAATGACATCAAATAATTCAAACAATTGAATGGTAGAAGTGTGCCTTATCCTAATCATTAAAAATAAAATATTCCAATGACATGCCCTAATAGTTGGGTTGCTAATCAAGTCAGAGAGAAATACAATGCATCTATTCGTTACCCGCATGCTGAAGAGGATGCACTAAACATGGGGATTTGGTGCAGCAACTTGGTAATTATAATCTCTTTCTCTATAGTGTTAACTTCATACTACACCTTTGAATTGTAACATGTATATATATTTTATATTTTTAATTATGTTCGATTTATTACACACATGACACTATTTTTTTCATTTTTTTATAGGTTCATTTGTTCCCATCTATGTGTGCATATGTACATCATTTTCAGACGGAGGTTGTCAATTATATATGTATGACACAAGACTATCGAGTGGAATAGTTCGACCAATCTAGTTGTGCCACCCACCACGATCAAAACCTAACGCAGGGGACATTAGGTTACGTTGGAAGGATACAAGAGATCATTCAAGTGGAATTCTCTTTGTTCCAATGTGTTATTTTAAGTGCAAGTGGTGGGACACCTTTAAACAAAATAATGTAAAGGAATATTGTGATAATGGACTGATATCTATCAACCCTAGAAAGATGTGGCATGAAAATAGGGAGCCTTATGTTTTCCCAAAACACTCCAACCATGTTTTTTTTCCCAGATGTGTTGGATAGGGATTGTTGGTTCGTATTAACATACAACCCTAGATCAAAACATATTTTTGAGAAAAACAATGTTATCATGCCAAGCGAGGAAGATAGTTAGGGCAATGACAATGGAAAGTGCTATGTACTTGTGTTATTTCATCATTTGTACTATAATTGTAGGTTTTTGTTTTCTTTATTTATTTAATTATGTTATTCTTTTATTCGTCATGTTGGAATTTTATAATATTCAAAAAAATTTACACGTTTTTTTTGCAGTGGAAATATTTTTACACTTAAAACTAAGTATTAACAATTGTGTACAATATCTATGATAATAAGGATTCAATATCATAATCCTTCTCAAATCAAAAAATGAGAAGAAAATAGTGAATTTAGAAACTAAAAATGTTTTAGCTTCTTTATGGAGGCACATATCATCGAAATAAAGTGACAAATTAGTTGTTATGAGAGACTTATTTCTTCAAAAACTAAAAAGAAGCATTGGCCAAGACAAGAAACTAGAGGAGATGATAGTCCTTCATGGTCTTTCAAAGAAGGCAATGATCCATGGATTTTAAATAAAGATGATCTTTCTTTGGAAAATAAAGTTATAATGAGTGTGAGGGTTCCTTCTTTATATGGGTCTTCAATAGACATTGCTTCACTATGGAAGACCATTTGTCGAGGTTGAAATCACATTACCATTTGAACCTTCTAAGAGCATGTATGTCAAAAACATGATTTTATTATTTTTATTTATTTTTATGTAATGGGATATTTTATAATTATTTTTTGTATAATGTATTATGTTGTGTGCAGTGCCATTGTACTCTGCTCGTGCATGGGTGTGTGAACCATGACTTCTCCGAAGACCTACGATGTGCCATATCTAAATTATTTGTATTTGTACATTAGATCACATAAAAGGAGATTCATATGACTAGCATTCCACGGTGGTGTCAAGATATAACTAAGATAGTTTATATGTTTGAGAAGGAATTGTAGATGAGTTTCATGGACTTGCATGTTCATCTTCTAATTCACCTAGTAGATGAGGTTGAATTAGTTGGGGGTGGTTTTTTGTTGTTGGATGTTATTTTTAGAGAGATACATGAAGAAATTGAAATTTTTTGTTTGACAAAGGGAAAAACATGAGGGGTCTATGGCAGAGGGGTATATATCATATGAGTCTTTCTATTATGCCAATGAGTACATCAAGTAGATCGAAAACATGCCAAGTGCGACAATTTGGGACAAGAAAAGGGACGAAGATAAAAGAGAAGGGGAGCTTCTCGAAACAAATGGAAATAGGTGCATGATAAAGAGTAAGTGTAAGCTTATCATTTGTCAAATTAATACATAGTAACTATTCACACTGAACTTCATATTAATGCATATTTTTATCACATATGTGCTATATATATATATATATATATATATATATATATATATCTTGGTTTGATTTCATCAGCGAATTCAAAAATTAAAACCATCAACAAATTCATTCTTTACTATATGGAAGAAACACAACTGTGGGTTGCATTGTATGAACAGAAGAGGAGGAAATGGGACAGTAACATAAAATATTTCAAACATTTGAATGGTAGAAGTGTGCCTTATCTTGATCATTAAAAGTAAAATATGCCAATGACATGCCCTAACAGTTGGGTTGTCAATCAAGTTAGAGAGAAGTACGGCGCATCTGATCGTTACCCACACACTAAAAGGATGCTCTAAACATAGGGATTTGGTGCAACATATCCGTAACTATAATCTCTTTCTATATAATTTTAACTTCATACTACACCTTTGAATTGTAACATATATATATCTATCTATATGTATAGATAGATATATATATATATATATATATATATATATATATATATATATATATAGAGAGAGAGAGATATATATATATATAGATAGATATATATATATATATATATATATATATATATATATATATATCTTGTATTTTTAATTATGTTTGAGTTATTAAACACATGGCACTGTTTTTTTTCACTTTTTTATAGGTGCATTTGTTCCCATATATGTGGGCATATGGACATCATTTTTGCGTGGAGGTTTCCAATGATGGCTTTGTGGAGTAGAAGTCAAGTTTGACCAATCTAGTCACGCTAGCCACCACAATTAAAACCTAATGCATGGGACAATAGGTTACGTTGAAAAGACATAAGAGATCATTCAAGCGGACTTCTCTTCGGTCCAATATGTTATTTTAGGTGCAAGTAGTGGGACACCTTTAAATGGAATAATGTAAAGGAAGATCATGATAGTGGACTAATATCTATTAACTCTAGAAAGATGTGGCATAAAGATAGGGAGCCTTATGTTTTCCCAAAACACTACAACCAGGTGTTTATTGACCCAGATGCGTTGGATAGGGATTTTCGGTTCTTATTAAGATACGACCCTAGATCAAAATGTATTTTTGAGAACAAGAATGTTATCATGCCAAACGAGGAAGATAATCTGGGTGATGACAATGGAGAGTGATGTGTGTACATGTGTCATTTCATTATTTGTTCTATTATTGTATGTTTTTGTTTTCTTTATTTCATTAATTATATTATTTTTTATTTGTCATGTTGGAATTTTAAAATATACAAGCGTTTTTACACCTTTTTTTGTAGTGGAAACATTTTTACACTTAAAACTAAGCATTTACAATTGTGTATAATATCTACGATAATAAGGATTCAAGGCCACAATCCTTCTCAAGTTGGAAAATGAGAATAAAATAGTGAATTTAGAAACAACATTGAAGATTTATTCTTCATTTATATATGTATTGGTTTATTATTTAGTTCACATGTTTTTTCTTCTTGTTTAGTTCAAAATCAATATAAATCATGTAGTGATAACTCTATGAGGACTTTAACAATGAAAAAATTGTGTATTAATATGTAATATTAAATTCTTGACATGAGAGGTAAATTCATGTTGACTATATGTAAATTGCAGTTCTTAGAAAATTATGTAAACTACAAAGAGGTATTATACATGTGTAAAATGTTGATTACATCTTTGTATGGACCATAAGATAAACAAATGGGCTTGCATGGATGCATGATAGGTTTTAATATTTTCTTCATGGATAATGGAACGATTTTTTTCTTTTCAATGGTAATTATAAATAAAAGTTGAATTAATAAATATTTAATGGCTAAGAATTAAATGATAAATAATGTGATGGTGATTAAGAGACAATTGTTTGACTTTCAAATAGAGTTGCCGATGCATTTTTCTTTCCTATTTAGATTATGTAAAATAAATATGTATTTTTATATATTTATAAGTAAATTATTTAAAGTAGAAATGTCTTTATCATTGTAAACATGATGTAATATTAGCTAGGAGAAATATAAAAACATGAATTTTAGTGACTATCACGTGATAAGTATGTGGAAAAAATAATATTTTTTGAGTTGTCCATTAAGAAATAATCAAATATATTATTTTTCAAAAGTTTAAATCTAATATAGTATTAGTTTTGTGTTATTTAACTCATATTTATTGTTAAAAAGAAGTAAATTTAAACTAGTACAATAACAAATAAAGAACCAAAATAGCACCAAAATGTTATTTCTCTATTACTAGAAAAAAGTTCACTTGCCTCTTTAAGGGAGAACTTTCAATAGAGAAAATCCCCAACTACAAGTAACTTCACAAGTCTTATTTCACATTTCTTGATCCTCATCTTTAGAGAGAGAAATTTCTAATTTAAATTGGTAAGAGTCTCTATAAATATTATATTAAATTGCTTGAAAGTCTCATAGATTTAGCAATAAATTAAATTATATATATATATATATATATATATATATATATATATATATATATATATTAAGTTATATTAAATCTAAATTAATTATAAAAAAATTTGACTCAAGTTTTTTAAATTTAACAATAGATTAAATTTTATAAACCAATATTGAATTGGTTAAATATTATTTTTGAATAATTTATTATTATTAATATTTTATATTAAAAATTGAATGAGGTACACATTTTTGTCTTATTAGGAATTAACTAAATTACTTTACTTTTAATTATTCTTTCCTTGTGAGTATTGAAATATTTTACTAATTAATTTAAATTGAATATCAATGAACTATTTAAGGAATAGAACAATATTTATCGTAATTTTACAATCATAGTTTCAATGATAATAAACTTTGTAATTTATAAAAATATATTTGCAATTTTTTTTTAAAGTAAGTAATTTTTCATGTAATTTCATATCTAAAAGTTTGATATAAATTCACCAATACTTAATCTATAATAAATAGTATTTCATAAAAATAAACATCATGATGATAACCATCTAACAAAAATAAACATAATCAAAGATACACATTTGAATTCACTACCATCATATAATTATATACACCTCTAGCACATATAAACTTCATTGGTGTTACAGCTCCAAATCTCACTCTTATGGTTTGTGATGCTACACTCATGGCCTAGGGAAACCCCTCCTTCCAGACCTGGTCCTAAAATTTAAAAAACAATGTTTTATCCCTTACACGCGACATTGCCTTGAGGTAAACGCGTGTATACGCGGGTCTGTGTATACCCAACCCGCGTATATGTATTAAAACACTTAAAAAAATATAATACTCCTTATTTTCGGGTGAAGATCGTTGGGTTTACCTGCTGATCACCTGTTAGTGCCCGTGGCCCAACTGTTCCCAACCAACTCCCAACTAGAAAACTGCTTTGGGAGAGGTATAAAAAGACCTCAAAGGGAAGGCCTAAGGAGGAGAGAAGAGAGAGAAAGGTTATTATGCTGAGATTTTTCCCCTGACTAGGTCTGAAGTCCCTTGTGCCTCCTGCACTTCCCCCATCTGTACAAGAAACCCTTGTTTCCTTGTGTGTTGAAGTTCATCCACCATTTATGACATCATGGAGTGAGTCATGGAAGGAGTTTGTTAGAGGTTTGAGGCTGGAACGGATCCGGAAGGAAGCTTTGCTTGGAGCCTGCTGAAGGTGACTCAGGTGAAATTATTCCTTTTTATGTACTTTATTTGTCTATAATAAAAGAAACACATGTCTTGGTTCCCGATATAAATCTTCTTTATGTTCATGATATTCATGTTTAGAGTTCATATATAAATGGTTGTTTGAATTTCATAACTAACTACCTTTATTTATAACATGAAGATGGTTTCTTTATAAAGTATTGTCCATATACTGTTGTGTTCTTTGGAATTAGTTGTTTTGCAAGACAAAAGAGAAGAATGGAACTCCAAGAAGGGTTTGGACCCTAAAGGCCTTCTCAAACGTAGGACCTAAGGTACGTACCCTTTACAATAGAATTTGCTCATAATAGCATAATGGCTGTGTGAATGTATGTTTCTTTGAATAGATAACTTTCAGTCTGCTAGGGTTTCAACCCAAAAAGCCCTAGGGGAACATTTCCCTCCAACAATTGGCTAGCACACAAATCTAATAATGTAACATGGCATCATCATCGTGATCACATCTAAAAAAACACAAATGTTGTAATATAACATCATCGCCACACACATCCTTAAATTAATATACATCTCATGTCAAATAAATGCTATCACATACACATTTATCTACAAGAAAATTAAATGAACATATCTAACATGACCTAACAATATACACCTAAACACCAACATATAAGTTAAGTACATAAACATGAAAAAAAGGCATCGTATATATATACAAACAAGTCAAATAACTACATCAAGTCAAATAACTACAATCAAATATCTAATACAACAAATGTAGTAGTGTCAGTTGCCTCGTCTATAGTAGAAGATGATGGATGATCAACTACTGCCTCAACCTCTGACGAACTCTGAGGTGGAGGAGGAGGTGGCTGGTCTGCAACAGAAGACGATGGATGGTCAACTACTACCTCAATGTATGTCAAACTTTGAGGTGGAGGAGGAGGTGGTTGTCTTGCTATGTTAGGAGAAACATAAGGCACAACCTCTAACTCTAGAATCTCATGATCAGGTGACTAACAACCATGATGTGAGGGAGTAGTACTACTAGAAGCCTCATGATCACCACCCTCATCATCATAATGATCACTACCCTCATCATCATGTTCATGATCACCACCCTCACCCTCACCATCATGATCAGCACCCTCATCTGATGTATCTTCCATTGCATGCATTGCATCCCTCATCGCTGCCAGTACGATACTAGATTTGACGATATGATGCATAAAATACATTATCTCGCATAGACAATCCCTCTAGAGATCCACGAACCTAGGATTCATGCCGATATCTTAAGCCCTCATAGGGTAGACTCCCTCCTCAAAGAAAAATATGGCCAATCTATCATAGTATTCCATCTGAAACCATATACTAGCTCTACGGCCCTAAATGCCCCCGCTCCCCAAGGTTGTGTCTCGCCCTCTTGGGCATCGACCATCTCCTCATCTCCTCCATCTGGTGGGGGGAGGCATGTCCCCATTGAATGTGCCAATGTCTACAAAATATATAGTACACAAAAAAAAATAGATAATTTCATTAAATAATTTAAAACAACAAGTTAAATAACGTTCTAGAATAAATTTTATTCTAATCAATTAAAACAATAAAATTAAACTAGATTAATTTAAAAAAATATTACCTCTGTCATCTGGAGGCTCAGCCAGTGTAAAGAGGATGTTGGGACACTATCTCCAATCAATCCCTTGTATGGAAACACCAAAGCGACAAATGCATGATCATCCTCACTTGCTAGTAGCGTTAGTGCCTTGGTAGAAATCCTAGTTGGATACTCTAACATGCTTCTCTTAGGCATCATCTACCCCCACATGTACATATGGACCTTAGTCATCAACCTAGGAGGGCGATATTCAAATGTAGGCCTCGTCTCTGGAAATATGTCAAAAAATAAATAAATAAAATTTGAAGTGAAAGGGAAGGTCACCCTCCCATGTCTCAATGCACAAAATCTATCTAAACCCATACAAAACTACCTCAAAAAAATGGTAGACCATTTGATACAATGTGGCACCCGAATCAAAGAATCAACATAATACAAAAGAGGTAAACTAATTTGTTTTACATCACTACTAGAGCTTTCAATGGTGGTGACTAATAGTGAGAGGCACCTAACCTCTTGTTCAACAAAGTAAGAAATCTAAATCTATCCACCACACACCTAAAAATTTGTTTTATGTATTGCGTGAGGTATGACATCTGTTAGTGTAGGCAAGTTGAGTCTCAAATGCAACCCCATAGGGGACATCGGGGAAGTAGGAAAAATCTTCCCCTCTATTGGATAGGCCAGTGATAAAGTATATGTCCTCCTCAGAGGGCCTATACTATGCCCCATGACTAACGTGGAAACCCTGCTCTTGGGCACTGCATCGGCGGATCTGATGCACCAATAAGGCAGAGTGCACGTTAAGGGACGTAGCATCCTCATAGTACTTGAGGAGGCCTACATTCCTTAAGAGAACTCGGGTCACTGCAGTAGTAGGGTGAGGGTATAAATCCCTCTCCCACTCTCTGGACTCCCATGGTTGGACCATATTGCATGGGTCTTCCATTTTCTCTAGCTCCTGGTGTTGCTCCCTTTGTTGACATCTTTGCTACATGGTTGAAATATAAAATACATCAACGTCTTACATAAAAAAATAAAATAAATAAATAAATAAAAAATAAAAATAAATAAAAATAAAAACTAAAAAATAAAATAAAATATTAAATGAAAAATGTATTTATAAATATGTAAATATAACTTTCAATTAAAAAAAAATAATCATCGATGCACCCAAAACGTAGTCATGCACTGTCTCTAGTGTGCTATAAAACACAACCATACCAACATCGGTGTGCACATAAGTAAGACACATTGTTGTTGTTTGAAAATTTCAAATTTTCATCTTGGTGTGTCACACTTATGCACCATTGTGCATATATAACCTTGTCGCACTAGGCACGAAGCGTTCAGGTTATCGAACACATCGATTTATAGCTATATTTTTAAATATTATTTTTGCGATACATTTGGTAAATATAAATGCATTGGGCGTAATTCACCAACATAATATTTTTAGGTTTTATGATGCGTTTACATTTACTAAATGCAACACAAAAATAGTGTTGCATTATGTTCATGCACCAAACTATGATGTACCATTGTAAATTTACAAGGTGCACCACTAATGGTGTGAGCTGAACATATTGAGCGCACCGTGCAGGGAATTTTTTTTTTCAAAAATAATGGAAATTTTAAGATAATTTGTAATTTTAATCCACTCAAAAATTAAATTATAAAGAAACAGAGACATAACATGGACATTTGGTCATCTAAGAGGGATAGTTGACACGTAATGGAGAAAAACAAATTTTACCACAATTTGAAAAAATTGGAAAGTCAGGAAGTGAACACAGTACGAAAGGATGGTGAGCAAGAGAAGAATTGATGTCATGGCGCTTGCCTGAGGCAAGAGTGGCACCGATGCTTCAGATCTCCCCAACGATGTATATGGTAAAAATGAAATTTACAACCGGGAGAGTTTTTTTATTTAACTGTCCTCTAGTGCGTTACTATAACCGCACTGGCGTGGAAGATATCCATGTGCACCACGTTTTTTTTTAATTAAAAAATATATAGCAATGCTTTTGTTAAGATGCCCTGGGATGTTCTAACATAGGTACTGCACCAATGCTTTGTTTGACTATAACACCACTCATTTTTTTAAATTAAAAGTCACCTAGCGGTGATCTTTAGAAGGGGCCCTGGGGCATTTTAGTACATGTACTGCACTGGTGCATCATTGGAAAATAGAACCACATTTTTTTAAAATTTAAAAACTATAGAGGTGTTCCTTCTTGGTATGCATCGAGGTAATTTACTACATAAAAGGCACTGATGTTGCGGGTGTATAATATAGCACTGACCATTTTTAAAAGTAACATTTTTCCACTGCTATGGATTATTCAAGCACCGATGCGTTGTGTTATTTAGAGCACTGTTTTTTTTTACTTTATAAAAGTCAATTTTCCATGGCGCACCATGTTCTATGCAACACTGGTGCTTATATGCATAGTAAAAAACTAGTGTTTGTATATTGTAGATGCACCATAAAAAATTCCACTAAAACATCCACCTTCCCACCTTTGCTACAAACGAAATTTTGGGATATTTCTATAAGGGCTTCCGCAAAAACCTCCACCAGAAGGTCGTTTCCCTATAGTGAGAAGTGAGTCCAAAAAAGGCATGTATGAATGTTTGGCATAATGGAACTTGATAAATCCCAAAATAAAAAGGGTTGGGCTTCAAGAAAAATATATGGAGACAATTGCAAAGTTCTATACTCTAAATTATCCACAATTCATAGCTAACATGATTGTTAAAGGCCAAAAACCGTAACTATCACCCTAACATTAGGGAGTTCAGAGCCAAGTTCATTGTACGGTGCTCTACACAATGAGCTAAGTTCCACAAAATGATCTAAAATTAACTGATTGTGTAGCTCCGCACAATGAGCTAAAACCCTAGACAGATGAAAAAATTGAATGTTATCCCAAATTATAAATTTAATAATTTAAAGGAAAATTTCTTAAAATTAAGAATACTTTGGAAATTTGTGGGTTTTTTTCTCTTTCATGTTACAAATGGAATATGGAATGTACATGGCAGTGGCAATGCCAAATTAAATCATAATAATGCTAATTTGATGTTACTCTATTTCAAATTTTAATGCAGAGTAGCAGAATGTGTAGGTACTAAGATAGTTCATTATGTAGAGGACCTTCGTACTCTACATAATGAACTTTCTCCACACCTTCGCATTATGGTCATTTGCATTGAAATTTGAAATCCTCTCTTTGCTATGGAGCATGACAATGTACAAAGTTTGTCTAGTTCAATTAGTAGAGCGCAAAGATTTTAACCATGGGTTAGAGCTCCATGGTCGGCGTTTTCTTATTTATATCAGATATTTCAAGATATAAAATCTCTTATTTTCACAATATACAAAACCAGGAAAGGAGCAGGTCCTGGGTTTGAGTTGTCTAGATTTCCCTTTTTGTGTGTTTTGTTTTTCAAGCAAATTCAAGAGAAAGGTGCAGGTCGTGAATTTGACCCATCTAGATTTATTCATCTCAAGGTCCCTGTAACTTTTTTCACAATGAATAGGAAGAGTTTGATCCATATGGATTTATTAATCTCAAGATCCCTGTAATTTTTTGCACAATGAATAGGAAGTCGTCTAGATTTTTTAATCTCAAGCTCTCTTCATCTTTTAGCAAAATGAAAAACAAGCATTGTCAAGTTTAGAAAAATAAAAATGTTGTAGGTCATGGGTTCAAACCCCAAGATCGGATGATGTTGACTAATTAGATTTCTTATATTCATGTAAGATTTCTATTTTTATGACAAAATTCATAACAAGTATGACCATAAAAATCCAAAAATGTATGATTTTTTGGTGCAATGGAACTTGATAAATCCCCAAATAAAAATGGTTTGTCTTCAAGAAAAAACATATGGAGACAATTACAAAGTTCTATGATCTCAATAATCTAGAAATCATTCTTAACATCCTAGGTCTGCATAAATGGACTAGGAGTTTGTTACATATATCACATTCTTCTTCCATACTATGATAAGTACTCATTGCCATTACCTTCTGGGAAGTCGCAAACAGAGACAAATGTCTCCAACAAATTTCTATATTTATCTCTATTACCCTATCCACCCTATCCCCAAAATGACAACTTGGAGGCACTACTGAGCATTCGATTAGACAATCGCGACAAAGACTAACACTCCACCCTCAGGCAAACAATCTAAAAGTATGAAAGGTACTAAAGGCATCTATAATCCTCGTGCATAGCTATTCATTTGAATTTCCTTGTACGTACCAATGTATATCATCTATGGGTCCATGGGAAAGTTGGGAAAATTTTAAGGATGGAAGTTTATCTTAAAGTTTAGAAACCTTAGCAAATTTTACTAGTCCCTAATAGACAAATTGTAAATTCTTTGTTGATATTTTTGTAGAAATATTTAGATTTCCAATGATTTTATATTAGTTGATATAATATTTTGGCGATTTTAAAGGTAAAATAATCCTGTACTATAAAATTTGGGCGAATTATTTTAGAAAAACGAAATTGGCAAATCTTTTTTTTGGAAAAATCATGGAAAATTAGCCCATCTGCAAATATTATCCCCTAAAATATTCCCTGTAGGAAACAACGTTTTATTGTTTGTTTGTTGACCAACCATTTTGTGTTCCTTGAAAGAGTTTTGGATTAAAAAATTAATATATTTCTAAGAACATGTTATGAGATTGTGAATTGTAGTGAGAATCTAAGCATTATGATATATAAAGTGGTAACCCACTATGACAAGGTTAAGAGTCTTGCATTCTACGAAGACAGAGCTAGTGGTGTCATGCCCACGAGCTGAATGCACGTGATGTTCGATGGTGGGGCACTGACATCTTTGATTAAGGTAGCGAGTCGTTGGGTGCGATGAGTCCAGTATTCGGTTAAATGCACCTGAGTCACATGCGATGAAAGGTGCAACAATGGGAAGGGTTGGTGTGTGACGATTTGGGCGGTTGGTTAAGTGCACCCAAGACACGAGTTGCGAAGAGCTAACACTGAGGTCGAAATTTGGCTAAGTATGGAAAATTGCGATGGCAAGCTTATACGGTGGACGGTTGGGTAGGTGGACCTGACGAGCCAACGTATGGGGGCGAGCTAACATAAAGATGTGGTGCGATGGCCGAATTGAGTGGTTGGCTTGGGCAGGCTGACCCACCTTATCACTTGGAGAGTTCATATATATTGGTGAACATGTGAAAGAGATAAGGTAATCAAGTTCAAGCTTCAAAAGCAAGTTCAAGGCGTACTCTATACTTGGACAAGCAAGAAGGGTGAACAAACAAGAGGGAAGAAAGTGCAGGTGGACCAAGGACCGCAACAATTGCTACGGTGGGGCGACCCTACCCGAATGTGCTGCGAAGGGTTGTGTCTTCCCGTGGATGAGTTATAGTGGGGTGCACTTACCCAGACGAGTTGCAGTGGAGCACGTCTGCCTAATGAGCTGAACGAAGGGCATTATTGAATGAGCGTGACCCTAAACGAATGTGGGGGCACTGCTAAATGAAGGGGCGACATTGAACAAACACGGGGACGCTACTAAATGACAAGGGCGACCCTGAACGACAGAGGGGTGTGATTGAATGAGGACCACCCTGAACAGATAGAAGGGCGAGGCTAAATGAAGGGTGACCCAGGGTGGGGCGACCCTGAACGACAACCCGAACTGAAAATTGGCAGAATTGTAAAGGTGAACTTGGGGTTGCCTTACAAAGGTTGTATATGTATATTTACTTGTAAAAGATTATTATTATCATTATTTGGGCAGAATCTAACCAGGGAGTTTCCCCTCCCATTAAAAGAAGATTGTATCTGTTGTGCATATTTTTATAAATGATGATGATGAATGTATTTCCATTGTGTTAAAAAGATGAATGCTTAGTAAAAGTTGAAAAATTATCTAAGTGTTGAATGTTAGGCGTAGTCCGTACTTGAGAGTATTGGTGAAAAGAAATCGGGTAGTGGTGTCACACCTGCCTATGTGTGGTTGAAAGACTACCGCCCGGATAGGGGCGTGACAAGTGGGGCTTTGCAAACTTAATTTGTCAACATAAATTAGCATCTGCAATATGTTTTGACGACGAATTAAATTAAGTTGGCATAAAGTGTATAAATACATCAAAGGGCAGAAGCTCGTTGTGCAAAATATTGTGCGGGGAAGTCCAAATTTGAAGAAAAGCATTTTATTTTACGAGTGAGTACACGCGACAATTAAATTATTGTTGAAGTTTATTGTTGAATCTTATGCAGAGAATTTTGTGTGGATATTTTTCACTATGTAGAAATTGTACAGATTTTTTTTGTGAAGAATTTTGTGCGAACATATTTTTTCTTTCAATGTATAGAATTTTCTTGGACTCTCCAAAACATTTAATCTATTAAATAGCACCATAGTAAAGAAATTATTAAAAAAAAAATTGCAACATTAGGGTCCCCAAACTGTACATTGGTTGGAAGAAATTCATTGTGACGTACAACTTCTATCTGATTATCGCAATAGAGTATTTTTCTCATTATTACCTCAGTTTAATGCTTGTTTAGCCAGATTATTTTGTTTCTTCCACTGTTGGATTTAGAAGAGACAATCTTTCTAATCGAGGAAATTAATCTTGTTTCGTATTCTTTTCAATAGTGAAGAATTCCCCCACTGTCATGTTCAATTCTTAGTTTGGAAGAAAAGTAAGCATATCACAGGGGTCAAGGAAGATATCTCGGGAGGTTGGGAGGGTTTAATGATAACTTTCCCACCCGGGTTCCAATCTTATGATGTGATTATGTTGTATGCCTCATGATGTGACTATGGTGTATATGTCTGATATATGTATCGCTCCATGAATTAAGCTAAAAGCGGGCTTCTTATAGGGTTTCGCACCCCTTTAAAAAAAATAAGCATATCACTAACATGACAAAGTACAATATTTTTAAACGCACAAAGTACAGTATTTTTAAACGCATGGGCCACTAAACGAGCAAAAAGATATAAACGACACATTTGTTAAAAACACGGGTGTTTAAATCTTTAAAACACTCTAAACTAAAACAATATTGACTACATGATAAAAGTATTATTAGAAACCATTTGAAACTTAAGAAAGTTCCATAATGTTAAAAAGTTAGTGTAATTGGACATCCTTATGTTGATGGTATAGTTTGAAAAATTGATTGCCTTGATATATGTTTTAAAATTATGTTGTTGTGTATTGATTTTTAAATATTTAAAATTTATATTTAATTATAAATAAATATTAAGTGGATGATAGAGATTTAACTTTTATAACATATTATAAAATGCTAACATATTCATAAATTGCCACTAACTTACTCATATTCCATATCCTGTCTCGTTCCCCAAAAATCTCTCCCTAACGTATTCATAAGTTCCCACCGACTTAATCATATTCCACATCCTGTCTCATTCCCATAAATCTCTCCCTAAAGTATTCATAGGTTGGTGCCACTGACTTGCTCATATTCCATATTATGTCCCATTGTTATAAATATCTATGAAACTTTCTTTCATTTATTTAATTTAGTTAGTATTCTTATCTTGCCTTGTCTACTACTTTTAATAACATTCATTTTCTATATCTGAAGTCAAAATAAATTTGTTTACTAGAGTTATTAGTCGATTTGGTAGTTGAATGTGTATAGTATCCCTATGCTGAATTTAATGTTTTTCAATAAATTCAATTACAATTTAATTTAGTTAATATTTTTATCTTGCCTTGCCTACTACTTTTAATAACTTTCATTTTCTATATCTGAAGTCAAAATAAATTTTTCTACCAGAGTTATTAGTTGATTCGGTAGTTGAATGTGTATGGTATCGCTATGCTGAATTTAATGATTTTCAATAATTTCAATTACAATTTTTAATTTAGTTAGTATTCTTATCTTGCCTTACCTATTACTTTTAATAACTTTCATTTTCTATATCCGAAGTCAAAATAAATTTGTCTACTAGAGTTATTAGTCAATTCGATAGTTGAATTTGTATAGTATCCCTATGCTGAATTTAATGATTTTCAATAAATTCAATTAAAATTTAATTTAGTTAGTATTCTTATCTTACCTTGCCTATTACTTTTAATAACTTTCATTTTCTATATCTGAAGTCAAAATAAATTTGTCTATCAAAGTTATTAGTCAATTTGGTAGTTGAATGTGTATAGTATCCCTATGTTGAATTTAATGATTAAATATTTGTTTTTTGAATAATTTTGTTGAACAAAACTAATAAGAAGATTTTATTTTCTACTTGAAACTACATAATTTAATAGTTCACACTAGCAAGGACAATCAGCAAAACATTGCCAGAATAACGTATGTAGGAAATGGAGTGATGGCCAATTCATTTGCCACTTAAATTGAATATGAGATCACCGTTGACTTATGACCTTCAATGAAGATATCTCATCTTCACGTCATCGTTATAGCATAACTATTTGAGTATGTATCAATAAAATATTTTCTAAAAACTTAGTCCAAATTTCATAAAACTGTCCTTAAAGTGGGAAATTGGCAATGTTGATTTGCTCTGTGAGCTATGTTTATTTATTTGATTTCACCAACATGTTTCCCAATTTTGCAGTCTTCTATTTCTGTAGTATATGTGGAATATTGTCTTACATTATTACAGTCAAACTCAAATTCAATCAGGAAACCTCTTTTCCCCACCAACATGAAAAAAGAAAAGCTAAGATTTATACAAGTCCGATAGGAAACACATCTACTATGCGTTCCATAAGGGCACCATATATAGTTGATAACATCGTTGGTTGTCTTGAACCAGGAGAAAGAAAAGAAACGACAACAAGAAGAGGTAGAAAAAAAAACAGAAACAACATGAAAAAAGAAGAAGTTGAGATGAAAAAACAACTTGCAATACAAAAACAGGCGGCACTCAATTGAATAACTTTGATTTCTTGCTGCACACAGGTTCCACCTGGAAGCTTGGCACAATATTAATTGGAGATTTTCTCCACAAAGACATCTAAGTTGGGGTATCCGACATAAACCCAAAGTTTCATTGTTCAATGAACTTCATTTGATGGGGGCATCTACTGAAGTTGTTGTATTGGCAAAAGTGCAATCCTCTACAAGCAAAAAACGGACTTACGATGATGTTGAAGATCATGAGTTCATGGCAAAGAACCTTGCGAATGACTGGGAAGAATTTTTAAGTGATAGTTTGCCCGGCAATAATGGAAATACCACTGCAAAAAGAGAAACTAGGCTCCATAATAAGAGAAGAAAGCTTTTGTAGTTTGATCACAACTACAAACCTGATTATTATGGAACCTTCTCCAAGAAAAGGAGAAGATAATTTGCATAGTCTGAAGGCTGTTAATTATTAAAGAAAGATATAGTGTTGTTAACGTTGATAGACCACGATGAAAAACATATGAATCACCTTGAAGCTCATGGATTCCTAATCCTGCACTACACGAGAGGGAAAGTTTTTGGTTTTGACTCTCTGGCTTTAATGCAGTGATAACATTAGGCCTCGAAATCCTTTCAGGAAGGAGGGTCCTTTGGACTATGAGATTGATAGCGATGAAGAATGGGAAGAGGTACAAATCACTAAATATTTTTGGTAAAGAGTATTTATCAATATTTTTGTAAGCTTTTCTTAATCTGTTAAATATCTTCAGTTAGATCCCGGGGAAAGCCTTTCTGACTGCGACAAGGATAATGAGGAAGAAAAGATTGAGGTTGAGACAAAGAATTTTAAATCTGAAGAAGATGATGATAGTGATGGTTTTTTTTTTTTACCTAATGGATATCCTTCTGAAGCTGAGGTAAATTCTAGAGAAATAATTATTTGATGAGGTTCTTTAACCAAGAGCACATAAAAGACCTTTTCCATCATTTTAATATTTCTTGTTGTAATGCCCAAGTTTTCTTGGGGGTAATTGAGGGTTCATCTCGTTGTAGTGTTGCTGGAATTTACCTCAAAATAATGTTTTTATGGAAGTTGGTATATAAGTTGAGTGCAACCATAGTTCCTTTGGGGATGTATAGAGTTGAAGATAATTTTGTTGGCCTTGATCCTGCGGTATGCTGTCCTAGTGTTATGATTGTCTTATATTTTAAATGTAGTCAAGAATGGCCATATCATCATTTGGTTCTTTTCAATGTTCACCAATATTTGGTTTGTTTGTCTTTACGAGAGCCACTGACATTTTCTGTGGCAGCCTGTGAATGCTAGGGTTGTATCACAATTGGAGAGTCAGCCCACAAATGTAGTTCAACAAGGTTTACTCTTTATTCTAGCCAGAATTTTAAGTTTCTATTTATTCTTTTTAGATGGAATTTATGCATTTCGTTACTGTTGTTCATGTAAGCATATGTACATGTGTAGGTTGTGACCCTGGTGATGAATCTGTTGATGTTCGTGGGGATGAGATGCCTGCAACAAACTTCCCTAGTGTTGATATTGAGAAAGAGAAAACAGCAGTTAGCATCGAATGTAGTAGCTCAAGCAGTGATTATGGATCTTTCTCTAGTGGTATTGTCTTTGGACAGGAATTGAGCCTTTTGATGTTTCTCGAGTGGTATTCTGTTTTAGAGTTCATTCATTTACTTTGGTCATTCTTTTTTATCAGATTCTATTCTAATTTATGAATGTCTTATATTTTAAATGTAGTCAAGAATGGCCATATCATCATTTGGTTCTTTTCAATATTCACCAATATTTGGCTTGTTTGCCCTTACGAGAGCCACAGACATTTTCTATAGCAGCCTGTGAATGCTAGGGTTGTATCACGACTAGAGAGTCAGCCCAAAAACGTAGTCCAACAAAGTTTACTCTTTATTCTAGCCAGAATTTCAAGTTTCTACTTATTCTTTTTAGATGGAATTTCTGAATTTTGTTATTGTTGTTCATGTTAAGAAGATGTACATGTGTAGGTTGTGACTGTGGCTCTATGTTCAAATATGGAATTTTCTATGCAACTTCAAGATATTGACGACTGCAGCTAGATTGATCAAAATTTGTAGTCTACTATCTAGTCCCATTGAGCATAGGCAGAGAAAGGAACAAAAAAAGCGGGGGTAGAAATAAGAGAGCCAACGTACAAGGAGATGACAAATCAAGTTCAGATCAAGGAGATATGCTAGAAAAAAACTCTGGAAGTCTAGTGGTAGAGGCCATTAGCAAGAGCCTAGTACAACAAGGTTAAAACAAAAACATTTTGATTATTTATGTTTGTCCAAGGGCTTCATACATCAAGATACACTCTTACTTGATTAGCCACAGATTTAACTGAAGCAGCAGAAAACCCACTCTATATGCAAAGTTTAATCTGTAAAGGCAAGTTCTAAATGTTTGTATTCAAAAGTACTAAGGCTTATTTAGCACGGACTAAAAGAGCCAACATTTCCAAAATTTGTAGTATAAAATTATACCAAGCAAGCATGGGGCACTTTAGATATTGCTTACCAAGGTTGGGCAAAGTAGAAACAAAAACTTGCATACTTATAGGAGGAGTTTTAGGAATTTAACTATGAAGGATTTTGAGTATGTTGATCAGTTTATGACTCCAATAATGAATAAAGTAAACCAATAAAAAACACATGGTGAAGATATAATTGACTACAAGATTGTTGACCAGGTTTAAAAGAGGCTACAAATCAAATTTCTTGTTTTATTTGTTGTCGTTGAAAAATCAAAGAATCTAGCATAGCTTTGCATAAATGAGCTAATGGGATCCCTGCTCTCCCCTACGACAAGTATGAATAGAGATGATGACTCCTTGGAAGAATTCCTTTGAATCACAAGCATATGTCGATAGAGGTAGAAAAGGAACTACAGTAATTGGGTAGATATAACAGATCCAACTCAGAAAGAGATGGGCATTCAAGGTCAAACCAAGGAGATACGCCACAAAACAACTCTAGGAGGTTAATAGTTTTTATTCGAAACAGAGTATGCAAGGTTCTTTTTCTTGTTGATTGAAAAACCCAGGGGACATAGGCTCTACATTTTAGAAAGTGATAGCACAGCCTATGTATTGGCCAATGTTCATTGTGGATTTGAGTATGTTAATCAATTTATGCCTCTGGAAATGAATGCAGAGAACAAATCAGGAACGTATGGTGAATATATAAGTGACCATAAGATTGTTGAGAAGGTTTTGAGGAGCCTACAAATCAAATTTGATGTTTTAGTAGTTGTCATTGAAAAGTCAAAGAACCTAGAAGTTCTTTCCAAAGATGAGCTTTTGGGATCCCTTCATGATCACTGGTTCTAAAGGTTGTAACAGAGGTTTGTGAACTAAAGAAAATCTGAGACACTCTTGAGCAGCTCATAGGCTCTACATTTTAGAAAGCGATAGCACAGCCTGTGTATTGGCCAATGTTCATTGTGGATTTGAGTATGTTAATCAGTTTATGACTGGGAAATGAATGCAGAGAACAAATCAGGAACGTATGGTGAATATATAAGTGACCATAAGATTGTTGAGAAGGTTTTGAGGAGCCCGCAAATCAACAACTGTGCAATCAATGTTGAATCCCAACAATCCTGGTTAGTGCAATGCCACTCTACACGTTTTCTCTTCTGAACAAACCCTACCTGTTGATAGAAAAAGGCGAAACCCTACTTTTCTCACACATATTCAATGTTTGTAATTGTAGTTTCCTGTGAACACCATAAATACACGATTCCACTGCCATCCACCATTTTATTCAAATGCCATATCTGAGATTATAGAGCAGTATTTGATTTAAAAATCATGTTACTGGAATCAGTTTTAGTAGAGTTATCCATCGATGATCTCAGTGATCATTGCCAACAAATGCTGCATGTGAATACACTTGCCACTGCTACACGGGAGATATATAGCCATAGAAGCTATTCAAAAACCCCATAGGGTTATAGTGTATATAAACATAGAGTGGTACTCGAAATGTATTCGCCTAGCGATTCATCAGGTGAGCTACTAAAAAATTCTGGTATACCCACGAAGCAGATGGCACATTTGTCTGAGGAATATTATTCCTACAAGGCACCACTAGGCTGTGCCCCTTTCAGATGGCCTAGGGTTTGTAAGTTAGTGCAGACAGAAGAGGAATCAAGGGTTCATGTGCTTGCAAGCGCCCACAGTGCTATAACTTTACCTCCCTCGATTTCCACTAGAACTTCATCAGCATCCCCCAAAGAAATTGGGGGCTATTTTAGTTGGAATCTCTCTCATTTAAACAGAGAATCGATTGAAGTCTTTGAGGGTTCTCTGCAGCGAGAAAATATGAATGACTACCAGGATGAGGATATAATTGAATTGAATGCACACGAAGCTGAATTCTTTCCTATGAGCGGTACCTTAGAGCCCCCTGCAAGTCCCAAATCGTCATCATTAATTCCGGCAACCAATTCCAATAGCCTTGATCAATTAGCCCATCATTCAATGACACCCCCCAATCCCATGTGGTTCCTGAGCTGAAGGTTTCAACTCCATCCAACTCATTTCCTAGGCTTTGTATAGAGAAAAGCTCTGGTAATAATGTTACCAATTCGGCAGAAGATGAAGATCATTCAATCAAGAATAGCAATGTCGAAATTACACCGACGCCTTTCAGTCCTGCAAAGATGGCCTGCACAAATTCACTTTGGGGTGTATTTTCTTGTAGTTCCCTGGGCAAATGTTTTGCGGCAAATCGTTGAAACAACAGATGGAAAAGGTCAAGCAACCAGTGCCGGCAATTATGCAACAGAGAAAAGACGAGAAATTATGTTGTAGTTCTCAGGGTGTGAAAGATGATGCCCCTTCGGTTGAGTGCGAAGAAAATGAGTCAGTATTCATGTCCGGTGTAATCGTGGAGGTGTTCAGATTTTTTTTTCATGCAAACACCTGATGTCATTTAACGAAAAGAAGAAGCTTTGTGAGGATCTTGAACAATTACCAGATGAGATGGCGGTACCAATAATTACATTCTTAAGGAAGCACATTGGTCTAAGTCAGAATGAGGAGGAAATTGAAGTTGACATTGATGCTTTTGATGATGATTATTTATGAGAGCTACAAAACCTTGTTTTCAATTGCCTCAAAGAGATAGGCGAAGGCACTAGAAATACCCAGGCTTCAGCAAGGCTTCCTAATCCTGCGGTATGTTGTCCTAGTGTTATGACTGTCTTATATTTTAAATGTAGTCAAGAATGGCCATATCATCATTTGGTTCTTTTCAATGTTCACCAATATTTGGTTTGTTTGTCCTTACGAGAGCCACTGACATTTTCTATAGCAGCCTGTGAATGCTAGGGTTGTATCACAATTGGAGAGTCAGCCCACAAACGTAGTTCAACAAGGTTTACTCTTTATTCTAGCCAGAATTTTAAGTTTCTATTTATTCTTTTTAGATGGAATTTATGCATTTCGTTACTGTTGTTCATGTAAGCATATGTACATGTGTAGGTTGTGACCCTGGTGATGAATCTGTTGATGTTGGTGGGGATGAAATGCCTGCAAAAAACTTCCCTAGTGTTGATATTGAGAAAGAGACGACAGCAGTTAGCATCGAATGTAGTAGCTCAAGCGGTGATTATGGATCTTTCTCTAGTGGTATTGTCTTTGGACATGAATTGAGCCTTTTGATGTTTCTCAAGTGGTATTCTGTTTTAGAGTTCATTCATTTACTTTGGTCATTCTTTTTTATCAGATTTTATTCTAATTTATGACTGTCTTATATTTTAAATGTATTCAAGAATGGCCATATCGTCATTTGGTTCTTTTCAATATTCACCAATATTTGGCTTGTTTGTCCTTACGAGAGCCACAGACATTTTCTATAGCAGCTTGTGAATACTAGGGTTGTATCACAATTGGAGAGTCAGCCCAAAAACATAGTCCCACAAGGTTTACTCTTTATTCTAGCCAGAATTTCAAGTTTCTACTTATTCATTTTATATGGAATTTCTGCATTTTGTTACTGTTGTTCATGTTAAGAAGATGTACATGTGTAGGTTGTGACTGTGGCTCTGTGTTCAAATATGGAATTTGATGTGCAACTTCAAGATATTGACGACTGCAGCTAGATTGATCAAAATTTGTAGTCTACTATCTAGTCCCATTGAGCATAGGCAGAGAAAGGAACAACACAAGCGGGGGTAGAAATAAGAGAGCCAACGTACAAGGAGATGACAAATCAAGTTCAGATCAAGGAGATACGCTAGAAAAAAACTCTGGCAGTCTAGTGGTAGAGGCCATCAGCAAGAGCCTGGTACAACAAGGTTAAAACAAAAACATTTTGATTATTTATGTTTGTACAAGGGCTTGGTACATCAACATAGACTCTTACTTTATTAGCCACATATTTAACTGAAGCGGCAGAATACCCACTCTATATGCAAAGGTTAATCTGTAAAGGCAAGTTCTAAATGTTTGTATTCAAAAGTACTAAGGCTTATTTAGCACGGACTAAAAGAGCCAACATTTCCAAAATTTGTAGTAGAAAATTATACCAAGCAAGCATGGGGCACTTTAGATATTGCTTACCAAGGTTGGGCAAAGTAGAAACAAAAAACTTGCATACTTATAGGAGGAGTTTTAGGAATTTAACTATGAAGGATTTTGAGTATGTTGATCAGTTTATGACTCCAATAATGAATAAAGTAAACCAATCAAAAACACATGGTGAAGATATAATTGACTACAAGATTGTTGACCAGGTTTAAAAGAGGCTACCAATCAAATTTGTTGTTTTATTTGTTGTCGTTGAAAAATCAAAGAATCTAGCATAGCTTTGCATAAATGAGCTAATGGGATCCCTGCTCTCCCCTACGACAAGTATGAACAGAGATGATGAATCCTTGGAAGAATTCCTTCGAATCACAAGCATATGTCGATAGAGGTAGAAAAGGAACTACAGTAATTGGGTAGATATAACAGATCCAACTCAGAAAGAGATGGGCATTCAAGGTCAAACCAAGGAGATACGCCACAAAACAACTCTAGGAGGTTAATAGTTTTTACTCGAGACAGAGTATGCAAGGTTCTTTTTCTTATTGACTGAAAAACTTAGGGGACATAGGCTCTACATTTTAGAAACTGATAGCACAGCCTGTGTATTGGCCAATGTTCATTGTGGATTTGAGTATGTTAATCAGTTTATGACTCTAGAAATGAATGGAGAGAACAAATCAGGAACGTATGGTGAATATATAAGTGACCATAAGATTGTTGAGAAGGTTTTGAGGAGCCTGCAAATCAAATTTGATGTTTTAGTAGTTGTCATTGAAAAGTCAAAGAATCTAGAAGTTCTTTCCAAAGATGAGCTTTTGGGATCCCTTCATGGTCACTGGTTCTAAAGGTTGTAACAAAGGTTTGTGAACTAACGAAAATCTGAGACACTCTTGAGCAGCTGATAGGCTCTACATTTTAGAAAGCGATAGCATAGCCTGTGTATTGTCCAATGTTCATTGTGGATTTAAGTATTTTTGAATGCAGAGAACAAATCAGGAACGTATGGTGAATATATAAGTGACCATAAGATTGTTAAGAAGGTTTTGAGGAGCCTGCAAATCAACAACTGCGCAATCAACGTTGAATCACAACAATCCGGGTTAGTGCAATGCCACTCAACACATTTTCTCTTCTCAACAAACCCTACCTGTTGATAGAAAAAGGTGAAACCCTACTTTTCTCTACACATATTCAATGTTTGCAGTTGCAGTTTCTTATGCACACCATAAACACACGATTCCGCTGCCATTGTTATGAAACCAGCTCAAGAAAAGATAGAAAAGATAGATCAACGCCTTAGAATTCAGCCTCTTCGAGGGGGCAACCTCCTTTACATTACATAAATGAACAATTCTTGGATGATTCAAATGACAAAACCTCCTTTCTATATATAGGAGTCTAAGGAGTCACAATATAATCCAGCTGACCTAACAATAATAATATAAAGCCACAAAAATAACAATAGAGGGATTCTATGGGGCACATAAATAACAATATGGGGGTAATAGGGGCACAACAATATAAATAAGGGGTATAACTACAATAGTAATGGGGTAATCACTAGTATTATAGGGACCCAACATGCCCCTTTCCTTCAAAAAAGTGTTGTCCTCAACGCTTGAGTAGTTCTGGATACTTCTGCATAAAATTCTCATCCTCCCATGTGGAATCTTCAGCAGATAAGTTCTTCCACTTGATAAGATACTCTGAAATTGATCGATTTCGTAGCTATCGAGTTCTTGTTTCTGTGACTGCTTCCGGTTCCAATATAATTTTTCCTTCCTCGTCAAGTTCTGGCAATATTGTTTGAATTGGGAGCTTGTCGCCTATAACCTTCTTTAAACATGAAACATGGAAAACTGGGTGCAATCGAGAAGCTGCAGGAAGCTCCAATTTGTATGCCATAGTACCAATCTTTTGCAACACCTTGTACGGACCATAATACTTTGGTGATAATTTATTATCCTTCTTAGCTTGCTTTAGGGACATTTGCTTATATGGTTGTAGCCGTAGGAATACCCAATCACCTACATCAAAACTTCTTTCACTGCGATGTTGATCTGCCTGTTGTTTCATTCTATTTTGTGCCAACACGAGGTTATCCTTTAAGAGTTGGAGGACTTGTTGTTGATGTTCGATGTGATGTTCCACTGCCTGAACCTTAGAATTTTCTCTTAAATATGATGTGATGGATGGTGGTTGATACCCATAAAGTGCCATAAATGGGGTCATTTTTTTTGCTGTATGGAAGGAAGTGTTATACCACCATTCAGCCAGAGGCAACCATTTGACCCATTGTGTCTGTTTATCAGATACAAAGCAACGAAGATATCCTTCCAAACATTTTTTTACTATCTCAGTTTGCCCATCAGATTGAGGATGATAAGATGAGCTATGAGCTAACTGAGTACCAAGACAAGAAAATAATTATGTCCAAAAATTTCCAGTGAAAATGGGATCTCTGTCACTTACAATAATCTTTGGGTTTCCATGTAGCTTTTGAATTGTTTCCATAAATGCAGTAGAAACTGTACTGGCTTTAAATGGATGTGATAATGCACAAAATGTGCATACTTGGTAAGTTGTCAACTACCACCATGATGACACTCTTTCCCTCAGACTTGGGTAAACCTGTGATAAAATCCATTGAAACCCTCTCCCAACGTTGGCTTGGAATGGATAAAGGTTGTAATAGACCCGGTGTCTTAATTGTTTCAACTTTATTTTGTTGGCAAACCAAACATTCCACCACAAACTTTTGAATATCTGATTTAAGGCCATCCCAAAAAATTCCTTCTTAACCCTGTGGTAAGTTTTTAAAAATCCTGAGTGCCCTCCTAAGGGAGAAGTGTGCAATTCCATAAGAATATTTTGTTTTAGCTGGGAATTCTTACAGAGGTATAAGCGATCTTTGTACCATAACAAATCATTTTGCCAGCTAAATGTATCAGAAGTACTGGAATCTTGTTGTAGCTTTTGAATAAGTGCCCACACTTCTTCATCATTCTTCCATTCCTCCCTTGCTTCATTTATCCAATCTGGTTGGATAATAGAAATGGCACACAACAATGCTTCCACATCCTCATCCTTTCTTGAGAGTGCATCTGCCACCACATTTTGCTTCCCTTTTTTGTAGATGATTTCAAAGTCATAACCCAACATCTTTGTGACCCACTTTTGTTGCTCTTCAGAGGATAATCTTTGTTCTAAAAAGTATTTAAGGTTATCATGATCCGTTTTTACCTTGAAGTGTCTTCCCATTAGGTAGGGTCACCATTTCTTAAGTGCATGGAGTATTGCCAACATTTCCTTCTCATAAATAGCTTTGCTTAAAAACTTTCCCTTGATTGGACGACTTTCAAAAGCAATGGGTCTTTCATCTTGCATTAGAACAGCACCAATTCCATTTCCTGAAGCATCACATTCCACAATAAAGGTTTTTGTGAAGTCCGGTGTAGCTAAGACCGGTGCTTGGCACATTGCCTCTTTAAGATGTTCAAAGGCCTTTGTTGCTTCCGGAGTCCATGAAAATGAATCTTTCTTCAATAATGTTGTTAGAGGTGCTGCTATTCTCCCATAATTCTTAACAAACTTGCGATAATACCCTGTCAACCCAAGAAATCCTCGCAGATGCTTTATGGATGTGGGGATTTTCCATTCCTTAATGGCTTTAATTTTGCTAGGTCTACCTTAACTCCTTCATGAGATACAATATGACCCAAATATTCCACCTCTTGGACTCCAAAGAAACATTTGGATCTTTTTGCATATAATTGTTTCTCCTCCAATAGTTGTAGCACCCTGTCAACATGTTCAACATGATCCTTCCAAGACTTGTTGTAGATTAGTATATCATCAAAAAATACTAACACAAATTTTCTAAGGAATGGTTTGAAAATTGAATTCATCAAACCTTGAAATGTTGAAGGTGCATTGGTAAGGCCAAAAGGCATGACCAAAAATTCATAATGACCCTCATGAGTTCTAAATGTCGTTTTCGAATGTCTTCAATCTTCATTCTGATTTGATGATATCCCGAATGAAGATCCAACTTGGTGAAGTAAATTGATCCATGCAATTCATCCAGTAATTCATCAATGACAGGAATGGGGAACTTATCTTTAATAGTGAGCTTGTTGAGCTCCCTATAATCTAGACACATGCGCCATGATCCATCCTTCTTGTGCACCAATACTACTGGAGCTGAGAAAGAACTTTGACTTGGTTGAATTATACCAGCCTCTAGCATTTCTGCAACCATACGTTCAATTTCACTTTTTTGGACATAGGGATATCTGTACGGCCTGATGTTTGGAGGAACACTTCCTGGAATCAGATGAATAGCATGATCATGATCACGCATAGGTGGGAGACCTTTGGGAGTCTCAAATACCTTGGAATGATTGTCCAGGACTTTTTGGAGATCTGGAGAAATAGATGATTCCAATGTGGAAACATCTAGCGAACATAATTGTGCAATTACACCTCTTTGCTCCTTTTTTAGAAGCTTAGTCATGCCATGAGAGCTGATTATCTTTCCTGGTTTCCCTGCAATACCCCTTAATTCAACTTCCTTTTCTTCCGTAGAAAATTTGATGAAAAGTTCTTGAAAATTAAAAGCTATTGTACCCAAGGACTGTAGCCATTGGACTCCTAGTACAACATCAACATCTCCCATTGGAATGGAAAGCATTGGGATAGTCAATACATATTCTCCCATGTATATCTTGATATTATGGCACTTTCGAGAGCAATTTATTGTTCCTCCATTTACAATCATCACTTGACACTCTGGTGCTGGATATAGGAAGCAATTCAATTCTTTTGCTACCCTACAATGAATAAAATTGTGGGTGCTTCCTGAATCAATCAACACTATTACCTTTTTCTTCTTGATTTGTCCTTCTATCTTGATGGTTTGAGGAGTGGTAATTCCCGCCAATGCATTACAAGATATGGTCAGATTTATTTGTTCTTCATCTAGGCTTTGTTCCTGGAGTATATCCTCTTTTTTTGACCTTTCTTGCTCCTTTTCTTCTTCCTCTTCACAATCTATGTAGAATAA
The DNA here is from genome assembly GCA_031772625.1 of Pinus tabuliformis. NCBI lineage: Eukaryota > Viridiplantae > Streptophyta > Pinopsida > Pinales > Pinaceae > Pinus > Pinus tabuliformis. Next base: position 1,255,725,933 of record CM062804.1, read on the forward strand.
TTTCTTCTCAGCACACTTATGACCTTTTGTGTATTTGCTATCACAACTGTAACAAAGCCCTTTTGCTCTTTTTTCTTCCAATTGTTGTGGTGTCAACCTTGTAGGTTGTGGAATACTAGGGGCAACAACACTTCCGTCTTTATAGTTGTGAGTGGTATGCTTCCTAGTTGCCATAATTTTGCTTTCCATTTTTCTTGCTAACCTGAATGCCTTCTCTAATGAATCAGGTTCCCAAAGGCGAACATCATGTTGGATATTATCCTTTAAAGACCCTATGAACACATCAATCCTATGCTCCTCTGGAATATCTTTTACCCTTATGTTCAATTTTTGGAACTCCTCAATGTGCTCCATTATTGAACCCTTTTGTTTGAGACTTATCAATTGGCTAAAAAAAGTGTTGCTTTTTGTATCCTCATAATGTGCTATCAATTCTTCCGTAAAAATTGCCCAAGTGATAAATTGTTTACGAGAACAAAGCCATTGATACCATACAAACTGATTTGGTTCCAAATATACAGTTGTCATACGTACCTTTTGTGCGTTTTGCACATTATTGAGATCGAATAATTGCTCCATCTGTAATATCCATGTGGCGGGATCCTTGCCATCAAACTTCCGCATATCGATTTTTGGAACATGGTGAGTCTTTGATCCAACAATAGAGTCTATGGAATCATGATTAACATTTCTTTTGTTCCCATCATGAGTTTCCTTTAGTACCCTTTCACCCTTAGTGACCATTTCTTTTGACCCTTGAAAATATTGGAGTACTATGTCTTCGAGCAGAGCAATGTCTTCTTCATGTGAGTCCTCCTTGCTCGACTCTTCTGTAACAATTTGCATATTTTTGGTAGTTGAAAATGTAAAGTGGTTTTTCAAATTATTCACAACTTTACATATACCTTTATGAATAATATACCCTTCCTATGGTTCTTGCATAATACTTTGTAAATCCAGGTTATAGTTATGGATTTTCAAAATTTTAGGTAACATAGGGTTTTAGAATTTCCCCCGTAAAAATATAATTGAAATAATTTCACTCAGAAAAAATTGCAAGATCCAGACCAATTTTGGGATTTTCAAGAATTTAGGTAACATAGGATTTTAGAATTTACCTGGTAAAAATATAATTCAAACAATTTTATTGGGAAATTTTTTTTTGCAAGATCCAGGTTAATTTTGGGCCATCCAAGTTTTTGGCCATCCTAGGTAGGGGTTTGGTAGATGATGCCATTTTTTATTGGCAAACTAATTTAATTTGAAGACATCATTCCAAAGAGGTTCCATTACATAATTTGGGCTTGTGTACAGAGCTCCCATTAGAAGGTTGGGACTAATTACTAAAGAAGTTAGAGATTAAATTTGATGGTAACTGTTTAATGTATTTTTTTTAATAATGCAAATGCCAAGTATAGAGTACATGTGTAGGTGTAATATAAGGACGTAAACAATTTTAAATATAAACTTAATTTAAAAATAGAAAAATAAATAAATAAAAGTGATATTAGGGATGACTATACACATTTAAATGTTGGGTTAATTAATAATAAAATTTTACAATAATAAAAACAATAAAAATCAATTTGTTATATTCTGATTTTGTTATTAATTTGTGAATAGGTTTTTTACAATACCATGGGTCAATACCATGGCTTATCAATACAACATGCCCAAAAACCATAACTTATTTCACAACCAAAATATTTTATAATAATATCACAAGATTCTTAACCATGGATATTCACCCCCACATTATCATGGACATCATTAACTTGTAAAACTAGGCTCTGTTTCAACACCATGGGCCAATACTATGGATTATCAATACCACATACCAAAAACAACATAACTTCTTTCACAATCAAATTTTTTAAACACTAAGAAAATATTATTAACCATGGATATTCACCCCCACTTTACCATGGATATTATCAACTTGTAAATATGCTTTGTTACAATACCATGAGCCAATGCCATCTCTTATCAATACCACCACATGCCCAAAAAACATAACTTATTTCACAATCAAAATATCTTATAAAAATATGATATGTTTCTTAATCATGGACATCCACCCTTACTTTTCTATTGATATTATGAACTTGTGAATATGCTTTGTTATAATAGCATGGGGATAATACCAAGGCTTATCAATACCACATGCCAAAAAGCCATAACTTATTTCACAATAAAAATATATTTTAACAATATGACAATATTGTTAACCATGCATATTCACCCCTAGTTTACCATGGATATTATTAACTTGTAAATAGGCTTTGTCACTGTGGGCCAATACCATGGCTTTAAATACCACATGCCCATAAACCATAACATATTTCACAATAAAAATAATTTTATTTATTTTATTTTATAACATTTTTTAATTTGAAGCTAAAAGGAAAATGATTATAATTACTTTTGAGATATATCTAAACTCTTTATTCTCAACACTACTAAAAATATTCCTATAGAAATTAAATTAAGGTTTTAATAAAATAAAAAATGAGAATACTTTTATATTTAAAGATGTGAAATTTATATAATATAAATAGTGTTAGTAAGCACCAACGTATATCCATCTTAACTAAGCATCCAATGGATGACAAAAATAAAAGTGAAAGGGGGGGAGATAGTGATAAATATGGAGGGAAGAGAGAGAGAGAGAGAGAGAGAGAGAGAGAGAGAGAGAGAGAGAGGAGGGAAGAGAGAGATAGGGAGAGAAGGGGAAGAGATAGAGAGGGAGACACATAGATGGATGGGAGAGAGAGAAGTGAAGAGTAAAGGGGAGAGAGAGAGAGAGAGAGAGAGAGAGAGAGAGAGAGAGAGAGAGAGAGAGAGACGGGGGGGAGAGATAGAGGGAGGTTGGAGAGAAATGGGAGAGAGGAATCAAGAGAGAGAAGGAGAGAGAGATGGAGTTGGAGGGGGAGACGAAGGGATGGAAGAAGAAATACATAAGGGGAGAAAGTTGGAGAGAGAGAGAGAGAGAGAGAGAGAGAGAGAGAGAGAGAGAGAGAGAAACAGGTGGAGAGGAAGAGGGAAGGGGGGAGAGATGGCTAGATATGTTGAGAGTGTGTGCATGTTTAGGGGTGGAAATAGAGAGTGAATAAGAAATATACACATAAATACAAAAATAGATATTATATAGTATTATATAACCTGCCTATATCCATCTTAACAACGGATCTATCAAGCACTGAGACAGATCAAATGTCTCAAGGTGGAAACGTTTCCTTAATTTTTGCACTAAAAAAAGAGTTTTTCACCTCGAGAGATTGGATTCCTCTCGACGCTTGATAGATCCAGGGTTAAGATGGATCTAGGCTAGTTATATGTATTTGAAGTTTTTATGAGGAAAATCATACTTGGATATTTTGTATAATTTTAGCATGTATTTGATGTATGGTTTTGTATAAATTATTAGTATATATTTTTCATGAAATTTATTTTTTCACATCAATACCAAAGCATGGAGTTTTTAACATAGGGTTTAAGGGGTGGCACAATCTTCTTGTAGGATTGAAGGCAATGTCTTGAAACCTCAACAACCTTTCATACAACACAGACAACATTGTGCCTACCAAGTTTCAAACCCCATATTCACATTGAACAAGTTGTGTGCAAACCTACGGATTCACATGCCTATTAAGAGGAACCCCAACCATCACAAAGCCATCATGGAAGCCCAACATTGGCATATGGTACCAAGAAGACAAATAATGATAATCATTGTTATGAAATCAAACCATATTTACAAACTAAGAAAATATTCTTGTAGTTGCATGTATTCCTACGTAAATGATGTCTAATAACTTAGGTGGTGGGAAATTCCATATTTGTTTTTCCAATAAGAAAAGGACATCATTTTTGTATTAATGTTAATGCAAAGATGTAATTTTCATCATCTAACATATACTAAATTTTCTTTACCTAAATGACATGATATTGTAATATGTTAACCATCTAATGTTCGGGTAATATCAAAATCCCCATAGGATTCAAAATAATTTCATGAGAGTATAGTACTATTATGTTCATAATGTATGTTCAAAATAGATAAATAACATGGTATCCAAGTTAAAAACTAGTATCCTAATTTCAATGGATATGGCCCTAATAATAAAAAATGTAGATATGCATGAAAAGTTAAGTCTTCAACTATAGCAAATTTGTCCTCTACTAATTACTCAACACTTCTCCTTGTAGTTATTCTCTTTAATGTATTTGACCCAGCTATAAGCCCACTCCCATTTTGGATAATCTATCAATATTTTTATGTAATTCCCTATGAATGTGATCAAAGGGTATAACCCTGAAGGTTCTAATCAGCGCCATAACTCTAATAGTCAATTGATGCAATAAATAAAGGTTTAAGGAAGCATAACCTTTCAGCTAATCTATAACAAATTTTGAATCCCCTATCACTTGTAAGTTTAGATTGTTGAAGTGACATAATTAAAATGATTAACATAAACAATTGATTTGTACTATTGTATTACTTGTTAAGTAGTCATATTTATGTTACTAGACTAAATTAGTCATTCACGTTAGTAGTTTTTAGTTGTAATACTTATTAGCTAGTCATATATTTTAACCCGAGACTAAATTAGTCGTTTATGCTAGTAATTTTTAGTTAATCACTTAATATTTCTCATTTTTGGTAGTATTTCACTTAGAAAAGCTATGGTGACTAACTTTTTCAGTCACCTAGTCATTAATTTCATCATTTTCTACTAGTGATATTTTTACTTTTTTACCCCAAAAATGGTGAATCATCCCCCACGGTTGACATCATCATCTTGAATCCTATTGGTTCTTATAAATTTTATTATGGTTGGACAATTTTCTTAGGAGGTCCATTTTAGACCTCAAAATTCCCCAAATGAACCTTCTTATAAATTATCTTTGGATCATATCCTAGCATATTGGTGATCCATTTCTATTGGGATGAAACCATTTTCTCTAGGAAGTATTTAAGGCTACAATTATTAATTTTAATCTAGAAAAATTACCCAATTAGTTATGGACATTGAATATCCATAGCATGCAAGACATCCATCATTTCGTTTCATAAGTGGATTTTCTCAAGTGCCTCTCATAGAGCAGTTTGTTTGTAAATCTTAATGGCCTTCACTCTTGAATGGATATTTATTCAATGTATTTACCTAATACATCATATCCCAAAAAATAATTCTTAGTTAAGTTAAGTAGAGTAAGTACCAGTATTGTACACAAAACATTCTTTAAATCTTGTAAAGCCTAATCTACAACTTCAATCCTACTAGAAGTGTTTTTTTTTAAATCAAGACAATTAGGAGAATAGAAATATTTCCTTATGTCTTGTTGAGATTTCTATATTAACTAATAACACCAAGAAAAAGTTGTAAACTTGTAAGTGTCTGAGGATGTCAACAATCCCTCATGCTACAATTTTATTTGGGTTTATGTGTACACCATAATTACTAACAATATGACCCAAATATTCCACTTCAAATATTGTAAAGGTATACAAAAACCTCTTGAGAAAGATTTTATGATTATAAAGTAGTTGTAATACTTGATCCACACTAGTGATATGTGAATTCTAAGTTTTAATGTAGATTAGAATTTCCTCAAAAAATACAAGGACAAAATGATGTAGAAAATGTTAAAATAGGTATCTCATGAGACTTTGGAAGGTGAAATGTGTATTTAAAAGGCCAAAGGGAATTACCAAGAATGCATAATGACCTTCATGAGAGGAAAAATCAATTTTGGGAATGTCAAACTCCCTCGTGTGAATTTGCGATAGCCTAAATGGAGGTCAAGTTTGGTGAAGAAATTACCATCTTTGAGCATATACAAAAGATTGTCAATCACTAAAATAGGGACATTACCCTTGACTATTATTTTTTTTAGGGTTCAAAAGTTAGGAAGGACTAGTAAGGACTAGTACTAGGGTGAATGACCCAAGTAGCTAGAAACTCTCGAACTATCTTTTCATTCCCTTTTCTAGGAAAATGGGTGGTATTAAGGGTGTACATTGGAAGGTAAGTTATCAGTTATGAGTATAAATAGAATCATCATATGCACCTTAGGATGGTAGAAGGCCTTGGGAGCTTTTAGAGATTGATTGGTGTTTCAAAAAGGCTGATTGCATGTCAAGATGGATAGGTTCAAGAGGTTCTCAAAGGATTGAATGATATGGGACTGGGAGAAATGCCTAAATTCCATATTATAATAAGGTTTTTATACATATTATGAGATGAAAATATTAGATAACTCGCCATGATTCTTGGGGAACTATAGTGATGCCCTTCCTTCTAGAAATGTGTGTAAAAGTTCCAAAAAAGCATGGTGATGGGGAAAAATGTCCATAACCATTCAACACCAAAAATCATGTCACAACCATGTTTTTCAGTTGGAAACATAAGGGTTTTCAAGAAATAGTCAGCCATTTGAAGCCCCACACTTTCAGAACAACCCCCACATTTCACGGAACATCAATTAGTAATAATTATCAAGACATTGTTTATAGACTTGATATAATAGTATGTTTATTGGGATATTCATTAGTGAATAAAGTTAGGGGTGATACCTTTGCTAATTATTATTACAAATTGATGATGTTTTATGCAGCGAATAAATTTGATGGTTTAGGAAAGTGAAATATTAGAAAATTCATACAAGGATATTTGGGACTCCACCTTCTATTGATCAAAGGGAGGAATGACCTAAACTAGTGAACATAGAGGTAACTTAGATATATATTGATTCATCCTTTAAAATTTCCTCCAAAATGGTCAATAGCTTTTAATCCTTACATTATTCCTAGAAACATATTTCTCATCACAACTATAAGGGAGGTATTTAAGTTGGCACTCTACCATTTTATCATGGATTAATTTATGGATATTGAGAGGAGAGAGTTAGAAGAGGAGATCATGGGATAAGGAAATGGAATAAAGGATGATTTTTTATTTATTTAGGAATTCCTCACCTTTTAGGATGTCCCATATCTATGTAGTAGGATGTCCCATTAATACTTGGGCATGTACCTACTCCTTTGGACCACTAATAAATCATTCCTTGAAGAAGGTGTCTAACATTCCTTTAGCGTGGAGTGTGAGATACTAAAAACCATAGATGAAATATTCAAATATAACAACTTATTTAAGCTTTCTCAAGTGAACAATATAATCAATGTCTAGTTAAAAATGTCTCTATAGGTCTATGGAAAATTGCGTCCAAGAAATATAACCCCTTTAGGAGTTTTGATGCCATTGTCTCCATTTATATTTTTTAGGATCTAAATATTAGACACCCATATTAATTTTAATTATCTCATTAGTTATGTCATATAAAGAAGAATAACATTCCATCTAAATGACCCATCCTTTGAGGTCAAATCCATCAAATATGTTTAGACCCACTTTTGGGAGTCAATTCCACATCTGAGTCATAGGGGATATGGGAAAATTGGTGAGTTAGATAGGATTTGTTGATTCAACTCCCTCTATTTGGGATAACTAATCCTTGAGTTGAATGTATATTTCAATGATTTAGAATAGGTACCATGGGATTGAGCCTATTTCCGTGAGATTTTCATTGATGGAAGCAAATTTTCACTCAATAGAGGAATGGGTGTCATTTAGTTTGTGTTACGACTCATCACACATGGCATCCAAGATGGATATATAATTGTTGAGATCATATCTTCCAGTAGTGATAGAGTTGGAGAAACACAAGAAAACAGTTATTAGAGAGTGGTACTAAGGTTATTAGTTATTAGTTTTAGGTATATTGAGATGTGTTATGGTAATGGGGTGATTGGTTCCACCAAAAGAGGATTACCAAAGAGTGGTGCCTTGACAATCAATATGACATGAGTCTATCGAGATAGGTCCCAAAAAAGGGCAAGGTGAGGACCTATATTCATTATTTGAATTCATGTGAAGTTATTTTCCAACTTAACCAAAATTGTGTTAATATAATGCTCAAATTCTAAATACTATAGTTATGTAGGAATTTCATGGGTTGTTAGTAGGAAGTAAGTTTTCAAGTGATTGGATGCATATATTTTTAATATAATTTTTTCGTACAAGTCTCAGAGACTAGCAACGAGGAATAAGTTTTTGATGACAAGGAAGTGCTAGATGCTATAACTCCTTAATATACATGTTGGATACAATAGTTGTACTCAATGCATTTTATTAGGGATCTAAATAGGGAGGATCAATAAAAACCTTAGCCATACAACCTGATTGCTTAGATACTAAAGAGTAATCTTTTTAACTATTCTTCTTGGTACAACTATGGTATCAAGACAATTGATTAGTGTATCTAAATTTAGTTTTAGGAAACCTAGGTGACTTCCAATATAACCATGGGTATATGGAAGTTAAATTCCCTATAGAGGGATCATCTAATGCGGTACTAATTAAATGGGGTACTATTAGGGATTACAATGTGTCCATGCAAGTGAAACCTATTGTATTTCATGTATGTCTGTATTCGATAACATAGTTTTACCCATTGAATGATATATCACTATGTTAATTAGAGACAATGAACCACGTCTCTAGCTTAAAACAATTCTCTAGAAAATGTGCTCAAGAAAGTGTTTTAATACCACTTGTGGTATTCTTTACTAGTGAATTGAAATATGTAGATTATAAATAATGGGAAAAGAGTTAAATTTCAACTACAATAGCCAAATAATAATTAGAATATCAAAAATGGTATACCTTTATCAATGGAAGCAATGTTCACTTGCTTCTTCAAGGGGGAACCTCCAATTGAGAAAATATCTTATTACAAATTGCATAGGACATCTCACCACATTTTGTATACTTCTTTATATGCAATTTTCTACCTCCTAGGAACACTATAGAGAAGGAACTTTCCAGTAGGTGAAGCCTTCTAGCAAGCCTTCTTATAAAAACAAATTCTACACTACTACATTATCCTTATTTACTAAATATTTCCTCCTTACTAACATATATATCTACTTAAGGGGTTAGTGAGGTTAGGACCTTAACACCTCATTGTCTATAATAGTTAACAATAATCAATACTTTTCATCTCTAGTCAGCCATAACCAAAAAACTTCAACTAAACTTAATGTGAGATAACCCTTGATAAACATCACAATGCAACATAACCATTAATGAATGTGATAATTTAATATAAATTTAGCTAAGATAAGCGTTGTAGTTTGACATAACCAATGATGAATGTCATAATCTAGTGTAACCCTTATGAACATTGAAATGTCATGCAACCATTGAGGGTTGTTGTGATTTGACGTAATTATATGAACATGAATGTGCCAATATGACATAACTATTGTGGAATGTCGCAATACAAAAAAACCCATGAGGAATGTAGCAACCCGACATAAACCTTCATGAATAATGATAGGTATATATTAGCAAATTAATAACACGGTCAACCTTTTAATGCAACAATGTGACATAATCCTTATTGAATATTGGTGTGATAGGTACCATGTTTAAATGCAATTAATATATATGATTGATTATATATTTAACGATCATTGAAAATAGTTAGTCATCCTTGACTAGGTTAATTGTAGTTGACCATAGTCAAACATTGTTAGTAATAGTCAAGAATTACAAAAACATGTCTATGTAGTCTATTATAGTTAAGACTTATAAAATATTAGTATTTGTAGTCAACCATGTCCAACCATACTCAAAAAAAATTTAATGCAACATAACCATTGATGAATGTCACAATGCAAAAAAACCATTAATGGGTGTAGCAATTTAACATAAAGTGGAATCATATGAATGTCACAATGTAACATAACTATTGAGGAAAGTGAAAATCCAACATAATCCTTAATGGATGTTGTAATGCAACATAACCATCAAGGAATGATGCAATCCAAAATAACCCATGAGGAATGTGACAATTCTACATAACCTTTAATGAATATTGATACTCATATTTTAGGTTCATTGATAATTCTGTGGACCCCTTAATGCCACAATGTGGCATAAGAATTAATGAAAATCATAAAACATCATAAGCATTAAGGAATAACACAACAAAATCATTTAGGAACACTATTTGACATAGAGTTAAACAACATGAATGTTGGAATGTGACAAAATCATTGAGGAATGTGTAATGAGACTAAACCCTTAACGAATGTTGCAATGCAATGACACATTTGGATGATTTCAAAAGATGACATAACCATTGAGGAACATAAAAAGTTTCCATATTACAACCATGAAGAACATTGCAATAGATATATTAGTCGTGTTATAAACCTCTTAGTGCCATAAAAGTGACCCAATCTAGCATAATCATTGATGAATGTAATAATTTGACACAAGTTAGTGAATATGAAAGTCATAATGTCACATAACCATTTTGGAATGTTTGGATCCAACATAATCCTGAGATATGTAGCAATGTGACATAACCCTTAGTGAATATCAATACCATGTTTAACCACAGTTAACATATATGGTTGACCATTCTTAGATTGTCAACTATGTTTAACCATCATTAAATGTGGTTGGTCTTGTTTGAATATTGCTAAATATGGTTTACCATAGTTAAACATTGTTAGCAATAGTCAAACATTGTCAAATCATGTCCACATGGTCAATTATAGTTAATAATAATAAACTATTATTAGCTATAGTCAACCATGGCCAACCAAAGTCAACCAAAATCAATCTGACATAGCCCTTAGTGAATGTTATAATGTGACATAACCATTAATGAATATAGCAATTTTAAATAAGGTAGCTAAGATGAATGGTACAATCTGATATAACCATTGAAGAAAGTCATAATCCAACATAACCTTTAACTACAAGGCAACAGAATCATTGAGGTGTGCACTAATTTAACATAAGTCAACATGGATGATGTTATAATGTGACATAACCATTAAGGATTGACACAATCTCAAACAACCATTAATGAATACCAATAAGTGTATATAAATACATTGATAACAAGGTGAACGTCTTAATTTCATAATGTAATATAGCAATTGATGAACATTGCAAAAAAAAAAAATATTTGAACACACCAATTTGACGTAAACTTAGACAATATGAACATTGTTATGCGACATAATATCAAGGAACATCATAGTCCAACATAGCCTTTAAAGAATGTGATAATGTGACAAAACCCATTATCAAGATTCCAATGTGAGATCATGTTTGGATAATGACAAAATATGACATAACCATTAAGGAACGTAGGAATTCAACAAATTACAACTAAATAACCATTTTAATAGATATATTAACCTTATTATAAGCTTCTTGGTGAGCTTCAAGGGTTAGCTCAATTGATTGAGTCCCGTCGTTAAAGCACTTTTTCTATTGAGAGGTCACGAGTTTAATTCTCTCGGAAATATAAGTGTCAGGTTCCATGATTGGGATGGAAGGAATTGATTCCTTCGGGTCAATCAGCTTGGTACAATATTTTGTGGAAATAGAAATCATTTATCTTCAGGGTCCATGAACGAGATTAAAAAAAATAAGCCACTTATTGTCTTAGAAATGACCCACTGCAACATTACCCTTAATGAATGTAGTAATTTGACATAAGTTAATGAATATTAATGTTGCAATGTTACACAACCATCCAAGGATGTTGCAAGCCAGTGTAACCCATGAGTTAGGTGGTATCATGATATAAACTTTAGTGAATATCAATAAGAATATATTTAACACATTAATAACATAGTTTTCCTTAAACATATTGAACCATAGTAAAAATGGTCAACCATATAAAAAAAAGATAATTGAACATGGTTAAAGTTAATATATCATAATGTCATATATAACCATTGAGAATGAAACAATTTGATATAGTTCAACCAAGATGAATGTTGCAATGTGGCATAACCATTAACGACATCACAATCCAACATAATTGTAACAACCCTAGTGAAAATTTCATGTAATAAAAGTTAAAAACAATAACCACGGATGAATGGGACACTTATTCTGAGTTGAATGTTACGAAAGACATCCTAGGGGGTGTTCATTTTGTCTTTTATGGCTAAGGAAATTGGCAAAGGAAATGTCTAAGGCTTTGGAAAGGAAAAATGCCATTTTTGGAACAATTATTTATGAAAATAATCGAAATTAGGAGAAAGGGAAGGTGAAAGGTCACATGTTGCATGTGAGGGGCAAATTGAAGGAAAATAATGGAAAATGAAGAAAATAGAGGCCTCATTAAAAAAAAGGCTTATGAGGATCAATAGGCAAGACTTGATCAATTCAATGTTGGAGCTCTCTCATTATTCTCTCTCTCTTTCATACTCTTGGATGCTTAGAGTTTCTTGGAGGACTCTTGGAGAGTGTGCAATACTTGGAGTTTTGGACCAAGAAGGAAAAGGAAGAGAAGGGAAGTGTAAGAGGGCATCGGGATTAACAACTACAACAGTTTTTCTTGCAAGTACCGAGTTGCATGTATGATTTATTCACTAGTTTTGGCATGCATGGCGCATGCATGTGGATTCTTGGTCATGCTCTATCATTGGCATGGAGGATTTCCTAGAATGACAATGGATTGCCTAGCCTTCTGATTTCCTGGATAACCAAGTTGATTATGGGTTTACTTTTAGTACTTGTTTTGATTAGTTCTCATGTTCCCTTCAGCTTGGATTGAGTTATTAGTTCGTGGAAGCCTTGGTTGGAAAAACACTCTAGAAGCCCTGTAACGACTTGGGTTTAGTTACTAGTCCTTGAAGCTTTAGTTGGACAAACGTTCTGGAAGCCCTGTAACAACTTGGGTTGAGTTACTAGTCCTAGAATCTTTGGTTGGACAAAAGTTTTGGAAGCCTGACAACAGTTGTGGGTTGAGTTACTAGTCCTAGAAGCCTTAGTTGGAAAAATGATCTAGATCTCGGTAGCAGCCATGGGTTGTGTTACTAGTCCTGGGATTAGGGTCAGAACAAACACTCTGGAGCCCTGGAAGGTTGGGATAGAGACCGATCTGATGATATTTTTGTGATGTCCAACTATAAGGTGGAATCACTATTTGATGGGTTGAGGAGGATGGCCTCTAGAAGCCTTGGATGAGGTTTGATTGATGTGTTCCATGAGATCCCACATTCATTCTTGGAATATGGCTGTTATAGACATTTTTGTGCCTTACAGCTCTAAGCATGAAATGTCCATAATCCAAGGGATCCAAAGTCCCTAAAAGTGTTGTTCCTGCCCCTAAATGAACAAGGTCAACCAATGACAGCTTCTCCCAGAAGTTCTCCACCAGAAACTGCTCAAAACTAGTCAAATCAGGATCAATTCAGAAGCTCCACTAGCTGCCTGCGTTGCAAAGCACCCAAATGCACTGGCTAGGTGCATTGCAACGCACTTGAATGCACTACCCAGGTGCGTTGAGCGGGAAATGACAAGTGGCATAGTCATTCAACGAGGTGGAGAGACAATGGAAGCTTCCAGAATCTTCTCCAATGACACTTGCCCCACTGAATTCGACCAGTGATGAGTAAGAGGCTCTCAGTCTCCAAGTGGAAGCAAGAACTGACAGAGAGAAGCCACAAGTCAAAACATAAGCTGACTCATCCTCTCTGCTTACATCTATATATGGATCCCTCACCCAGAGATCCAGAGGCTGGAATTTTGTACTTTGCAGAGAATTGCTGTTGGTTTGAGATTGAGATTAGTACATTGGGTGATTTATGCTTTGTTGGAGATGAGGAAGGGATTCCTTTGCTGGGAGGTAGATGCTGGATCGGGACTCACTTGGTTGTATCTCCTCCTGGATCTTCTTATTGCATTAATAAAACTATTTGAGTTTCTTCTACATGCTTGTGTATCAGTGATGTTTCGTTATATTTGCATGTTTAGCTTAATCTGATCCTAAGCGTTTTATGAATGTAAATCCATATCTTCGTGTAGTTTCTCTATTCTGTGATCTTGCAGGAATTTGGTGAAGCTGGGCCGGTAAGGGAGCAGGGAGCAGGGAGCTATTGAAGAGAGGAGCGATTGGATCAACAAACTAGCGCAAGACACAGGTTAGTTTATCCTTCCTCTTCGTTTACATTTCATAAAGAAGAATACACAAGTAGTTTTCCTTGTTTGTTGCTAAGGCACTGTCACACCTTAGAGTGGGATAGGGGCGTTCTGAATAGATACTTTTCCCAACAACAAAATGGCGACTCCACTAGGGATCGTGTCTGGTTAGTTTGTTTGTGTTTCTTTTGTTGTTTGCTTCATAAACACAGAAGTAGAAATCAAACTGCATTTGCCATTATCAAATGCAAAGTAGTTGTTACTTCAATCCACTCACTGGATTTGTTTATGATTTGAATAGCTGATCCACAAATGCTCTAATTTCCCTTTGTGATAGCTCTTAGTCCTCTTTTAAATCATCCCTCTAATTGTACCTTACTGATAGCTTTTACTCGGCCAAAATCCATAGATTAAACTGCAAACCGTGACCCAGAACCTGGATAGAAGTCTCGTTTCTGCCCCAGCGCAGGATCTGTGAAGAGGTTCTGCATTTCAATGCAGGTCCCGAGAGGGATACCTGTGCTGCAATTCAGTTTCTTTGTACAATAGGTGCGCTGATCAGCCCTTGCCCTGTGCAGCTGAGGTTCTTTGCATCCTTGTGTTCAGTTTTGTCTCTGATTTTTGCAGCCTGTTATCAGTGTGTGTACCTATCTGAAAACCCCTTTTCTCTACCTTAATTTCGCCTCCTTTGTACAAAAAGACTGTAGGTGTTCTTTGTGTATTTGTTACATCATTTACAGTTTTCCATTGAAAAGTGAAATAGTCATACTGTCGTCCTTAGATTTAGATCTGTCGTAAGTGTTGATTTTGATCTTAGGAGAAAGTTCCTTTGCTGTTGACAGTTGATTATACTTTTTACTTTTGCTTTGGTTTGAATTTGTCTCTTTCTAGTGTTGAAACGAGTGTTTACTTCAAAATCATAAAGTGTCGTAATCCTCCCTACCTTTTTGATTTCGAAAAAGAAGCTTGTTTGTGTTTTTCACTTGAAAGCAAATTCAAATTTGTACATCAACTTTCTTTTTAGGCATCAATATTAAGAAAGTGAAAACAAATACATGCATTTGTGCGTTTGCATATTGATAGTTTGTATGGTTTGATTTAGGAAAAGTGCATTTATAGTGTGCTCTTTGCTCTTTGAGAAAAGATTGTGTCTTTCTTTTCCCCTTGTAGCTAGGATTTTCATTGTTGAAAAGAGATAAATGCTTGCTTATCATCTTTAGATTGCATTTAGGAATTACATCTACATCTCGTGGTGATCCAAAAAGGCAAACTTCTAAGAAAGATCAACCTAAAATAAATTGAATGAACTTAACAACGCTTTGTAACTTAACGCACAACATAGAGGTCTAGGCTAAAGACGTGTTCCAGCGTCGTAAAGCCTGGTAACTTTTGTCCTCACTGTTGGTTGGGTGATTCCTCCACTGTGAGACGATAAGTGCCAGTACGGATTGTGCTCCCATGTACCGTCGAGTATATATTGGGAGACCCCTATAGGCATAAAACCTTTATCCATAGGAAGCTGTGTCGGCCGCCCTACTGATCGCAATGCACTGAACACAGCATTCGGGAATATTGACCGCCCGTACCTTAAAAAGTATTCTACGGTTTTGCGATTGGTTTGGCACACCCTCTACCTAGATCTCCAGAGCAGTCCCTTTCGTTCCTTTTCAGACTCCTTAACGGAAAAGGTCCATCTAAGCACTTGTCACTTCAGGCTCATTAAAAATCGAAGGAGACTAGAGTCATCTTTTGTTTTTTCTCGACTCTTAAAAACTGAAAAAACAAGTTGTGTCTAAAGCGTCTAAAATTCATTTAATTCGGAAACATATTTCCCCTTTTGTATTTTAGTTGATCGAGTAATCCGCAATCATGGAAGAAAGTCAATTGAAACCCCGTCGTTCGCGGAGGCTTACGAGTCAACCGTCTTTGTCTCCGGAATCGAAAACGGTACGGACGAAGCGAACTCGTTTAACCGGTTCGAAATCTCCTATTAAGGTTAGAACAAGTGTTCCAACAACATCCGAGATTTCGGTTACTCCAAACATTTCTGGAAACCCTGCCTCTACAGAAGAATTTCAACAGCCACAGAGGGACAGTGATACTGATCCTAGTCTGAGAGTAAACACTCGTGTTACTGAACCACTTACATCTACAACCGGTTCGGGGAGTCTTGCTCTTCAAACATCTGTCGCTGTCGATTCCACCCCTTCTTCGGCACCAGAAATTTTTTACGGACCTGACGGTCTTCCCCTTCCACCTGGTTTGATTGCGATAGAGGAAATTGTAGAAGATCCGCAAGCAAGTACTCCAACGCACTTTGCAGTCGGGGTCACTCTATATCCTTCTTCATCAGAAGTTAGTCTACCACCAGTGGAAGTTCCTGTAGAATCACTAGGCAATCTTTTGGATAGACTCCAAATGTCTGAACAACCGTCAACATCTAGGACTATGTCGACTGACACAGCGACAACAGAACTCCCTGCCGTCACTCCGAAAATGTTCGCCGGCATACCATCTGTCCCAACTAGCTCTCAACCGCTAGAAGGAGCCCAATCAGGGGCTATTTCGACACTCTGGTCTGTTCCTGTTTGGTCAACCGGAATAATATCTGGTAACTCTTATGTTGAGTCTCGACAAATTGATCCATCTGGAGGTCAATTTGGGCAATCTAGTCCCCAAGGGCAGACAATCCCCTTGAGTTCCGAATTACCACCGTATGGGGGGTAGTATGCCCTTTCATTACCCCCTCCGGGAGGGTATCCATACGGGAGTTCACAACAATATTCAGGTTACACTGGAATCACCTCAAGTGGTTGGGTACCTATGCTACCTCAACAACCAAGAGTTGTGTATTCAATGCAACAATGTGTACCTATGTCGAACATCCCGACTACACCAGCTATTGTGACGGTGTCACAAGTTCAAACGCTGCCTGTTGTGTGCCAACCTCAGATTTCTCAGGTTGTAATGCAACAGCCCCTTGACCCTGTGACTCAACCACAATCGCCAACTAGTGGGGCGACACAGGTCCAGACGGGTACAATTACCCCTCACCTTGGTCCAATGGTTAGTATAGCGCAACAGCACATGGCTTCACAACCGTGGCTGGTGCAATACCAACAACCACAATTCCAGCAAGTATACCAAGGTTCTGAGCAGCAGATCTTTGCGAACAGTGGATAGCCGTACATTCAAAATGGTCAAAATCAACCATTTTACAATGGTCATGTCCACCAACCGTATCAGTCATACCAGCATCAACTGCATTATGCTGGTATGCAAAGGCCAACTGCTCAGGAAATCCCATCTTACCCTGGGTATGCTTCACCTAACCTGAATCAACAGTTACCATTCGTGGCAACGTTAGAGTTACCTAATTTACACCGATTAACAAACGATCTAATTGCTTATGCCCCTTGGTGGCCAGCAATTCCACATAAACTTCCATCAGATATTCCTAAATTTAATGGAAATCCGGGTGAAGATCCATCGAATCACGTGATGACATTTCATCTATGGTGTTCATCAAACACCCTGAATGATGATTCGATAAGGCTTCGCCTCTTTCAGAGGACGTTAACGGGTCCAGCGGCAAAATGGTATATTGAATTGCCGAGAGCCTTGTTCGACAACTTCAGTACCTTAGCCACAACCTTTTTAACCCATTTTCAATTACTGATAAGGTATGAAACGGGAACAGAACTCCTTACCAACTTCAAGCAGACAACGGCCACTCATATATCTGATCATATACATGAGTGGCATCGTCATCGTAGGATGGTAAAAACGTACGTTCCCGATCAGCTATTAGCTGAGTGGTTTATCAAGTCGTTATTACCTTCCATCACGGAAGATGTGGCAAAGGGGGGAGTCGTAACGGAAGAGCAAGTTATAGCTCATGCGCAGTATCTGGACTTGATCTATACTCAGTCCGGCACGCTCTACGACAAAATACCCGACGCCCCTAGACCGGAATTCTCAATTCCTCCTCCTCCTAAATCTAACAATGACTCTGACGCGGGTGATGGCGTGATTGGAAAAATAGACATGAAATCAACAAAGGCTACATCTAAGAAGGCCCGTAAGATTTCAGATCAAAATGCAAAAGACGAACTTCTTGCTTCGAAAGTAAATGCTGTATCGACAGATAAAGGTAAAGAAACCAAACAACCAGGAAGCAAGAAGAAGCAAGGCAAAGGGAAGAAGAAGAAACAGGATGAGTCATCTCCTAAAAAACCTTCTTCAAATCCTCCTGGAAATAGGAAACCCCCTTCAGGGTGTCAGATATGTGATGAGGATCATTGGACGAAAGAATGTCCGTACAAATCTGAGCTTAAAAGATTCTTTAAGAGTTCGAAAACCTCAGCTGTGTTAACTTATCCGTTTCCAAATCCAGGAACAAATCTGGTTGATAGTGGAAATGCTTCCCCGTCTCAAGTGCTAATGTTGTCGGTTTCGAAACAGCAAAATGATGCTTTGATTTCGACAAGGAGCAAAGATTACGGGAATCCGCAGCTATCGAACGACAAGGATAAAGATCAACCAAGTAGTTCGACAACAACTTCGACAGAAGTTGTACCACCCATCATTCCTGAATTAACAATAAAACCGCCAAAGGGAGTAGTACACAAGTCAACATTTAATCCCTGCGCTAGAGCGGCGCAGCATTATAACATAGTGGAAGATTTGGCCCAATCGCCATCCGCTATGTCGACTCTTGAGGTGCTACAAAATTTCCCATCCCAAAGGCAGGCTTTGTTATCAGCCATTGGTGGGGTTTATCCTAAGGATTCCAAACTTGTATCCTTCGACCACAAAGGATACGATCCTCAGTTACCAGCCCAACTAGCTTTCCTTATTCAAGTGAAAGCCCTCAACAAAACTGTTCATCGAACAATTATTGATGAGGGGGCATCTACATGTATTATGTCGATGAGTTGCTGGAAAACTTTAGGATCTCCAACCTTGTCGCGATCCTCGACAACATTAAAAGCATTCGACGGAAGGACATATACCCCATATGGTATCGTAAATAACTTGAAGGTTTAACTAGGGGGAAAAACAGTAGAAATAGATGTTGAAGTCATCGATGTGAATCTTGATTACAACATCCTACTAGGAAGACCATGGATATATGCCATGGTAGTTGTTGTGTCGACTTATTTTAGAAAGATTGCATTCCCCTTTCAAGGAGGGATTACAATCTTCGATCAACAAAACTTCCTCCCCAATGGTTCTCAAGTTACAGGAAGCATTCCCATGATCCATGGAAGCCCCCAATTGCTTCAGAATATCAGAGTAGGCCTACTAAAAGATCCTATACTAATGGGAACTTTCGCTCTTCCACCTCCAATCAATCTGGTGGAAGTAGCGTCGATAGGAACCTGTAATATGATATCTTCCACAAAGATTTCAGAAAACGATATCAACATGGATCATGCAATGGTTTTGCCATCAATGTTTCTAGCATGGGAGGCAAACCCGAATCAACGCTCATCAAGCGTTTGGGTAGATAGGTCTAGAGAATATGGTAACCCTTCAGATCCTTGGTCGCGAATGCATGGAACCGACGAAGGAATTGTACAATCAATGTTGATTGAAGGGGCACCATGGAATGATTGCCACCATCGTTCCCTTCTTCCAGATTATGAAGAAGATACTCAAGATGACCTTTATCATCCTTCAGTTTTTTAATTCCTTTCAAATATTGTAAATACGGTGGATTCCGAGTGAAACTTATCCAACATTGAAGAGACTATAGCCATAAATATCTCGACTAAAACAGATGTTGTAGAGAATATTCATGTTGGCAAATGTTGTTCTCCTTTAGAACTGGAAACATAAAACGCTCTTTTTCGCGAATTCAGAGATGTCTTTGCTTGGTCATACAGTGAAATGCCAGGCATCGACTCGAGTATTGTTGAACACGAAATTAAGATGTATCCAGATGTCAAACCGGTACGACAACGGCTCAGGCAGGTGCACCCCAAGAAAGCCGCTGCCATTAAAGCAGAAGTTGAAAAACTTCTCCATGCTGGTTTCATCTACCCGGTTCCTCTAACCGATTGGGTATAGAATATTGTCCCTGTTATGAAAAAACAAGGGACAATTAGAGTGTGTGTCGATTATAGGGATGTAAATCAAGCTTGTCCAAAAGACAACTACCCTACACCCTTCATCAACCAGATAATTGATGAATGCACCGGATGCAAAATCTTTTCATTCATGGATGGATTTTCCGGGTATAATCAAATAAATATCCACCCACAGGACCAGTCAAAGACTGCATTCATTTGTCCGTGGGGCACATTCGCATATCGAAAATTACCCTTTGGTTTAAAGAATGAAGGGGCGACGTTTCAGAGGGCAATGAATTATGCCTTCCACGACATCAAAAACATCGTTCAACCATATCTCGACGACCTTCCCGCTCATTCGCGAAAGCGGACTGATCATCTGTAGCATTTAAGAGCAATATTTCTACGTTGCCGACACTGCAAGATACGACTCAATCCACACAAATGTGTTTTTGCGTCAGTTCTGGTCGTTTACTTGGCTTTGTAGTCTCCAAGGATGGGATTCATCTCGACCCGTGTAAGGTCCAGGCAATCATAAATTTGCCTCCACCTTCAAATTTGCTTTAGATTCAGAAACTCCAAGGGAAAGCAAACTTTCTAAGGAGGTTCATTCCCAATTATGCCGAACTTGCTAAAGGTTATACACGTCTTTTGAAAAAGGAGGTACCCTTTGTCTGGTATCAGGTCGTGCAAGCTTCCTTTGATGCTTTGAAATATTCCCTAATGAAATCATCATTAATGTACGCCCCCAATTATCAAAGAGATTTTAACCTGTATCTGGCTGCAGCAGATACAACCATTGCAATGGTTTTAGTTCAAGAAGTCGATGGAACTGAACACCCTATATATTATTTAAGTAAAAACTTAAATGATACAGAAAGTAAATATTCTTATGTTGAAAAACTAGCGCTTGCAGCTATTCAAGCAATACAAAGATGTCGACACTATGTCCTCTTCCGGAAAACTACCATTATGTCAGATTGCAACCCCATGACTTATATATTGTCGCGACAGTTGCTGGGGGGCAAATATTCAAAATGGATAGTGATCCTTCAAGAGTTTGATCTGGAATTTGTAAAATCCAAATCAAAGAAAGCTCTAGTTTTTGCAGAATTATTATGCGATCTCCCATCGTCGTCCAACGATGAAACATCCGAAGAATCAATCGTGGACGAGAATTTTTTTCTGATATCTACAAGCAATGAGTGGTATGGAGATATAATAATTTATCTCCAAACCCAAAAGTTTAGGCCTAACACCTCTCACTCAGAACAAAAACATATTCGATACCAAGCAAAAGACTACATGATCGTCGGTGATACACTATACCGTCGTGGTATCGATACAGTTCTGAGAAGGTGCCTCACCCATGAGGAGGCCGAGAAAACCCTGAATGAGTGTCTTTCAGGATCTTGTGGGGGGCATCAATCTGGATATGCTACAGCACAAAAAATCTTACGAGCAGGATACTTTTGGCCAACAATGTTCAAAGATTGCATAACCACAGTCAGAAGTTGCCATGCTTGTCAAATTTTTGATAGCAAAACCAGAAGACCACCCGCACCTCTACAGCCAATAGTTGTTGTTGGGCCATTCGCCAAATGGGGCATCGATTTCATGACATGTAACCCCACCTCGACCAGGGGACATGGGTATATCATAGTCGCAGTTGACTATTTTACCAAATGGGCCGAGGCGATGCCTACATTAGATAACACTGGTGAAACAGCTGCCCTTTTCTTTTTCAATCATGTAGTCGCTAGATTCGGCATACCACAGGCTATAGTCACGGATCATGGATCGCATTTTCACAATCACATGATGCTCGAATTAGCTGCCAAACTAGGATTGTCTCACGACAGCTCTACTCCGTATTATCCGCAAACCAACGGACAAGTTGAAGCGATCAACAAGGTCCTGAAGCGCATGTTGCAAAGGATGATCGGAGTTCACAAGAGAAGGTGGCACCTAATCCTGTACTCAGCCTTGTGGGCTTACCGAACATCGGTAAGGAATGCAACCGGGTTCACACCCTTCCAACTGGTATATGGCCTAGAAGCAGTCTTACCAGTCCAGTGTGAAATCGCGTCTCTTAAACTCGCAATCGATCTCCTCCCCGGAACTTTAGAAGAAGAGGCCTATTTCTTGGAATTAATCCAATTGGATGAAACCCTTCGTGATGCCGCTTTGGCTAACGAAGCCCATAAGAAACAAGTCAAGGCGCAGTTCGAAAAAAATGTCAAACCCCGTGTCTTCTCAGAAGGTGACTTGGTCTTGCTTTACGACCAAGAATCCGATAAATTAGGAGCAGGTAAATTTAAGTCTCTATGGATGGGCCCCTATATTGTTAAACGAGTGTTAGCAAAAGGAGCCTACGAGTTAATGGATTATGACGGAATTCCACTGGTGCAACCTCGTAATGGGTTGTACCTCAAGCGTTACTCTGCTTAAATAGTAACCAATATTCTTTTGTTGTATTTTGTTTTCGCTAAAGTGTTCGTTTTGGTCGAGTAATCTGCCTTTTTACAATGATTAGAGATGTCAAACCTTTTGGAGACATGTGTTGGATATGCCGACGGAGCGAGTCGTAGTTCGCGGAACCTGTCCTCCGCAGCCTGGGCCATTTTTTATCCAAGCGGCGAGTTAGTAAGTTTCAGAGATGTACGTATTGGTCAATCAACGAATAACATCGCTGAGTATAGCACGTTGATAGAACTTCTCTCTGATGCCATCACCCATGGTATACGCCGACTAATCGTCAGGCTAGACTCACAACTTGTAATACTACAACTCAATGGTATATATTCCGTCCGAAACCCAGCTATTTATCGCATGTTCCTAAGGGTTAAGATTTTGGAAAGACAATTTGATTTTATTCAATACCAACATATTTCCAGAAACTTAAACACATTAACTGACTCATTAGCAAACTATGTGTTAGATAGACATTTGCAACATTTGTAAAAAGAAACACATCATCAATGTTTTACATGTGGATCATATAGCTCAACCAGAATAAAACCCGAAAATCAAAATATATATATAGCTGTTTATGGTTTACATATAATGTTCTGTAACCAAGACAAAATCGGTCACATGACCCAAAAGCTCAAAATGCTAGGGGGAACCCTAGTCTAATGATGCTCGTGATAGCAAGTCACAGCCTGTGCGATCATGCGTAAGAGACGAGTCCATCATCTAGGCACACCAGTAGTATGCCGCTGTAACTGCAAAGGTAGCTCGTCGATCCTCACATCGGGAATATCGAGAGTAAGGCTCTCAACCTGCTCCTGCACAGCTGTGAGAGTCTCGGCCACATCAAGGTCATGAAGAATAACCCTCCCGGCAGCCTCTCCTGTTGGGGCAGCGACTGGCACTCTCAGACGGGCTACTGGACGAACAGGACCAACATCTGCATGAACACAAGAGTTTGATTAAAGTCTTGATAGAATAAAGCACAAGGACATTATAAATAAAAATAGTAAACAGTGATATGGTCAAAGATTTTACCAATAGGGCCCCACTGCTCGCCATCCGGCAGTACTAAATCCAGATCACCCCGGAAGTCCATACCAGCATACGTATACTCGGCATAAGCCATCTCCTGACGATCAAACCACCTGAAGAAGGTATCAGAAAATGAAATCTGAGACTGACCAGCATGCCTAGACATATGGTCAACCCATCTCTGCATACGTGGTTCAGTAGGAGAAGGTAAGTCGAGTGCAATGTACTGCGGCTGCATCAGTGGTATCTTCTCCAAGGCAAAGGCGGTCAAAATAGAACCGAACCCAAAGTTCTTCAACCTCCCGTCCTTTATCTTGGTCAACTGACTTTTCATCACAAGAAGTACTGCATCACACCAGTTGAATATTTTCGGTTGGAGGCATTCCAAGGCATGCTGCATATAGGATCTATTGGCTACATGAAGAGACGCACTCCCAGACATCCTACCAGTAAACAGGATAGACCTAAGGGACCTGTCAGTGACATCTCGGATGATGATCTTGCTGTCTTTACTCGGCTGAGATCCTTCCCTGCAATACTGGCGGACATAATCTCTCACAGAGTCACTCCCTCGGGCCGAACCTGACAAAGAAATGGGGGCACCCTGCCTCGACAAGCCAGTCAAGAAGTAAATGTCTACTGTGGTCAAGGGGATAGATTTGCCCCTAATCTGGAAAACTTGATTGATAGGATCCCAAGCATCGAGCAAATACTGCAGTAGGTTGATCTGCTGTCTCATGCTAGAGATGCGGAAGAACTTCAGCAAACCACAGTTCCGCAGCGCGTTCACTGTAACAGGATCATGTAGGGCAATCATTTCCTCTTCTTCATGTTCTTGTTCTCGCCATGTAAGGGTCATTTTTCTCCAATATCTCTGCAAAAACAAACAAGAGAGGAGATTAAACCCTGATTTTGATGAGAAACAGGGAAAAATTCCATTAAAAACTGTGCAACAACTTTCCTTTCTGCGCCCAATGCACCTACACATGTGTTATGGGTATGTTGAATGTCAAGTTACCTTCATGATGACCCACATTCAGCGCAGGTTTCGATATGCCCAGGGTGCGTTGATGGCAGAACGCACCCATCAAACCCTAGGGGCTCAGAAAAGCAGAGAATGAAGCACAGAATGCAGAAAGGAAACCATGAAATGAAAGAGCTCAGGTTTAGCTCCTACCTGGTCCAGACGGCGCCAAGAATCGTGCACAGAATCTCCCGAAATCAGCTGATGAAAATCAAGGGGGAAGAGGCACCTCCAAAGCTCCAACAAACCAAGTTCAAATGAAATGGTAAAATGAGAGGTAAAAACACTTTTTAATTGCTTTTAACATAGTTCAAAGTAAAATATTAGTGTTTTAATCTCGTTTCCAAGCAAATGTTGTTCATTTCTAACTAGTTTGATGTAGCAATTGAAGATACAGTACTATCTTTGAAAAGCAAAGCTATTTATGGTAAAAAGTCAAAACAAGACCATCTTATCGAGCAGTTTTAGCACATAGTTCATGCTCGTTAAAAAATAAACATAATACTGAGCAAGTGTTTCAATCCGCGTTTAAGCTTGTTAAAAAATGAACTATCCTCCGGTAAATAACCACTGTGAATGTAACATCATCAGCCATTAAAGCCTTGGTTGTGTTTGCACCGTCACCTCCACTTTTCCATTGGCCGATCATTCACCTCCATTTGATTGTTTACACATTTTGAGGAACAGCTGCGAAGAGTGATTTCACTAGCCATCCTTGTGACATTGCCGTGATTGGAAAATTCCAACCCTTACCTGGAATCAGCTGCTACCCATTTTATCACTCTTTCCTCAAAAGACAAGTCTTCATTAAGCTCTTTTCATCTGACTCGTAAAATATGAAAAGATTGCCGAGTTTTGGCCTTCCAGCTCGTTAAAGCGACAGGAAGAGCTATCCCTCCTCTAGATTTTAATCTTTTTGGACCTGAGGGATTATTGCACAAAAAGATCGAGCGCTTGTTTTTTTCGGCTCGTTAAAACTATCGAAAATTCATCCCTTCTGTATTATTTTATACTTTTTTGGACTTAAGGGATTAGATGACGAAAAAGGAATTTCGGAGTTAACTTTACGTACCTTTTCAGACTCTCTAAAAATGAAAAGGACCGAGTTATCTTTGCCGTTAGACTCGTTAAAAACATTAATAGCGACAAACTTGTCTTTAGACGAGAACGAGTTTCACTATCGTTAGGCTCGTTAAAACATAGTGATGGGTTTGCCCGAAGGGAAAATTATAGAACAAGCATATGTTATTCTCCTTAAGCTTGACAAAAATAAAGAGGTACTGGTCAGCAATGACTGGGGAAAAATTGGGAAGAAACTCAAAGAACCTTTATTGGTAGCAAGTCGCTCTTGAACATGACACTTCCACTCCGTGCCTAAGTCGGGTTGGGTTGTTTCATTCACCGGTCACATCACCATGGTCTCGCCATACCATCCACATTTGGGGTAAATGCTACCGATCCATCACATAAGTGTCGCCGACATGTTCAAGAGAAGTCATCCAGAGAAGTCAACAGTGTCCCATCCACTGCCATACATTATACTTCATTCTTTCATGACCGCCACCCTGAACCATATATCATCAGATTGTTTTCACCTCCATCAAAATCATTTGCCCCGTTCCATGTCATTGATGTGGGATTCATCAAGGCCCTCCTTTGAGAGATCGCTTCTTGTCGACATCAGCTCATTATCCAAGAAGTTGATCTAGGAGCACCCCATTCAGTACTTTGAAGCTTGCATGCCTCAATGGAAAGTTTCTCACTTCCGGCGACAGGTATACATCAATGACCTTCGACCGAAAGATTTTGCGTGGTGTTCGACGCCAAGTCCTTTATTCACACCACATGAATTGTACTGCAGTACCTTGAGGGTCATCATCCTTATCGGTGATTCCTCTCGCGCTTGTTAACAGTTTACATCATCGACTGGTAATCAAGCAATGTCTTTCCATGTTCGACTTCAAAACATTTCTCACATGGATCGACTTGTACTTTGAGTAAAGATCGGATGAGATTGAAGACCCCGCATCTAGTTTCATCCATCCAGGCTGCGATATATATTTAGGAAAAATAAAGACATTGACATGTACAGCGTTACAGCACAGATGATCATCCTACCAAAAGGATGATGACTTCATCAGAATCATCAGTCTACCATCAGACGATTGTCTGTCCTATGTACATAAAAATGAATTTATAAAGCTGAGCATGGGAATGCCCGCCTCAGCTAGATCATGAAAAAAGTATGAAAATAATGTATTATATTGTATCTTATTACAGGTCTCCTCCCAGCATTGAAAGAACTTCGGATCCTCCTAATAAAGCATTTCACCCGATAAACGGCCTCATACTTTAGGGGGCAATTGTTATAGAAATTTTTGTGCCTTACAGCTCAAAGCATGAAATGTCCATAATCCAAGGGATCCAAAGTCCCTAAAAGTGTTGTTCCTGCCCCTAAAGGAACAAGGTCAACCAATGACAGCTTCTCCCAGAAGTTCTCCACCAGAAACTGCTCAAAACTAGTCAAATCAGGATCAATTCAGAAGCTCCACTAGCTGCCTGCGTTGCAAAGCACCCAAATGCACTGGCTAGGTGCGTTGCAATGCAATTGAATGCACTACCCAGGTGCGTTGAGCGGGAAATGACAAGTGGCAGAGTCATTCAACGAGGTGGAGAGACAATGGAAGCTTCCAGAATCTTCTCCAATGACACTTGCCTCACTGAATTCAACCAGTGATGAGTAAGAGGCTCTCAGTCTCCAAGTAGAAGCAAGAACTGACAGAGAGAAGCCAAAAGTCAAAACATAAGTTGAATCATCCTCTCTGCTTACATCTATATATGGATCCCTCACCCAAAGATTCAGAGGCTGGAATTTTGTACTTTGCAGAGAATTGTTGTTGGTTTGAGATTGAGATTAGTACATTGGGTGATTTATGCTTTGTTGGAGGTGAGGAAGGGATTCCTTTGCTGGGAGGTAGATGCTGGATCGGGACTCACTTGGTTGTATCTCCTCCTGGATCTTCTTATTGCATTAATAAAACTATTTGAGTTTCTTCTACATGCTTGTGTATCAGTGATGTTTTGTTATATTTGCATGTTTAGCTTAATCTGATCCTAAGCTTTTTATGAATGTAAATCTATATCTTCGTGTAGTTTCTCTCTTCTGTGATCTTGCAGGAATTTGGTGAAGCTGGGCCGGTAAGGGAGCAGGGAGCAGGGAGCTATTGAAGAGAGGAGCAATTGGATCAACAAACTAGCGCAAGACACAGGTTAGTTTATCCTTCCTCTTCGTTTACATTTCATAAAGAAGAATACACAAGTAGTTTTCCTTGTTTGTTGCTAAGGCACTATCACACCTTAGAGTGGGATAGGGGCATTTTGAATAGATACTTTTCCCAACAACAATGGCACAGGGGTGAATGGCTGTAGAGAGATTTGGCTGAGCCATTCTACGGTCAGGTGAAACGTGGAAGCCCCATCCTGGGTTTGGATTTTGCATCATTAGTTAAATTTTATATCTCTCAGTATTTATATGAGTATTATGATGGATTATATGTAGTGTATATGGTTGTGATTTCATTGGTATTTATGTCCCTACTATGTTGGTTATGTATGTATTTTATGACAACAATTATGTATGGCTCTCATCATGTTATTACTTGTTATTGAATGATCAATGTATCTATGACCTAATGGATGAAATGGCAGCTAATGTGATAATGAGACAATGCTTCATAGTGAATCTCAAATAAGTATGAGACCCCTATGCTCAGATCTGTTATTTACACCTATAGGTTGCATATTTACTAAGTGTTTGACAAAATGTCTATCATGGTTAGGCTTGGTTAGGTCAAGCCCTTGATCAAGTTTTGTGTTAGAGGCTTTTCCTTGGTGTCATTTAATGTCTTGGAGAGTCTCATCAAGTTCTAGGCATTGGTTTTGGGACTAGCCCTAAAAACGTGACTTAAATCTCGCAGTCTCTGGCACAATACTAACTAATAGAGACTGCAGTCTCTCCCTTGTAGGAATTGTGGGAGAAAATATAGGTTTACAGTCACATGCATTCCTTTTCATGGGAGCGACTCTGGGTTTAATTCATGTAAGTTCTAGGTTGACTCAGGGGTTGAGCACCTAAAGTGGTGGATTAGCTCCTGGGGGTCCTAAAGCACCTGAGGGAGGTCTGTAAGGTCTTGTTTAGTCAATTCCAATTCCTTAAGGTCACATAGGAGGTTGAATCCAATCATAGTAGCCTCTCGTCACATGTTTACCCCGGCTGGTTGATTGCTTGGGTAGATGTGGGAGGAGGGTGTTACAGAGTGGTATTAGAGCGTGGTTGTGCTCTCCTTAGGCTGTATGTTGATCATGCTTTCATATTGGTTTCATATGTGTTCCTTATGCATGTATTCCATGTGCTTGTTGCGTTTACATGGTGCTGATCATGGTTGTAGTGATGTCACCCTGTGAAGGTTGAAGGTTTTGTCATGGAGTATGTCTTCATGTGTGTATGGTTGATCATCCATTACTAGGCACATTAGTGTTCACCTATTATCAAGTGCACATGAAGTGTTTGTTTTTGTCATGCATGAGGTCATGGTTGTGTAGTTGGTATGCTCATGCATTACTGACTAGACCCTAGCTAGAATGATGTGTATATGGTTTTGCGCTCATGTGTTATATGTCTATATGCAGTTGTTATGCATGTATGGTCTTGGTTATAGTCATGCATGAAATGTAGGTCAAACATTCCTTGTGAAGTCATTGTATGCAATTTAGGTCATCGTGATGCTATTGATTTTTATGATGCTAATGTGTTTGGTGAGATAAAATAGGAGATGTAGATCATTAAAGTGAAGTTGCAGCATTAGACTTTGGGGTAAGAGAAAACCACCATACAGGTATTGCATGTTTGGCATGCATGTATGTAAGTTAAGGGTTGTCATATGCATTACGCTTATATACATTAGTTTTATGTAGATTTCTCTTGATGTTATGGTTACATTCATGATAGATGCTAGTTAACTAGTGTAGTTATATGCACATGTGTCGGATAGTCAAGAATGATAGTAACTTGTAGTTGTATGCATTTCTATTATTGTTTTATATTAGATAACCTGATGATTATGTTATGTCATGTTGTTGATGAGTATGTTATAGGTTAACTTGTTGTTTGTCAAGTCCCTATACTAGTAGTGTAACCCCTTATTGTTATTAGTACAACCCCCTTATTATATTGTTGTGCCCATGTAGTCCCCATATTGTTATTATTGTGCCCCATAGAAGCCCACTATTTTTATTAACGTGCCCTTACATTATTATTGTTATGTCGGCTCTGATTATATTATGACCTCTTAGACTCCTATATATAGAAAGGAGGTCTTGTCATTTGTATCATCCAAGAATTATTCATTTGTGTAATGTAAAGGAGGTTCCCCCCTTGAAGGGGCTGATTGATAAGGCATTGATCTATCTTTTCTATCTTTTTGTGAGTTGGTTTCATAACATTTGGTATGAGAGCTTTGGATTCTAGGGTTTCACCACTCCAAATAGGTCATCGTGGAAGTTTTGTTATAACATTTTTGCTACAAATTTTCAGAAGCTATCAAAAAAACCCATTTGAGAAGAAATCAGTCTGAACCTAGGGTCGAAAATTAAAATCTTGTGTCGCTATATTTTAGGAGATATGATCTGATGCATTTAGGGTTTTTGCAAGCTCCACAATTCCATCTCAAATAGGTCATCACGAAATTTTTGCTATAATTTATTTTCTACGAAGTTTTAGATTTTGAAATTAAAACCCACATGAGCCGACATCAAGGTGAAGCTTAGACCCAAATTTTAGATCTTGTTTCTCTATATTTTCGGAGATACAGTGCAATACATTTAGGGTTTCTACAGGCTCCTGAATTACATCCTAAACAGGTTACCTTGGGAAAGTCATCATAACTTTCTCTCTAAGCATCAAATTGAAATTTCGTAAGAAGTTACAGAAAGAGGACGGACTGTAGTTTTCTATCCTAAGGTTGAAATGGTAACACGAGGCACTTCATACAAGTTCGCTCTACTAAAAAAGTATATAAGCAGGTCATCTTAGGAGATTGCGCATAACACTTTCTTGGAGAATCCAATTTCGATTAGACTGATAGCATTGGAAAGAGGACACGAAGGGCTACTGTAGGTCATAATTTCAAACCTTGGAGATCTGAAATTTTGAAGATACAACATATTCAATATCGAGCTCTTAAAATCAAGAAAAATAATGACTCGAATCAAGAAAATAGAAACACCAAGTAAACAAAAATGGATGGATGATTTGAAGAATGCGATCTAAACTAAGATAAATAGTTTTATCTATGTCATGGAAGTTGATATCAATGGTATGAAAGCATATTGAAATAAAGGTATGGAAGATTTGAAGAAAAACATGGAAGGTTTGAAGGAAGTTGGGACAAACCTACTACAAGAAAGGCCTCCTAATGGTGAAAAGGTAGTAGAGGAAACTCATGATGAGAACAAAAGTAATGCTAATCATGATTTCATAGAATCTAATGTTGGATAGAAGACCCAGCATATTCCAAATATAGATATGAGGAATTTTGATGGCAAGGATCCCATAACATGGATACTACATATGGAGAAATATTTTGATCTACATAATGTGCAAAACATACAAAAGGTACGTGTTGCATATTTATATTTAGAATCAAATCAGTTTATATGGTATAGAAGGATTTTTTCTCGTAAACAACTTATCACCTGGTCAATTTTCATGGAGGAAATGATATCACATTATGAGAATACAAAGAGCAGCACCTTCTTTAGCTAATTGATAAATCTCAAACAAAAGGGTTCAATGGTAGAGCACATTGAGCACTTCCAAAAATTGAATATAAGGGTAAATGATATTCTAGAGAAGCATAGGATTGAAGTCTTCATAGGGACTTTAAATGATAACATCCAACATGAGGTTCACCTTTGGGAACCTAATTCATTGGATACGACATACAGGTTGGCAAGAAAAATTGAAAGCAAAATTATGGCAACAAGGAAGCCTACCACTCATAACTATAAAGATGGAATTGTTGTTGCTCCTAGCCTTTCACCACCTACAAGGTTGACACCAAAACAATTGGAAGAAAAAAGAGCAAAAGGGCTTTGTTACAATTATGATAGAAAATACACTAAAGGTCATAAGTGTGCTAAGCAGAAATTAATTTACATAGATGGGGAAGAGGAGCAAGAAAAAGAACAAGAAACATCAAAAGAAGAATATATACACCAGGAACAAACCCTGGAGAAAGAAGAAATGAATCTGATGATATCTTGTAATGCATTGGACGAAATCACAACTCCTCAAACTATCGATATAGAAGGACATATCAAGAAGAAAAAGGAAATAGTGTTGATTGACTCAGGTAGTACCCATAATTTTATTCGTTGTAAAATAGCCAAGGAATTGAATTGCTTCCTATATCCAGCTCCAGAGTGCCAAGTGATGGTTGCAAGTGGAGGAACCATAAATTTCTCTGGAAAGTGCCATAATATCAAGCTATCCATGGGAGAATATGAATTGAATATCCAAATGCTTTCCATTCCAATGGGTGGTGTTGATGTTGTACTAGAAGTCCAATGGCTACAATCCTTAGGTACAATAGCATTTAATTTTCAAGAACTTTTCATGAAATTTTCTTCAGAAGGAAAGGAAGTTGAATTAAGGGGTATCACAGGGAAACCGGGAAACATAATCAGCTCTAACGGAATGACAAAGCTTCTAAAGAAAGAAAAACGAGGTGTTATTGCAAAATTATGTTCTCTAGAGGTTCCCACGTTGAAATCATCTATTTTTCCAGGTCTCCAAAAAGTCTTGGACAATCATTCCAAGGTATTTGAGACTCCTAAAGGCCTCCCACCTATTCGTGATCATGATCATGCTATTCATTTGATTCCAAGAAGTGTTCCTCCAAACATCAGGCCTTACAGATATCCATATGCCCAAAAGACTGAAATTGAACGTATGGTTGGAGAAATGATAGCGGTTGGTATAATTATCAAACCAAATTCGATAAATGAAGAAAGTGGTGAATGGAAGAAGGACGAAGAAGTGTCGTCACTCATTCAAAAGTTGTAGAAGACCCCAGTTCAAACAATATTGCAAGAACTTGATGAGGAAGGAAAAATCATATTGGAACCTGGAGCAGTCAAAGAAACAAGATCCCGACAGCTACGAAATTGATCAATTTCAGAGTATCTCATCAAGTGGAAGAACTTACCCGCTGAAGATTCCACATGGGAGGACAAGAATTTTATACAAAAGCATCAAGAACTACTCAAGTGTTGAGGACAACACTTTTTGAAGGAGAGGGGCATGTTAGGTCCTTATACTACTATTGTAACCCCTTATCGTTATTAGTACAACCCACTTATTATATTGTTGTGCCCATGTAGCCCCCATATTTTTATTATTGTGCCCCATAGAAGACCACTATTTTTGTTATTGCCCTTACATTATTATTGTTATGTCGCCTCAGATTATATTATGACCCCTTAGACTCCTGTATATACAAAGGAGGTCTTTTCATTTGTATCATCCAAGAATTGTTCATTTGTGTAATGTAAAGGAGGTTTCCCCCTCGAAGAGGCTGATTTCTAAGGCGTTGATCTATCTTTTCTATCTTTTTGTGAGTTGGTTTCATAACATTAATGTTATACATTGACAGTTAGCTTGACAATTAGGTTATATGTTGTTGATGATCGTGATATATAGCTTATGGTTGTTATATGCTAGTAATTTGATGATTAGGATTATTTCATTAAGATCTTGATGTCATATGTATCATGCAAAATTGGATTGGCCTATGCAAGGGGTTAGGGTTACGACGTTCAAGTATGAGTCGACTTATTGTGTTTCATTGTGTGTTACTAATCTAGAACGATCGTACATATGTGATTGCTATGCATAAATGATAAATGCTTATGATTTTAGGATATGAACATGTTATTTAATTAGTGTTATGGATATCGTGATCTCATTTATTTTTGTTTGACATGTGTTAAAGCTTTATCTTCCTAACTAGATTGATTGTGTAGACAAGATAGCCTCCCCTAAGATACATTAAGGTACGAGCTTTCTTATGTTGTCTATTTAGTGTTTGAATTTTTGAGTATGTGGAGTGTTTAGTGTCTATTATGTCGTCTAGTTGAATTATTTAACTTGGTATGTTTGCAAGTTGGTTGAACGTTTTCAATGAATTGCATAATAAGAGTATGTGTTCCAATGATGTTGTTTAAGAGGATTGTACGAACACATATGTGTTGAGATAGTTGATATGTACTTGAGTATAGTAGGTGATAGTTGTAGCATTATGTCTAATGACTATGAGTTGACTATGGATTATGACATGTTTTTTAGTCTTGGTAAAGGTTGATTTCAATTGATAGATATGATTGTCTTGATATTTGGAACATGTGGTTGACATGTATGAGAAGTTGCAGGAAGCATGTTGGTATTAGCCTGAAAAGGTAATGGTTGATGTGTTTATATCACTAACAGTTGGGTGATGTGATAACACATAATAAGCCTCAAATTGCAACAACATAAAAAGGTAAAAGGAAGGAGTTGGACAAGAATTCCTTTGGCTATGTTTGGAAACCCTAATTCAAAATGAATGAGTGCTTTTCCTACAAGAAGTCTTCTAAACCTTGATTTTGTTTGACATTATGTGGATATGTGCTACAGTCCTGAACATGTACTTGACAGGTATATTAGTCAGTCTTTAGTTATAGGTGGATCTGTCAAAGGATTGGAGTCCCTTGAGAGATGGTGTGGATGTGTTCAGTTGCAAGCAACGTGCTTGGCACAAAAAAATGAGGTAATTGGTGTATTGTTATGTTTATTTATGCACTAACAATTATGTGTCTATGACAGTATGATGTAGGGAGTTTCACGGCAAGTGAGGTTGCCATGAAATCTCGAAGAAGGTTCAAGCCAAGCTTTCCTTGGGAACCATGGGGATTGAATTATGGTGTTTGTTGTTCGTATTGTGCTTTTAGTCTTTTTTTTTATTTTCTTGCACTTGAATTACAAATTTATTTATGTCTAGAGTATGGACATACCACTTTGTTTGTGGATTCGTGTTGTTATTGGTTTTCATGGTTTTCTTCTTGTTGTTGTTTCCATTCTTTCCTTTTATGTTTTGAAATTGGGGAATTGGTTGGGAAAGAGGAAAAGTTGATGGAGCTCGGGGTAATTTGTGTGGTTACCAATAGGTAATGTAAGACACAGATGAAGCTTCGTGTATGAGCAAGCACAACGGAAGGTAACACTATGACAGTCAGTTGGACTGGTTGGGTCCATTGTGGTAAATGGAAGATGACAGAACAATCATGGGAAATATAATCAAGAAAAGGTAAAGTAAATGGATCTAAGGTGTTAGATACCTTGGCTATGTTGGGACTGTTGTTCTCAATATTGCACATGTGTTGCCTGAATAAAGTAAGTTCTCTTAATCTTGAACTTATAATATCTAGAAATTTTGTTGTGATCATGATTATGTTGATGTTTATATATGTATCGTGTAGGCTTGTATGATTGTCATGTCCGACACGGTGATCATGAATCATGATTATTTTATGCTAATGTTTATATGTACATGTGTATGTATGTATGAAGTTGACTGACGAGATCATTATTATTTTATGATGTATGTATGTGTACATGTATCTATGTCACTATCTGACAAGGTTATCATGTGGAGGAATTATTGCTTACACAGAAAAATGACATGAAGAGGTTCTTGGTCTTACGAGGAATCAAGTGGGAAGAATAGTCATGACAAATATACGAGTTCAGTATCATGTGGTTATGAGTTGATATCATGTGATTATATTATGTGTATGTTATGGATAGGCTATACTGAGGGATATATCAATGGAATGAAAGCAGTGTGGACTACGACATGTTGAGACAAGCATGGATGACACTGGAAGCAAGGTTGCTTGGTAGAGGTAGTGTGGTTTTTGATGTGTAGTATTATTGTTGTGCATATGTCGTACATGTTGTACATGTTGCACATGTGATGTTGTGTGCATGTGGTGTGGTGTATATTTAATGTGTGTACATGTTGATTATGTATTGTTATGTACATGGTGTAGTACAGATACTATTGTATGAATGTTGCATATTCAGTGATGGGCATAGATGGTGCTATGTACATGTTGGATATGCATTGTTGTGTACAGATGATGTTATGTACATGTTGGAAATGCAGTGCTATGTACAAGTGGTGTTTCATGCATGTTGTACATGTGGTGCTATATACATATGGTGTGGTGTGCATGATTGTACAAGTGGTGTTGTGTTCATGTGGTGTTATGTACATGTTCTACAAGTGGCGTTGTGTGTAGGTGGTGTTGCGTACATGTCTTGCATGTGGCTTGTGTACATGTGGCGTCGCATATATGTTGTGTGTGTAGTACTGTGTACATGTGGTATTGTGTACACGTTGTATAGTGGTGCAGTGTATATATGGCTTTGTGTACATGTTTTGCAGGTGGTGTCGTGTACATGTGATGTCATGCACAAGTTGTGCAGGTGGGATTGAGTACATGTGGGATTGAGTGCATGTCGTACATGTTATGTTGCAAACATACAGTATTATGTATGTGCATTGTGTAGTCATGGTATCGTGACATATGCATTCATTTTGTTTCACTCTAGACACATATTTGTGTTATGTTGTACGTCAGGTGTAGGTGCATGTATTGTGTTGTACAACAGATGTAGGTGTATGTATTGTGTTGTGTTGTATACTGGGTGTATTTGTTTTCATTTTGTGGTGTCAAGTGTTGTGTGTGGATGAATGTCTTTTGATGTACATTGTGCTCGTATACATACATACACTAGGTGTAGGTGTATGTGTTGTATGTCAGGTATAGGTGCATGCATTGCATGGTGTTGTATGGCGTGTGTCGTTGTATGTGTGTGATGCACACTATGTGTATGTGCACCTGGTGGACGAGAAGGCACTAGGTGTTTGCTGGGGGTGGCAACCGATCCGTTGTGTATAGAAAAAACAAAGGCATAAGTAAGGATCAATGAAGGATAAGTATTAGTGTTGTATTTTAGTTTGACTATGCATATGGTTTATGATTCTGGTCTATGATGATTGCATGTGATCTATGACTATGTTTTATGATGATTACATGTGATTTATGATTTTGATCTATGATATTTATGTTTTGAGCTAACTTGATGTGATTTTTTTATACATGATGCTAGTTTGACTTGTCATGACAGAAAGTAAATAAGACTGAAAGTGTACTTTATTGACGAGCTACTAATGAGGTATGATTTGAGTTTATTTCAATTTATTTTGAATCTAATGGAAGTTATGTGCTTGGTACAGGAAAGCATGAACATGCTCTGTTGGGTGGCTGAAATTGAATGCAATAATTAGTAGCGTCAGGAAAAGGAATTGGAAAATGCAGTAGTATGTTGGTAAAGAACTTCAAGAACAG
This sequence comes from Pinus tabuliformis, assembly GCA_031772625.1. Lineage (NCBI taxonomy): Eukaryota > Viridiplantae > Streptophyta > Pinopsida > Pinales > Pinaceae > Pinus > Pinus tabuliformis. The sequence continues at coordinate 1,255,763,081 of CM062804.1, forward strand.
GGCCATTGTGGGATACTAGTACCCAATTATGTCCATTTATTTCCATGAGCATGCTATGGCTGATATGATCATTTTTAGGTAGGTATATGCCTTGGGTTTTGTATCTTCCGATAAAAGGAAGCCTTGCCAAGGGATGGACTACGAACGATGGGGATGCAAGCGGAACTTGGAAGGTGAGTGACTACACAGAAGGGTTGGCCGGATTGCCTGAAGGATTGTGTAGGAGAGAGGGGAAGATTGGGGATGGATTGTTTTTGGTCATGAGCATTTCCAGATGGAATCATATGCACATTGGGAGTGCGCCCTGGAACAATGTGCCAGTAACTGTTCACTGAGAGGACAAGTGGCACGAGATTGCAGCGCTAGACATTGGATGCATCTTTGACTTTGACAGTGGATTCTGAACTTCCTAGGAAGGAGGTGAATCCTAGTATTACTTTGAGGGTGGAGGTGTGAGTCTCTGGATTCCCTTGCTGCAGATAGAGGCATTATATACTTTATTTGTTGGTTGAGAAAATGTGCATATGTATATATGTGTATATTATTGTCAATAATCTATCGAGATAGTTTATAAAGCTCCACAGATAATATGGTTATTTTCTGGTTGAAGAAAATGTGTATGTGTATATGTGGATTGTAAATACATAATGAGTTGTGTTATAAACCTCCAATAAATGGTATGTTTTTCATGTTTTAGTAGATGGTCATTGTAAATACTGCAACAAACTGTGTTATAAAGCTCCATGGTTAGTATTTTTTTTTTTTCAGTGGTCTTGTTGGTTATAGGTGTCATTGAACACCGAGGACGGTGGTCCCCAAGGGGGAGGGTTCTGTAACAACCTTGGCGAAAATTTCATGAAATAAAAGTTAAAAACAATAACCACGGATGAATGGGACACGTATTCCAAGCTGAATTTTGGGCAAGACATCCTAGGGGGTGTTCATTTAGTTATTTATGGCTAAGGACATTGAAAAAGGAAATGGCTAAGGCTTTGGAAAGGGAAAATGGCATTTTGGCACAATTATTTTTGAAAATAATGGAAATTAGGAGAAAAGGAAGGTGAAAGGTCACAGGTTGCATGTGAGGAGGAAATTGAAGGAAAATAATGGAAAATGGAGAAAATAGAAGCCTCATTAATAAAAACGCTTTTGAGGATCATTGGGAAAGACTTGTTTAGTTTAGTGTTGGAGCTCTCTCATTATTCTCTCTCTCTCTTTCATACTCTTGGATACTTAGAGTTTCTTGGAGCACTCTTGGAGGGTGTGGCATACTTGGAGTTTTGAAGCAAAAAGGAAAAGGAAGAGCGGGAAAGTGCAAGAGGGCTTCAGGATCAACAACTATAACATTTTTTCTTTCAGGTGTGAAGTTGCATGTATGATTTTTTCACTAGTTTTGGCATGCATGGCGCATGCGTGTGGATTCTTGGTCATGATTGGTCACTAGCATTGAGGATTTTTTGGATTGACAGTGGATTGCCTAACCTTGTCATTTCCTGGATAACCATGGTGATTATGGGCTTACTTTCAATTCTTGTATTGATTGGTTATTATGTTTCATTTAGCTTGGGTTGGCTTATTAGTTCTTGGAAGCCTTGGTTGGATAAATGCTAAAGAAGCCCTGTAACAACTTGGGTTGAGTTACTAGTATGGAAACCTTGGTTAGACAAACGCTCTGGAAGCCCTGTAACAACTTGGGTTGAGTTACTAGTCCTGGAAGCCTTGGTTGGACAAACACTTTGGAAGCCCTTGGTGGGTTGAATTACTAGTCCTGGAAGCCTTGGTTGGAAAAACACTATGGAAGCCTGAAAAAAATTGTGGGTTGTATTACTAGTCCTGGAAGCCTTCGTAGGATAAATTCTCTAGAGCCCAGTGGTAGGCATAGGTTGATTACTAGTCCTGGGATCTGGTTCGGAACAAACTCTCTAGAGCCCTAGCAGGCTGGGATAGAGACCGATCTGATGATGGTTTTGTGATGTCTGACCATGAGGTGGATGGCCTTTGGAAGCCCTAGATGAGTTTTGATTGATGTGTTCTATGAGATCCCACATTCATGCCTGGAATATGGCATGGGGGTGAATGGCTGAAGAGAGATTTGGCTTAGCCATTCTACAAATAGGTGGAATGTGGAAATCCCATCCGGGGTTTGGATTTTGCATCATTAATGAAAGGTGATATTTTCTGGTATTTCTATGAGTATTATGATGGATTATATGTGGTGTATATGGTTGTGATTTCATTGGTATTTATGTCCCTACTTTGGTGGTTATGTATGTATTTTATGACAATATTTTTGTATGGCTCTCATCATGTTACTACTTGTTATCGAATGATCAATGTATCTATGACCTAATGGATGAAATGGCAGCTAATGTGATAAGGAGATAATGCTTCATAGTGAATCTCAGATAATTATGAGACCCCTATGCTTAGATCTGTTATTTACACCTGTAGTTTGGATATTTACTAAGTGTTTAACAAAATGTATGTCATGGTTAGGCTTGGTTAGGTCAATCCCTTGATCAATTTTTGTGTTAGAGGTTTTTCCTTGGTTTCATTTAATGTCTTGGAGGGTCTCATTAAGTTGTATGCATTGGTTTGGAGACTAGCCCTGAAAAAGTGGCTTAAATCTCAGAGTATCTAGAATAGAACTAGCTAATAAAGGTTGCAACCTCTCCCTTGTAGGCATTGTGGAAGTGACTGTAGGTTTACAGTCACATGCATGCCTTGTCATGAGAGTGACTCTGGGTTTAATTCATGTAAATGCTAGGTTGACTTAGGGGTTGGGCACCTGGAGTGGTGGATTAGCCCATGGGGGTCCTTAAGCACCTAAGGGAGGTATGTAAGGTCTTGTTTAGTTGATTCCACTTCATTAAGATCAAATAGGAGGTCAAATCCAATCATAGTAGCCTCTCGTTACATGTTTACACCGGATGGCCAGTTTCTTAGGTAGATGTGGGAGGAGGGTGTTACAATAACCATTAAAGAGTTCATCACAATGCAACATGATTATTGATGAATGTTGTAATGTGACATAAACATTGATGAATATATCATGTTCACATAAGTCAACAAAGATAAATATCACAATAGATATAACTGTATTATAAATCACTTAGTCTCATAATTTAACTATGGCCAACCTGGTTTAACCATGGCTAACTACAATTGATCATGGGTGACTATGGTTAAGTGTGGTTAACCATAGTTGACCATTGACTTTGCTACTAAACTATTCAATGGCCCAAATGCACAATTGAGTGAAGAATATCCTTCAAACATGATGAACCATATTTAACCATGATTAACTGTAACTAAGCATAGATCAATATGGTAATCTAACTCAACCATAATGAAACACGAACTATGAAAATTAAGCATAGTCAACAATAATCAAACATAGTCAAACATACTCAACCGCAATCAACCATAATAATACCAATATTGCATTTTAATATTATTAATTCTCACAATAATATATGATATGTAATATCCATTGGAACTTTATAATATAATAAAATATAACATATTATATGTATCTCGAAGAAACAAACTATAAACATAACATAATATACTATTATGAATAAATTTACTTTATATTATTTTATTTATTTAGGTAATAATTAATAAATAAATTTGATAAATATTATATAATAATATTATAGTATAAATAACTCAAATTATTATTTGCCCACGGGGCTTTGGATTGATGGTGAATGGGTGCTTTGTTAAGGCATTCCTTGCGATAGGTCACCGGTTCAAATCCCCCGTGGGTGCTTAGGTAGTATAAAAAAAAAAAAAAACTCAAATTATTATTTATATACTATTTATTTAATATCTAATATAATATAATATTTGTATTTATGTTTATAAATATTATATTATTACCCTTTAATATCTCATAAATTATTATTTTATATAATAAAAAAAATAAAAAATAAAAAATTAGTGTTATAATATAATATTATAAATAAATTTAATTGTTAATTATTTTCCTTTTAAATATTTGTATTTATTTATTAAAATATCAAAAATATGTTGCCAAATGAGCCATTTAGGAGTTCTCTTAATGTTATTTCATTGCATTCTTATGTCAAAGCCATCTTCACACAAAAGTTTGTACCTAAAAAATTATATCTATATTATTTTTAATAAAAACAAAAAGGATACGTATGTTGCATTTAGAGATAATATGTGTGCAAGCGCAAGAAAAATTATAAACAAAATATCAGATTAATTATTCCTCTTAAAATCTTGAAAAGTCTAATAGAGAGCAATATGGTAGAAATAGATAAATTGAGAGTTAGGCCTAGATTCATGATTATATTTGTGGTATGACCATTTTAGATTTTAGTCGTGATGGAAGTTCCTTGTTCCAACCCGACTCTTGATTTTGAAATCTTATCTATAAGTCTATTATTATCTTTGTAGATATGGGACAAAAATGTATGTGAAGAAGAAATGTCTAGATTGAGAATTTCATCATATAACATATGTATATAAATATATTGAGAGAAACCCCTTTCCACATCTATTGAATAACCATAAATTGTAGTTGAATTACATCGAATTCTTGCATTAGCTGCAAGACTAGTTTTAAAGATGTCAATTCATAGAAGTTATTGGTTTCTAGACTAATTCCATCTTTAAAAGAATGACTATGATCTCGAACATGGCTAAGAGGTTCTCTTGGGTATTGTTTTCTATCTTTTTGGACCTAAGGGACTACCTACGAAAAGGGGCATTTGGATTTTTCTTTTCACCTCTTTTTCAAACTCTCTAAACATGAAAAAGATGTCGAAATTTTCCTTCACTAGACTCATCAAAACATCAAACAATGATGGACTCGTCAAAACATCAAACAATGATGGACACGTTGATATGACAGGGTCGAACCACTCCTTCTCAGGATTCGTTAAATATACTCAGAGGGATTCATCTGAAGGATGAACTTACAGATCAAGTATATGTTATCCTCCTGAAGCTTGTTAAAAAATAAAGAGGTACTAACTAGTATGGTTGGGGAAATTGGGAAAACAAGGAAATTTGTTTGCTAATGGCAGCGAGTCACTCTTGAACACAACACTCTTCCACTTCATCTCTGTGGCTGTTAGGTTGGGTAATCTGCTTGTCTTTTTGTTATCATACCATTTTTAGAACCTCCATTTCGGTTTTGGGTCAATGCTGCCAACTTCATTTAGTGTTGTTGGTGTGTTGAAGAGAAGTCATTCAGCTAATCTCTGGTACAATACTCTTAAGCCTTCATTTCATGTTTTCCTTTCCTGATCCAGTTCCATGTCAGCATTATTCTGATCGTTCTGTCTCAATCATGATACTTGTTTTGTGTTGTTGATGGGGGATACATCAAGGCCCTCCTGCGACGAGTCCCTTCCTATCGACATCAGCACATCATCCAAGAAGTTGACTTAGAAACACACCTTTGGTACTTTGGTGTTTCCATACATAAATGGAAAGTTTCCTCGCTCTCGGTGACAGTTTTACATCAATGGCCTTCGAATGAAAGATTTTGTGTGGTGTTAGAAATCAACTCATTCATTTACACCATACATACTGTACTATAGTACCTTGGGATCCACTAACATCATCGATGGTTTCTCTCACGTCTGTTAAAAACTTACATCATTGGCCAGTAATCAGATGGTGTCTACGATGTTTAACTCCAATTCATTGATTCACATAGTTAGACTCGTACATTGGTTGGTCGTGTGAACGAGATGGAAGACGCCGGATCTAGTTTCATCCATCTAGGTTGTGATTTCAAGAATTATACAAGATCACTATGTATGATGGTCGTGATTATATAAACAATCATCTAGTCATGGGTCCACCAATTGCATCTATGGACACATATTTGATCATTGTACATGTTATATTATCTTATGAACTAAGTATGGGTATGCTTCCCTCAGCAAACAAAGATGTCATGTTGTAAATGTATTGATGAAGCTCATCGGTTGTCCTTGATCCCGACTTGTCACAAGGTAAATCACTTTAGTCATCAGTCATCATCTCTGACTTTGTGCTTTAGGGGGAATTATGTTATAGGCCATTTTTTCATATCCAATCAGTGAGCCTCCTAATGGGATCAATTAACATCCTATTCCCCATTGTCACCGTCTTGCACAAATCCCTAAGCATGTTTCCTTCATCCCCCATAATTTCATCCCAAAACTGCATCATCTGGACTAGTTTGAGGACCAACGCTCCTTGTAAGCTTACTAGGGTGCATTCACCAGTAGGTTGCTCCATTATGGCCTGCGTTGGTCACCAATGGGTTGCTCACCTTTGCGCATGTGCTTGTTCTAGAAATACGGGAGAATGATAGATATTTTGGAAGCTTCCCCTTCTAGGAGTTTCCAGAAGTTTTTACAACTACTTACCTTAGATAAAACATTTGAATCTTATCTCATTCCACCTTGGATAAATCACCATCTTATCACTTGAGCTCATCCTCCCATCCCTTTTGTATCTCAAGCCTAGATTGGTAAATGGATGAGAATTCATGAACTACCTATCCTTCCTATATATTTACCTCATTCCATGACCACCTAATTAGTTTTTTGGGTTGGATTTTGGAGAGTGATTCTACCCTTATACTATTTTTTTGAGTGGTCATCATCTCATGCATTTAGGGTGATTAGAGGTGCACAGTGTGACAAGGAAAGGACAAGTCAACAACTTGAAGGAACTCTTCTACAATATCAACTGCTAATTATGGTTCTAATCTCCTTCCATATATATTAATTGAAAGAATTCATTTTCTTCCTATATGTGATGTTGTTATTTCACTTATTTCAATACCATGTTTATCTATTGAATGAAGTACTTAGATGATGCTGCATAGATATTGTAGTTTCTTACCTTGTGTTATCTGACTGTGCAGGTTCAAATTTTGGCATTCAGAGCTAGAATTGGAGCTTCTGAGCTAAAGAAGGAGCAAAGTGTGCAAAGGATTCTAGGTAGGCCTCACTCCATCATCTACTTACTTTAAGGAAAATCATTGTGTTCCTTTTCTCTTTGTTATTATAGGTTAGCGACCGACCTAGGGGAGATACTTTTGTCCGCAATCATAAATCTCGTATAACAAGTATAGAAATCCTACTAATCCCTCTAACCATCCCTTAAGAGGGTTCCCTTATGAGGAACCATCACGAAGTCTCCCATAGAATGTCTTCATTTATTTCCACTTCAAATTGGGAGTGAGAGAATTTTTAAGAGAATTTTTTCTTGCACGTATCGATTAGATTTTAAAATATAAATGGCTTGGACTACACATTAAGGGGTAGTTCCTCTCACCCTAGGTCACGTTAAAGGTATTTTTCTTATCATAGAAGTCTCCTTTCTACTGCACCAAGTTTTAAAGGCCTATTCAATACTTCCTCCTTTACAAGGATTCCTTATCCCTATTGCCATCTAGACCGTTTTGCATGCCTCCTCGGAATATGGGCATTTGACAACGATAGATTTTTCTAGGAGATGACATTAACAACATCATATTAACCCAATAAAATTATTTTTCTAAATAACTTCCCATGTAGGTGTCTTATGACGTCAACTCTGTCACATGAATATGTGGTTTTATTATGGAAATTTAAATTTCTAAATGGTTTTCCACCACTAGAACTACTGACCTCTTCTTTCTTCTTTTGTTAATTCTTTGTAGCCTATTTTGGGAACACAATCCCCCATGGGATTCAATGACGAATCAACTAGTTGTATTCTTCTTTGATTTTAACATTGCAATATTTTAATATGAAAAATGCATAATAACTTTATGGAGGACATTTGAGTAAAAAAAGAATCATATTGTTTGGTTGGTTCCTTTTAACATCACTGATTTAGAACAAGATATGAAGTATTTGAGTTACTTCTTGAAACCATATCAATATAAAAGTATCATTGGAAGTGGTTTATAGCTAAAGTGGAGAAGAGATTCAACACGTAGTTCAACATGTGCTTGCCCAAATGAGGTTGTTTAGTATTGGTAAAAGTAGTTCTAGAAGAGATTCTAATCTACTAGATATTGGTTACCTATGCTTAAAAAGGAATTTTGGAAGCCATTAGGGAAATTTGTTACAAAATTATCTAGTTTGGAGATCAATCAAAGAAATGATTGGTTTTGGTTAATTGGAAAGTGTTGGCATTACCAAAAGTTATTGGAGTATGGGGGCTCAAAAATCCCTTTCACTTCTCAAAACCCTTGTAAAAATGTGTGGAGGCTAATTCAAGGAACAAGTCTATGGGTTTAGGTTGTAATATCTATGTACATATCCTGTAATAATATGGAAGATTAGAATAACAACTCCATCAAACAATTAAATGATGTTCAAATCATTTGAAAGGTTGTTATTAATGCATTCCATTTTCCTGGCAATCGGTTGATTTGGAAAATTAGGAAATGTGATAAAATGCAAATTGGTCTTGACCCTCAGGTGGAAAGAAAAGCTATGGAGAAAGTTTTGTTACATATAAATCAAGAGCTATAGAATAAAGGTTATTATAATCTTTGATGGGTTGCAAACTAGGAATAGAGCATAACTTCAAACCAACAATGACTATCATGGGTGGGGTTTGGTTATGAGGAAATATATGTAGAGGAATAAAAAAGTACAAAAACATCTTTAATTATCATTCTAGTTACTTTACAAAATAATGTCATGATACTTTTAAATTTTTCAATGATTCTTCTAGTGCATTCACCAAATACCCATAAAGCTCTTATGGATTTTTTCATATTAATTATCATTATAATTGATTTAAAAAATAAATCGATCGATACTTTTGAATCTTTTAGTGACTTTTGATGTGTTTTCACAAAAATGTATTTTATCAACAAATGTTAGATGTGTGATATTTCATCATATTCATATTAACAGCTCTTTAATACTAGAATTTCCTTTTGATTCTTTAGTAATCTACTTAATTTTTTTGTAAACCATGGTGAATTGATAACTTGTTGGAGTATGTTGTTGGGAAAAGTATCCAATATGGAATGACCCTATCCCACTCTAAGGGTGATAGTACCTCAGCAACAACCGAATGCAAAGCTATTCAAGATTACTTCTTTATGAGATGTAAGAGAGGGGAGAAAGAGATCCACTAACCGTTGTCTTCCGCTAATGTTTGATCCAATCTTCTCTCCTTGCTGCTTGCTCCCAGCTCCTTGCTCTTTCACTGGCCCAGCTACACAAAGATCCTACAAAAGCACAAGAAAGGGAAACTACAAGAAGCATACATCCATAATTGATTCAAGGATTAGAATAAATCAAATATACAAGCATCAATACGCCACAAAGACACATGCATATAGAAGAACCTCAAATGCTTTATTAATGGAAGAAGTAAAGTTCTGAGAGTGTTACAACCATAATAAGCCCAATCCAGCAACACCTCCCAGCAGAAAGAAATATCCTCTTCACCTCCTTCAAAGCAATCACCCAATAGTTCTATACTCAAACCAACAGCACTTCCTTACATTCACAAGATTCCAGCCTCCCTAGACCTCATGAGAGAGCTCTATATATAGGAGTTTTGGAAAAAGGATGAGTCAGCTTGAGGCTGGCATGGAGCTGACTAGTGTCCTCTCCCACTTCATTTATACTTCAGTTCTTGAGTCCACTTGGAGTTTCTTGCTTCCATTTGGAGATCTAGATCCTCTTACTCATCACAAGGCGAATTCCCTGATCCAAGTGTCATTTTGGAAGCTTCCTGGGCATTTGACACCTTACAGAATGACTGTGCCACTTGGCCAATCTCGCCCAGTGCAGGTAGCCTTCATTAGATTTGACATTCAGCGTAGGTACAGAGTGGAGCAGTTGACATTCAGCGCGGATGCTCAGTGGAGCAGCTGACATGATCTAGAATTAGCTTGTTTTTTAGTGTTTTCAGGTGGAGAACTGATTTTCAGTGCTGTGGTTTGCTGACCTTGTTCCTCTAGGGGTAGGAAAAACATGTTTAGGGACTTTGGATCCCTTAGATTATCGACATTTCATGCTTCATGCTGTAAGGCACAAAAATGTCTATAACAGTTGCCCCTAAATTATGAGGCCGTTTATCGGGTGAAATGCTTTATCAGGAGGATCCGAAGTTCATTCAATCGCTGAGAGGAGCCCTGTAATAAAATACAATACAATACATTATTTTTCATTCTACTTTCATGATCTAGCTGAGGCGGGCATTCCCATGCTCAGCTTTATAAATTCATTTTGGTACATAGAACAGACGATCGTCTGATGGTAGACTGATAATTCTCTGCTGAAATTATCATCCTGTGAGTAGGATGATCATCTGTTGCAATGATGTACATATCAAATGTCTTTATATTTCCTGAATATATATCACAGCCCGGATGGATGAAACTAGATCCGGGGTCTTCAAAACTCGTTCGATCTTCACTCTAAGTACAAGTCGATCCATGTGAGAATTGCGCTGAAGTCGAACATGGAAAGACATCGCTTGATTACCGGTCAATAATGTAAACCGTTAACAAGCGCGAGAGGAATCACCAATAATGACAATGACCCTCAAGGTACTGCAGTACAATTCACGTGGTGTGAATAAAGGACTTGGCGTCGAACACCACGCAAAATCTTCTGGTCGAAGGTCATTGATGTATACCTGTCGCCGGAAGTGAGAAACTTGCCATTGAGGCATGCAAGCTTCAAAGTACTGGGGGGGTTGTTCCTAGATCAACTTCTTGGATAATGAGCTGAAGTCGACAAGAAGCGATCTGTCAAAGGAGGGCCTTAATGAATCCCACATCAATGACACGGAATGGAGCTAATGATTTTAGTGGAGGTGAAAACAATCTGTGAGATATGATTCAGGGTGGCGATCATGGGTGGATGAAGGATAATGTATGGCAGTGGATGGGACATGGTTGACTCTTTCTGAACACATCTCTTGAACATATAACAACACTGATGTGATGGATCGGTAGCATTACCCCAAATGTGTATGGTTTGGCGAGGACCATGGTGATGAGACCGATGAATGAAACAACCCAACCCGATGTGATACGGAGGACAAAGTGTCATGTTCAAGAGCGACTTGCTACCATTAAAGCTTTGAGGTTCTCCCAATTTTTCCCCAGTCATTTCTGACCAGTACCTCTTTATTTTTGTCAAGCTTGAGGAGGATAACATATGCTTGTTCTATAACCTGCCCTTCGGGCAAGCCCATCGCTATGTTTTAACGAGCCTAGCGATAGGGAAACTTGTTCTCGTCTAAAGACAAGTTTGTCGCTATTAATCATTTTAACGAGTCTAACGACAAGGAAAACTCGGTCCTTTTCAATTTTAGAGAGTCCGAAAAGGTACAGAAAGTTAACTCAAAAATTCCTTTTTCGTCATCTAATCCCTTAAGTCCGAAAAAGTATAAAACAATACAGAAGGGATGAGTTTTCGATAACTTTAACGAGCCGAATAAAACAAGCGCTCGACCTTTTTGTGCAATAATCCCTCAGGTCCAAAAAGATTAAAATCTAGAGGAGGGATAGCTCTTCCGGTCACTTTAACGAGCTGGAAGGCCAAAACTCGGCAAAATTTTCATATTTTACGAGTTAGATGAAAAGAGCTCAAAGAAGACTCGTCTTTTGAGGAACGAGTGATAAACAGGGATAGCAGCAGATTCCAGTTACAGGTTGGAATTTTCCAATCACGGCAGTGTCACAAGGATGGCTAGGTGAAATCACTCTTCGCAGCTGTTCCTCAAAATGGGTAAACAATCATATGGAGGTAAACGATCGGCCAAATGAACGGTGGAGGTGATGGCTGCAGCAAAACACGACCAAGGTCTTTTACGGTTGATCAGGGTACATTCTTAATGGTTATTTATAGGGAAGTTCATTTTTTAACGAGCTTAAACTTGCTCAAAAGCTTATGTTTATTTTTTAACGAGCATGAACTATGACGCTAAAACTGCTCGGATCTCGCTTTTCTATTTTTTAACGAGAATAAATTCCGCGGTAAAACTGCTCGATAATACCAGTCATAAGATAAGAAATGTCTCTTGTGAGATAGCTATTTTTATGGAGCTTTATCTCACGAAGCTATGCTCCTCATATCCTTTCTTTATGCAAGTTTGGAAACGGCTAATCCTAAAAATAGATAAATAACCGCTCCTAGCTTGCACTCCAAAAGGTTTGCATGCCCCCAGGTATAAAGTACAATTTCAAGGCTGCCCCTACTTATCCGATAAAACATTTGTTTTAAAGGGTGAGGCTTGCCTCTTTCTGGTTACCCAAAGATTGTTTTGTTAACACCATCAAACAAAAACATTTCCTCGGCACTGTCTACCGAAGTAGACAATGGTGAATGACCTTTGTCAAACAAGTAGCCTTGACAAAAGAATCCTGTTCCAGAACAACCCCTCTTCCTTCCACGGATGGGGTACGGACTAGTCATATTCTTTCGCGGAAATTCTACTCTATACCCAAGGTTTCCTCTGCCTAAAGCAGACCAGGATGCATGCCCCCTGGGTTCCAGTCCCATCTTTCCGAATCACTCGCACTCATCGGGAAGGAGGACTGGGGGTGGAGACATTTCTTGGGTGAATAGACCATTTAGGGTTGGTATATGACTATTTCCGATGCGTGATCCCGGAAATGAAAGTTGGTCTACGAGCTTGACCATTCTTCCTTCGTGTGGAAAACACATTACTCTAAAGAGTGAGGAGACTATAGCTCCCATGCAATATATATAGTCTCATCCAAGGAGTAGGTTATAATCCAAGGGTCCTTGAACGACCATCACGTTCATTTGAACGGTCTTCCCTTTCAATGTAACAGGCACATTGGGGAGGATCCCTAACGGTCGACTGGTTCCTCTATCAAAACCCGAGAGATTTCTTATCTCAGGAAAAAGCTCTGGGGAACCCAGTGCTTTCCAAGCAATAGAGGAAAGGATACTCACAGATGCCCCTTCATCAATGATAGTTCCAGCCATTACCATCCTGTAAATTTGGACTATGATTCTGAATGGTATACTGGCTGGTAATCGGGGTCTGCCTAGTTGATTCCAATCAAAGGATACAACCAGGTTGCTTGGTGGTGGGACCGAATACACGGCCGGATATGACCTTGACGATGTTCCTTCCTGCGATAAAGGAATGGGCGCATTGCCCTGATGCTCATCAGAGTCGGTGTTGATGAAAAGAATCTGGATGGTGTCATCCTTATTCTCTTCAGTGAGGGTGTCATTTGAAGATGAATCTTCAGTGACGGTGTCATTTGAGGATGAAACCTCTGAAGGAAGAACCGGGTCAACTGCGTATCGACCTTTAGACTTTCGTCTGGTCTAGATTCAGTAGGTTCATTTTCAATGACTGACGCTTCAGCTGACCACTTGAGCGGGCCGGCTGTATTTTCAACCAACGAAGGACTTGGCACGAGTTTTTTGTATCCAGGAGGAAGTCTCAACGGTGAAACCGGGCGATCTTCCAAAACTCTCTTCGCTTCGTCTAAGAAGGGACAACGGTGGATGGTGTGATCGCCTTCACACAGTCTGCAGGGGGATCTTGTTCCCCCTCTTTGTCTTGAACCTTCACTTTTGTTGGTTGACGGTAAGCAATCAACATGGCTATCAGAGGTTGATGCTCCCGAATTGTGCAAACGAGGGGACCAGTCCCTTAGTATCCGGGGAATACAGGGACAATCTCTATGGAAGTGGTCTCCTCTACATATGACACATGGCGATTTAGGCCCGGTCTGTGCTGTGTGTGGATTTTTGTCAGATGTCTTTTGCTTGCCCCCAGTTGCCTTAGGCTCCTTTTTCTTCTTCTCTCTCTTCTTCTTCTCCTTCTTCTCCGTGGGAGCTTGGCTTTTGCCGGCTCTACCTTGCGAAGATGAAGGATTGGAGGAAGAGTTATAGGAAGTGGAAGGCTGGTGGGCAACTCTAGACTCATCTAACTATTGACTCGACTGTTCAGGAACCATGGTGGTCTGAACTACATTGGTTGAGAATAGCCAAATAGGCAGGCCAATTGTCAGTCCTGGAAGCGACAATGTGGCCATGTGGGGTGCACCAACTTCTCCCCAAGAGGAGAAAGGACTAGGATTTCCATCATGTGGAATTCCTTGGTTGGGGCGTTCCATGTTCTCAACCTAAGATCAACGCGGGAATAGGAGGTGATTATGTTCCGTTTAAAATAAATTTTATAACGACGCTTAGACACAACTTGCTTTTTCACTTTTTAAGAGTCGAGAAAAAGCTAAAGATGACTCTAGTCTCCTTCGATGTTTTAACGAGCCCGAAGTGACAAATGCTCGGATGGACTTTTTCAGTTATAGAGTTTGAAAAAGGCCAAAAGAAACTGCTCTGGAGTTCTAGGCAGAGGGTGTGCCAAACTTTTCGCAAAACCACAGAATACGTTTTACGGTACGAGTGGTCGATCTTCGTGAATGTTGTGTTCACTGCATTGCGATCAGTAGGGCGGCCGACACGGCTTCCTATGGATAAAGGCTTTGTTCCTATAGGGGTCTCCCAATATATACGCGATGGTACGTGGGAGCACAAGTCCGTATTGATACTTATCGCTTCACCGTGGAGGAATCACCCAACCACTCAACGCTAAGATATCACGTTTAACGACGCCGGAACACGTCTCTAGCTTAGACCTCTATGTGTTTGTGTTATGTTTCAATGCGTTGTTATGTAAATTCAATTTATTTTAAGGTTGATCTTGTTTAGCAGTTTGCCTTTATGGATCACCACGAGATGTATGATAACACTCCTAAATGCAGTCTAAGATGATAAGCAAGCTTTTCAATCTTTTAACTTTGAAAATCTTAACTACTGAGGGAAAAGAAAGACAACATCTTTTCACACAGATCATAGAGCACACACTAATGCACTTTTCCTAAATCAACATGCAAGCTGTCATAATGCATATGCACAATGCAAGTATTTATTTTCTCTTTCTTAATGTTTGTGCGACACAAAAAGAAAGCTGTTGTATAACTTTGAATTCAATTTCAAGTGAAAGCAAACAAGCTTGTCCAAAATCAAAAGACACCTTAAGATTTACTTGTTTCGACACTAGAAATATATAAACTCAAACCAAATGACGAAAGCAAAAGCTCAATCAGCTATGAACAACAAACAAACTAACTCTTAAGATCAAAACGACACTTTATCACAGGTCTAGATCTAAGAGGCCACAGCAAGACTAGTTCACTTTCGTTATGGGAAACTGTAAATGATACAAGAAATACACAAAGAACAAACACAGTTTCTTTATACAACCGAGGCGGAATAGTGACAAGGAAAGTTGGTTTCAGATAGGCACATTGACTGGTAACAGGCAACAAAAACAAGAGTGAAAACAGGGCAAGAAACAGCAGGAAACCCCAGTAGCACAAGGCAAGACTGGTCCAGCGCAGGTGGGACACTGTCTGTTTGACCTTCAGCGCAGGTAGCCCCTTCGGGAACTGCGCTGAAATGCAGACAGCCTTCACAGCAGCTGCACTGAAGAACGAAACTTTCGTTTCTCTTGGTTTCCGGGTCACAGATTGCTCAAAAATTCACAGTTTTTGGCCAAATCAGAAGCTATCAGTCAAGGACACACTAAGGGATGACAAGGAGGATGAAAAGCTATCACTAAGAGCTTATTAGAGTCCTTGTGGATCAGCTCTTCAAATCATAAACTTGCCTAGAAACTGAGCTAGAGTAGCTGCCCTCTACTTTGTATTTGAAGGATCCAAATACAGTTCGATTCGGTACTCCCTTTGTTTATGAAATGAATAGCAAAAACACAAACAACCAACAAGATACGATCCCCAGCGGAGTCGCCAATTTGTTGTTGGGAAAAGTATCCAATACGGAATGACCCTATCCCACTCTAAGGGTGATAGTACCTCAGCAACAACCGAATGCAAAGCTATTCAAGATTACTTCTTTATGAGATGTAAGAGAGGGGAGAAAGAGATCCACTAACCGTTGTCTTCCGCTAATGTTTGATCCAATATTCTCTCCTTGCTGCTTGCTCCCAGCTCCTTGCTCTTTCACTGGCCAAGCTACACAAAGATCCTGCAAAAGCACAAGAAAGGGAAACTACAAGAAGCATACATCCATAATTGATTCAAGGATTAGAATAAATCAAATATACAAGCATCAATACGCCACAAAGACACATGCATATAGAAGAACCTCAAATGCTTTATTAATGGAAGAAGTAAAGTTCTGAGAGTGTTACAACCATAATAGGCCCAATCCAGCAACACCTCCCAGCAGAAAGAAATCTCCTCTTCACCTCCTTCAAATCAATCACCCAATAGTTCTATACTCAAACCAACAGCACTTCCTTACATTCACAAGATTCCAGCCTCCCTAGACCTCATGAGAGAGCTCTATATATAGGAGTTTTGGAGAAAGGATGAGTCAGCTTGAGGCTGGCATGGAGCTGACTAGTGTCCTCTCCCACTTCAGTTATACTTCAGTTCTTGAGTCCACTTGGAGTTTCTTGCTTCCATTTGGAGATCTAGATCCTCTTACTCATCACAAGGCGAATTCCCTGATCCAAGTGTCATTTTGGAAGCTTCCTGGGCATTTGACACCTTGCAGAATGACTGTGCCACTTGGCCAATCTCGCCCAGCGCAGGTAGCCTTCATTAGATTTGACATTCAGCGCAGGTACAGAGTGGAGCAGTTGACATTCAGCGCAGATGCTCAGTGGAGCAGCTGACATGATCTAGAATTAGCTTGTTTTTGAGTGTTTTCAGGTGGAGAACTGATTTTCAGTGCTGTGGTTTGCTGACCTTGTTCCTCTAGGGGTAGGAACAACATGTTTAGGGACTTTGGATCCCTTAGATTATCGACATTTCATGCTTCATGCTGTAAGGCACAAAAATGTCTATAACAGAGTAATCTAGACAGACCCAAGATCAAAACATCGGATTTCTTTTATAACACCAAGATACAAGCTAGATATACCAATAAATTATGAATTAGCAAGAGTTTAGATGCGAGGACCTTAGGTGACTATTCTTCAAGCCTTATCACAATGGACTAACATGATATATTTTATGAGAATTGAAACCAAATGGAGAACAAACCACTTTCCCAACCACTCAAGCTTTAAAAGATGAAGAACCTCCTTCTTTAAAACCCCTCTCTAATTTAAAACTTAATCATTAATAAATTTAATAAAAAATTATATAAACTTTTATTATTATAATTTGTATCTAATTTTTAGATAATAATTATATTTCTAATATTATAAATAATATTAATATAATGTATAATTCAAATTTCATATAATAATTGGGTGGGCGAGAGAGGAGCAGACAAAAGAAACAAGGATGGAACGTGGTTAGGGTTTACAACCAAGGACTACACCTGACAGTCCTGCAACCCTAGGTAGCTGGTAAGGCAGGATATTGGGCTTGGGGGCAGTGGCTAATGGTCTGGCAGCATCTCGCATAGCAACAGGAGGGAAGGAAATGACAAAGGTGAGAACTGACAGAGATATGAGTGGTATGGCAGGGGGGATGAGATCCCCTCCTACTGAAATGTCACAGTAGGCGAGAAAAGCAACTAGGGATCAGCTGGCAGACATGGGAAAAGAGGAAAGGGGTTACATGTAATGGGAGTGAAATGGCAGGCCGGACTAGGAGGAAAATGCTTGCCCAGATCCTCCAAAAAACCTAGGTTTGTAATACCTAATAATAAGCTGGAGGAGTACAAAGGATACATGAAGGATCATGCTCTGATCTGTAAGTTCATAGCGGTGTGGCCAATAGAGAAAGAAATGACAAAGTGGTTACATCAAAGATGGCAACCAAAGGGACACATTGATCTGAAACTGGGGGCGAAATGGTTCTTCTCGGCTATATTCTCAAATCTAGAAGATAAGGAGAGGGTATTTGAAGATGGACCCTATTTTTTTAACAACACAGGCATGTTTATGAGACACTGGGAGGAGTGCTATAACCCGGATCAAGAAAAGATGTTGGAAACACCTATTTAGGTGCGTCTCTTTGGCCTCCCAATGGATTTCTAGGACCCGAAAATTCTAGAAGGGATAGGAAACTCGATCGGCACCTTCGTCAAAGTGGCAGACACAACGAGGAAAGGCAGGTATGCCTCTTACGTAAGAATATGTGTGTATATGAATATTACAGAGCCACTACCTGATTGCATAGAAGTTGAATACCATGATGAAGTTTGGCAGCAAACCTTGGATTACGAGCATATCCCATTTAGATGTCGGAGATGCCATGAATACGGGCACCTGTATTGAACCTGTCCATTAAATAACCCAGACAACCATATGCAAGGAAAGAAGACAGGCGAGGAAACATGAAAAGAAGATGAAGATGGCTTCCAGGAAGTGCATAGACGAAGAAGAAATCAGAAACATGCAGGGTCACAAAAGACGCATCAAAATGAGACCGAGCAAAGAAACCACAATAGGTATGCTACCTTGCAAGAGGAGGAGGTGGAGGAGTGGAATGAGAAAGCTAGTAAGGAAAAGATAGATACACAATAGAAGGAAAAAGAGGGAAGGAAAGTCAAGAGACAAGAAACAAAGGAGAAAGAAGGGGAAGAGAATAACATGCAAATGGTAGAACAGAACTAGATGGAGATAGATACCCAGAAAGAATATTTCAGTGTGGAGGAGAAAGTGATGAAAATATTATTACAGGAATGGAGACACCTAGATGAACGCTTCATTCCAGAGGATCAAAAATAGCTATATAAAGAAACATTTCAGCAATACAAGCTAAAACAGGGATCGGCTCTAATCGTCCAACCAGAACACTTAGGATCACAAGGGGGACAAGGACAGGACCCAGGAGGACAAGGAAAAGGGGGAAAGAAAAGGGGAAGAAGACCCATGAATGAATCTATACAGATGGTAGGGGAACTCCTAGTCAACTCGGGAAGAGTGGTGCCATTATCAGAGGTATTCCAACAACCACCCAAACTGTTAAAATGATCATCACAACCTAGAATATCAGAGGACTCAATAGCAGGGGAAAACAGAGATACCTCAAAGAGAGGCTGAAAAAGGATAGACCCAATATTATGATCCTACAGGAAATGAAAATCAGTGAAAGTAATAGGACAAGATGCAAATGGAAATGCGGGAGGATTGGCCATAATTTGGAACCCAGAGGAAATATGGTTCGAGGACTGGGTTAGCATGCCATGAATAATCTCCAGGAGATTCAGGATCATTGGATCCAATGAATGGGTACTCCTTTCTGGAGTATATGGACCTCACATCCCAGGGGAAAGAAGGGAATTTTTCCAAAATCTAGTTAAAATGAGAAGCTTACACCCGGATGAACTATGGATGGTGGGTGGGGACTTCAATATGATCACCTCTCTGGAAGAAAAAAGAGGGGGTATGAGGAGAATGGATACGGACATGGAACTTTTCAGAGACACTATAGCAGAGCAAAGACTAGTCGACATCCAAACAATTAATGGGATACATACTTGGAACAACAGAAGAGGAGGGAGCCAACAGATTGCATCCAGATTAGATCGATTCCTGATATCGAAACAAATAGTGAGTAGAGTCATCGAAGCTTCGATCCTCCCAGGGATGGGCTCAGACCATTGGCCAGTCAGGATGGAAGTGGACCTAAAAGCCAGCCCAAAGAATCACCCCTTTAGGTTTGAATATTTTTGAATCAGAGATCCTAATCTCATCAAAAAAATCAAGGGATGGTGGAAGCAAAGTGAACAGAGGGGTAGGAACTGTATCCAGAAGTTCCAACTAAAATTCAAGGAAACAAAAAATAAATAAAGAAATGGAACAAAGAGTAATTTGGCCACATAATGTAGGACTAGCAGCAACTCAACAAAAAAAATCAAAGAAGTGCAACAAAAAATAATCTAGGAAGGGCGATCAAAAGAGGCTACAGCAGAAGAGGGAAGGATAATAAGCCAACTGGGGGAAAGGTGAAAGCAGGAGGAGACCTTATGGAGACAGAAATCGAGAGTTAACTGGTTAAGAGAAGGAGAGTGAAACACCAGGTTCTTCCATAAGGCCATGATCCGGCATAAGCAAAACAACAGAATAATTTCACTCAAAAACAACAAGGGAAATCATAGCACAAAACATGAAGAGATGGAAGGAATCCTAGTAAAACACTTCAGGGATCTCCTAACAGAACCCCAAGAGGACAGAAAGGAAGCAATGCAAAAAATCTCCCAACACATTCCCCAGATGGTCACCCAAGAACAGAACCTAGCCTTGATGTGAGCGGAAACAATGGAGGAAGTGGAAGAAATAGTCAAGGGAATGAAAAAGAATAAGGCCCGAGGCCTGGATGGATTCACAGCTGAATTCTTCCAAGCCACGTGGTCGTTCATGGGAGCAGACATCCTAGAGGTCGTGGAGGAATCAAGATGAAACCAAAAGGTATGTCCAGGTCTAAACTCCACTTTCCTTACTCTCATACCCAAAACTTCCAAAGCAGAGGATCCTCAAGGATTCAGACCTATTTCCCTGTGAAACGTCATCTATAAAATAATAGCCACTCTGATAGCTAAAATATTAAAACCACTCCTCCCAAACATTATATCCCCAGAACAAACGCGCTTTGTAGAAGGCAGACAAATCTTAGACGGACTGGTCACTTCCCAAGAGGTGGTTCACTCCCTTAAGGTTAAGAAAGCCAGAGGAATGATGGTAAAGCTGGATCTCTCCAAGGCCTATGATAGATTAATTTGGGAATACCTAAGGACCATTCTCAAGGCATATGGCTTTAGTCCCAGGTAGATAGAATGGATAAGTGTGATGATATCCACCCCTATCCTTTCTATTCTTCTAAATGGAATACCCACCAGTGCCTTTAACTCCACTCGAGGGCTGAGACAAGGGGACCCCTTGTCTCCTTTTCTATTTATTATTGTAGCAGAAGGTTTGGGGAGATACATCAAGAAGGAAGCCTAGGCGTCAAGAATCAAGGGCCTCAGGGTATGGGGGAACGACCTAGCACTCACCCACCAACAATTTGTGGATGAAATTATGCTCTTCTTCCAAGCCTCTCTTAGAGAAGCATGAAGAATGAAAGCAATTTTGGATATCTTCATACAGGCATATGGAACCCAGATCAATAAGGAAAAATCATGTACCTACTTTTTCAATACCCCATGGAATGTAAAATCTTACTTGTCCAGTATCATGGCATTTATTACAGGTAACCTCTCCACGAAGTACCTGGGGATGCCACTAGTGGAAAACCCCATCAAAATGGCAGGGTGGAAACAAACTATCCAAAATATCCAAGGAAGATTGGGAAATTGGGCCTTTAGATCCCTAAACCTTGCAGGTAGGACAATTTTAGTAAACGAAGTGTTACAGTCAATTCCAATCTACCAGTTGTCTGGCATGGCAGCCCCAAGGGAGCATGCACCAAAATGGTAGACATATTCAAAAATTCTTATGGGGAGGGGCACAATAGAAGAAAAAATGGGCTCTGATGTCATGGCAGGGATTGACAAGGAAAAAGGCGGAGGGAGGACTCGGCCTAAGAGACCCCTATACCCTAAACCAAATCATGGGGGAAAAACTCTGGTGGCATTGGATAGGAGGAGGAGGAGATCTATGGAAACAAATCTGGACAAGAAAGTATAACATGCCAGAAAGAACGGAGGAAATCCTTCAGTATAAAGACCCCCCAAAGGGCTCAGCTATATGGAATCTAGCACGACAAAACAGAGAGATCATTGCACAACATGCCTTCTAGGAAATTCGAAATGGAAGGACAGTGAAATTATGGGAGGAGGCATGGCAACAAAGAGGAAAAATGATAGATAGGTAGGATCTTCGAGACATTCAGAGATACACCATCGATAGGAATATGCACTTGGTAGAACATTTATGGAAGGAAAGGAAAGGGAATCGAAACTGGAGAAATTGGAAAAGGATAGAAGACTGGGGTCAGGGTATAGCGACAAAGCAAGGGGAATAGTATGATAAATAAATGAGTACATGTAAAATAACCATCAGAATGGGACCAGACATTCTGATATGGGAGCACTCATCAAAAGGAACATTCACTATCAAAGAAGCATACGAGCTAAAATAAGATCAAGAACAAGATGGACAAGCACTGCTTTGGAAATTTTTTTGGAAAGGAGGATGGTGGCCAAAGGTAGCCCATTTTCTATGGCTTGTAAGTAAAGGTAGAATTCTGACTTGGAATCAGTTACAGAAAAAAGGTATGCAAGGCCCGTCCTTCTGCTGGATGTGCCGACAAAACAAAGAAGACATGGAACACATGATGAACTCCTGCCCATTCGTGACTCAACAATGGGGAAAAATACAAGGTGTATTTGGAAGACTGGATAGAAATCACCAAAGCATAAAAGAAACAATCCTAATATGGGGTAACAACAACTTCTCAAGCCCTGTCCTGAACCGGGCATGGGGACTAGACCTAGGGTTCAACCTCTAGACGGTATGGAAAGAAGGAAATTGCAGAATTTTCAAAAACAAAATTTCAACACAAGAGTAGGTATGGGAAGGACTATTAAATAATACAATAGAAACGATCCTTGCAAACAATGGAGCCATGAAGACTAGCAAGTTCCTCCCCATGAAGCAAGAATATTACAATGCCTCAATTTATCAAAATAAATGGTCGCCCCGAATGCGTGGAAAGCGAGGAAGAACAATATTGAGTCCCCAAAGTAGTTCACCCTCCCAGGAGAAGGACTCGTCAAACTAAAATTCGACAAGGCCTCAAAGGGGAACCCTAGAATAGTAGGATTAGGTGGCATATTCAGAGATAACCAAGAGGACACACGGCTGATATATGTAGAACCATGTGGAATCACAAGTAACAATGAAGCCGAATTTGCAGCAGTTGGGCATGGCCTGAGAATAGTTGTAAGACTAGGATACAAACAAGTGGAAGTGGAAGGAGACTCTAGCTTGGTCATCAATACCTTAAGGAAACTTAACAGTGGAATGCCTTGGGACAAATTGAAAAAAAGTTGGAGGACAGCTCGTGTCATCCAGGAGATAGGAGAACTCACACAGAAGTTCGACTACTTAGTAATTAAACATGTAAGAAGGGAGGGGAACAAAGTAGCAAATTTCTTGGCTAACTAGGACTACAATCAGCAACATGGATCAATGGAAAGATTATGGCATATACAACCCAGGGATGAATGACTAAAACCACTGGAAGAAATCTTACAGCAATATATCCAACATTCACAGGAAAAAACGAATACTAACAACAATACCCCCGATCGGGGTGAGTGCTCGAGAATGTAAGATAGATATAGCTGTTAGGGAGACATTTTCATCGAAGCTTCGATCCTCCTGGGGATGGGCTCAGACCATTGGCCGGTCAATATGGAAGTGGACCTGAAAGCCAGCCCAAAGAATCGCCCCTTTAGGTTTGAAGATTTTTGAATCAGAGATCCTAATCTCATCAAAAAAATCGAGGGATGGTGGAAGCAAAGTGAACAGAGGGGTAGGAACTGTATGCAGACGTTCCAACTAAAACTCAAGGAAACAAAAAAAAATAAAGAAATGGAACAAAGAGGAATTTGGCCACATAATGCAGGACCAGCAGCAACTCAACAAAAAAATGAAAGAAGTGCAACAAAAAATAATCTAGGAAGGGCGATCAAAAGAGGCTGCAGCAGAAGAGGGAAGGATAATAAGCCAACTGGGGGAAAGCCAAAAGCAAGAGGAGACCTCATGGAGACAGAAGTAGAGAGTTAATTAGTTAAGAGAAGGAGAGCGAAACACCAGGTTCTTCCATAAGGCCATGATCCAGCATAAGCAAAAAAACAAAATATTTTTGCTCAAAAACAACAAGGGAAATCGTAGCACAAAACATGAAGAGATGGAAGGAATCCTAGTAAAACACTTTAGGGATCTCCTAACAGAACTCCAAGAGGACAGAAAGGAAGCAATGCAAAAAATCGCCCAACACATTCCCCAGATGGTCACCCAAGAACAAAATCTAGCCTTGATGTGAGCGGAAATAATGGAGGAAGTGGAAGAAATAGTCAAGGGAATGAAAAAGAATAAGGCCCTAGGCCCGGATGGATTCACAGCTGAATTCTTCCAAGCCATGTGGTCGTTCATGGGAGTAGACATCCTAGAGGTTATGGAGGAATCAAGACGAAACCAAAAGGTATGTCCTGGTCTAAACTCCACTTTCATTACTCTCATCCCAAAAACTTCCAAAGTAGAGGATCCTCAGGGATTCAGACCCATTGCCCTGTGCAACATCATCTATAAAATAATAGCCATTCTGATAGCCAAAATATTAAAACCACTCCTCCCAAACATTATATCCCCAAAACAAATGGGCTTTGTAGAAGGCAGACAAATCTTAGATGGACTGGTCACTTCCCAAGAGGTGGTGCACTCCCTTAAGGTTAAGAAAGCTGCAGGAATGATGGTAAAGCTGGATCTCTCCAAGGCCTATGATAGATTAAGTTGGGAATACCTAAGGACCATTCTCAGGGCATATGGCTTTAGTCACAGGTGGATAGAATGGATAAGTGCGATGATATCCACCCCTATCTTTTCTATCCTTCTAAATGGAACACCCACCAGTACCTTTAACTCCACTCGAGGGTTGAGACAAGGGGACCCCCTGTCTCCTTTCCTATTTATTATTGCAGCAGAAGGTTTGGGGAGATACATTAAGAAGGAATCCCATGTGTCAAGAATAAAGGGCCTCGGGGTATGGGGGAACGACCTAGCACTCACCCACCAACAATTTGTGGACGACATTATGCTCTTCTTCCAAGCCTCTCTTAGAGAAGCATGAAGAATGAAAGAAATTTTGGATATCTTCATGCAGGCATCTGGCACCCAGATCAACAAGGAAAAATCATGTACCTACTTTTTCAACACCCCAGGGAATGTAAAATCTTACTTGTCCAGGATCATGGGATTTAGTACAGGTAACCTCCCCACGAAGTACCTAGGGATGCCACTGGTGGAAAACCCCCTCAAAATGGCAGGATGGAAACAAACTATCCAAAAGATCCAAGGAAGATTGGGAAATTGGGCCTTTAGATCCCTAAACCTTGCAGGTAGGACAATTTTAGTAAAAGAAGTGTTACAGTCAATTCCAATCTACCAACTATCTGGCATGGCAGCCCCCAAGGGACCATTCACCAAAATGGTAGACATATTCCAAAAAATCTTATGGGGAGGGGCACAATAGAAGAAAAAATGGGCTCTGATGTCATGGCAGGGATTGACAAGGAAAAAAGCGGAGGGAGGACTCGACCTACGAGACCCCTATACCCTAAACCAAATCATGGGGACAAAACTCTTGTGGCGATGGATGGGAGGAGGAAGAGATTATGGAAATAAATCTGGACAAGAAAGTATAACATGCCAGACAGAACAGAGGAAATCCTTCAGTATAAAGACCCCCCAAAGGGCTCAGCTATATGGAACCTAGCACGACAAAACAAAGAGATCATTGCACAACATGCCTTCTGGGAAATTTGAAATGGAAGGACAACGAAATTCTGGGAGGAGGCATGGCAACAAAGAGGAAAATTGATAGATAGGTAGGATCTTCGAGACATCCAGAGATACACCATCAATAGGAATATGCACTTGGTAGAACAATTCTGGAAGGAAGGGCAAGGGAATGGAAACTGGAGAAACTGGAAAAGGATAGAAGACTGGGGTTAGGGTATAGCGCCAGAGCAAGGGGAAGAGTATGATAAAGAAATGAGTACAAGGAAAATAACTATCAGAATGGGACCAGACATCCTGAGATGGGGGCACTCAACAAAAGGAACATTCACTATCAAAGAAGCATACGAGCTAAAAGAAGATCAAGAACAAGATGGACAAGCACTGCTTTGGAAAAAAAATTGGAAAGGAGGATGGTGGCCGAAGGTAGCCCATTTTCTATGGCTTGTGAGCAAAGGGAGAATACTGACTTGGGATCAGTTACAGAAAAAAGGTATGCAAGGCCCGTCCTTCTGCTGGATGTGCCGACAAAACAAAGAAGACATGGAACACATGATGAACTCCTGCCCGTTCGCAACTCAACAATGGGAAAAAATACAAGGTGTATTTGGAAGACTGGATAGAAATCACCAAAGCATAAAAGAAACAATCCTAATATGGGGTAATAACAACTTCTCAAGCCCTGTCCTGAACCGGGCATGGGGACTAGCCCTGGGGTTCAACCTATGGACGATATGGAAAGAACGAAATCGCAGAATTTTCAAAAACAAAATTTCAACACAAGAGCAGGTATGGGAAAGACTAGTAAATAATATCAGAGAAACGATCCTTGCAGAACAATGGAGCCCTGAAGACTGGCAAGTTCCTCCCCATGAAGCAAGAATATTATGATGCCTCAATTTATCAAAAGAAATGGTTGCCCCGAATGCATGGAAAGAGAGGAAGAACAATATTGAGTCCCCAAAGCAGTTCACCCTCCCAGGAGAAGGATTCATCAAGCTAAATTTCGACAGGGCCTCAAAGGGGAACCCTAGAATAGCAGGATTAGGTGGCATATTCAGAGATAACCAAGCGGACACACGGCTGATATATGCAGAACCATGTGGAATCGCAAGCAACAATGAAGCCGAATTTGCAGCAGCTGGTCATGGCCTGAGAATAGTTGTAAGACTAGGATACAAACAAGTGGAAGTGGAAGGAGATTCCAGCTTGGTCATCAATACCTTGAGGAAACTTAACAGTGGAATGCCATGGGACAAATTGAGCAAAAGTTGGAGGACAGCCCGCCTCATCCAGGAGATAGGAGAACTCACTCAGAAGTTCGACTACCTAGTAATTAAACATGTAAGAAGGGAGGGGAACAAAGCAGTAGATTTCTTGCCTAACTAGGACTGCAATCAGCAACATGGATCAATGGAAAGATTATGGCCTATACAGCCCAGGGATGAATGACTAAAACCACTAGAAGAAATCTTACAACAATATATCCAACATGCACAGGAAAAAACGAATACTAACAACAATACCCCCGATCGGGGTGAGTGCCCGAGAATGTAAGACAGATATAGCCGTCAGGGTAACTAAATGTTGGGTACAGCCCACCGCAACCCAGACGCTCATGGCGATGGGTACGGTGGCCTCTCGTATGATAATGCACAAAGGGGCATGGAGAAGTGGCAGCCAATGCCAGGGTAGTGACGAAGGTGGGAAGGACAGGACAGGAGGATGGATGGGACAGAGAGGGAAGGATGGGGATTATGAAGGTATGAAGTGTGACGGGGAGAGCATAGCTGCGGAGGAGAGACGAAGATACGACGAGGATTATCAACCCAGAGACCTACAATGACACCTTCGAAGCGACACCGGGTATGTTATCTGGCTCTACTCGTCTTTTGCAATGTTGTCTGTGAGTTTCTATGGAGGGGGAATGAGGGATATGACTAGAGAGGGGTGTCGGGAAATAGGTGGGAGAGACCTAGGCATGCTGGGAGGGAAGGGGACTCACGCTGAACATGTAAGTGGCAAAGAGAGAGTCCATCAGGGACAGGACCATGAGGAATCACCCACAATTAAGTTGGCCTGCTCGATAACGAGTGAGGAATGAGAGTAGGTAAATAAACAGATGCGAGGGAGGGTAATTGGGAGTGGCAGAGAGGAGCGGATGGTTGTAGTGGCTATCTGGTTCGAGGGGAGGGCAATCAGTGCCGAAAGCTTCACTCGAACTAGACACCAGGACACTACCCCCGGGCACAGAGCAAAGAGAGGAAAACACCAAAAAGGCGGAGAGGCTATTGCTTGGCAGGGGAGAGGCACTCGTAATCCTGACAGAGGAGAGGCATTGCAGCCATGGGCAAAGGGTCACTGAGGCAGAGATGAGTGTGGTAGGAAAGGCGAGGAGAGGGGAAGTAACAACATTGTGGAAAGTCCATAACTTAATGTCTGTCCTCTAATTCGAAATGTATGTGAACAGGTTCAAACAACAGGAGATATGGCAAGACCAGCCCGTGGAAGAGGACGAGGTAGAAGGGGAAGGGAGCTGACCTGGGCATCTCGGAGCCCAGACGTGGAAGGAAGCCAGTAGAAAGGCTTATCAATGAAGTGGCCACAACGAAAAGGTTAGGGACGGATGCAGGTATCAGGAAGATCTTAGAATATTGGGAGGCACAGATAAAAGAGGAGGTGGATTTAGAAGAGGAAATGGAGGCCTGGCATGAGGTAATCCCGGACCCAGGGAACACAAGGGGGAGACTCACACAATTCAAGCAGACTCTATACTTGTATTGGCTCATGAAGAGCCTCATGGTGAAGGCAATGGAGCAGTTATCAATGGGGATGGCACTGACCCTCCAGGACATGCCAAACTACAAGAAAGACCTGCAGGCCATCCAGTTCCAGTTGTGCAAGCAGGACATTCACCTAGATTGTATTCAAAGGCATATCCCTTGTATTATTGAGCTGGCAGAAGCACCAGGAGACTCAGCTGAAGACCCGACCCCGGTTGACTCAGCCTCAGAGGATCAAAAGCAATAGTCAGGTTCCTGAATGTTTTTTTGGTTTTTAGCAGATAACATTTAGTTTTATTAATGTATGCTTATGATAGACAGAAATTCAGATTCTTATCATGATATAGATGTATATATAGCTTGGGTAGATCGCCTTAAACTATATTACTTTTGGATGGCATATAACGAGGATAGGTGGCCAACAGACTTGGTTTCCCATTGGACAAGTTGAGGCCACCTATCTCATTTATGTGGTGTAAACTTGTCTTTTATAAATAGAAAATAGAAGGTTCTACAAAGCTTTACAAAAAAATCATATAATAATTATATAAACTTAATAGTATTATAATATTATAAATAAATTTGAAATAAATTTAATTAGTAATATATCGATAAAATTTTATATTAATTTTTATCTTATTATTTAATATTATAAATAATATCATTATAAATGTAATTATAGTTAATTATATATAAATAAATTTATTTATATTAATATTTGATATATAATATTTTAAATTTTACATACATATTTATTAGTTTTTATTAATTATGTAAATATTATTGATGTAATAGTTATAAATTGTGTTTTTTTTTATCAATTAATTATTTTAATAATTTTATTAGAAAATTTTGAAAATTTGTGTGAAGATTTTGTTTTTTTCAAAAATACTTTATTATTAGATATTATAGGATAATAGTAGTGAGACTACTGTAAATGGATTCCAAACACCAAATAATTATATTAAATAATTTTGATTTTTTTATTAATTTAGTAATTATTTTTAATAAAAATATAAACTTTTTAATGGTTTGAAAATGTAAAAATGAATTAATTACTTTACAAAAAAAATTCAAAAGTACCCGAAATCGGAGAAAGGAGGTGAACAAAGACACCGAAACCATACCACTCCGATAAACTCGGATAAAAACATTTATAAAAAAAAATGCCACGCACATCCCGACACCCTCGAAAGGTCGCACTATTAACCGTATGTCTAAAAAGCCATATAAAATCCGGCGACTCCTATTTCGTAGACCATAACAATATTAATGCGGTCTCACATGGGACCGATATAACACATACAACACGCCGCGCGGTGATGAGAGAGAAAAAAAATAGCCACGTGTTATATCGTCTTATATCGGTCCCATGTCAAACCACATTAATATTGCTATGATCTACGAAATAAGAATTCCCAACCTATAAAACCCTTTAAAACAGCTTTTAACTATACGAACACATTAATAAATTTATCTTATAAAATCTTTTCTATGATATGATCATAAAAACTTTCATGAGATTTGATCTAGAAGCTTCGACACGCGTCACTCGTCACAGTACCTTGGAAAGAAACAGATGCACGATTAAAGAAATTAGGTAAAGAACTCTCACTAAAATGCTAGGTACAAAAGTTTGTTGCACTGTAAAGTCTTTCATGAGATTTGATCTAGAACCTTCGAAACGCGTCACTCGTCACAGTACCTTGGAAAGAAACAGATGCACGATTAAAGAAATTAGGTAAAGAACTCTCACTAAAGATGCTACGTACAAAAGTTTGTTGCACTGTAAAGTCTACCTAGAGGAGTAAAGCTACAGAATACATTGGTGTCTATACCATAGGGAGAAACAGCTGTACCTTTTCTAGAACGTGTAACCATCAGCGTATAAATGCCCTGTGACCTTTTCTAGAACGTGTAGCCACCACATGGATAACAATGAGATTTTATCTAAAGCTTCGTACGCGTCACTCGTCCCAGTACCTTGAAAAGGAATTAAGTAAGGAGTTGTCTATAATGCGATTTTTTGAGATTCCGGTGACGGAATCCGGTGGAAGAAATTGAGATGAAATCATGATTTGTTGCAGTTAAAATGGTTTTTTAACTGCATATTCGGATTCAGCACCCTGAAAAACCCCTGGGACGCTTTCATTGTGTAGAAACTAGTTATCAAACTTGGATTTCAATAAATTACTGCCGGATTTTCACCGGAAAAAATCGCCAGAAAGACTTTCAAAAAGTCGCGTTAAAGACTACGGCATTAAGTAAAGAATTCCCACTAAAGATGCTTGTTGTACTCTAAAGTCTATTTAGATGAGTAAAGGGTATTGAATATTTTAACAGTATTATGAAGGGACTTCCTTTTGTAATGCAGCTTGGCCAGCAATAGAAACTATACTATAGGGTATTGAATATTTTAACAGTATTATGACGGGACTTCCTTTTGTAATGCAGCTTGGCCATTAGCATCCCATGTCATTTAGGATCAGCATCACTTTCGAAATCAGCCAGCGATGAATGTCGAACGCTATTCCAAGCGAAGTCGGCCAGCAATGATTGTAGCTTGGCCTAAAAATCTTTCTTTAATCTTATTTCAGGTTGTGCCCCCTTATTCTCGCCATTTGTGTTTGCAGGGAGTTGCAATCCATAGATTAAGGTAATAAACTAGCAATAGATCGCGGTTGCCATTCAAGTTGATGCATCCATTGTTCCTCAATCAAGTTTGTAAGCTCTCTTTTTTAGCTAGTTTCTCCCAAGAACAGGGCATCAGCCAAAGCCTTCATTGCATCACGAATGCTTACAATAGGATTTAGGAACAACTGCAAAAATATACATATCACTATATTTAATCGGGTGAAAGTTTATCTATTTATGTATAATTAACATATTATTTTAAATGATATTACTTTCCAATAAAAATAATGAATCCACATACATTTATAAAAGTTGAAAATTAAATCCCCATATTAATCATCAGCAATAATTAAGTATGTTTTAAGTAATATAATATTCCAATAACTATAATAAATTAACATTGATTATTTAAAAAACATAATTATTTTTAATGAATTATGATTCCATAAAAAATTAACCCCTTACAAATTTAAATAATTACTTAAATAACATTTTTAAATTTTATTTCAAATCTAATTATACCATACCATGTTTTTATTTTTTAATTAAATTAAATAATAAAATTAATAGAATTTTAAATAAAAACAATCATATTTTTATTATTTAAAATATATTGAAAGTTATGAAAAAATCTACGTCAAAATCCCAATACCAAACATTTATCATTTAACGTGACATTCGAGTTATAGCCACTAATGCCGCCCACTAATGCACTTACTATCACGAACCCATCATTGTTTAAATCGGCGCCATTTAAATCATCTTTACCTGTCGCGGTCCTTCTGTAGCACATGGCGGTGGGATGGATGACCCTTCCTGTATGCTCATGTATGTATGAATATATCCTTGAATCCTCCGCTATAGTTACGGTCACAGTCACTGTCATGGTACTGTTAAGGCATTCAATACCATATAGCATAGGAAATATGGCTCGCCATGGTATAGGTACCAATGTATTCTATAGCTTTACTCCTTAGCGAGCCATATTTCCTATGCTATAGAATGCTAGTGACCGTGATCGTAACTATAGCAGAAGATTCAAGGATATATTCATACATACATGAGCATACAGTAAGGGTCATCCATCCCCCTGCCATGTGCTACAGAAAGACCCCGACAAGTAAGGACGATTTAAACCGGACCAATTTAAACAATGATGGGTTTCTGCGTTATATAACATTATTGTTCATGTGATAGTAAGTGCATTAGCGGGCCTCATTAGTGGCTACAACTCCAATGTCGCGTTAAATGATAAATGTTTGGTATTGAGATTTTGACAACTCCAATGTCGCTTTAAATGATAAATGTTTGGTATTGAGATTTTGACGTAGATTTTTTCATAACTTTCAATATATTTTAAACTAGCATTTGCACCAGATGTTGCAAAGGAAACGCCGTAAGGCATAAATTGAAGAACGCAAATACAACAAAAAAAATAC
Source organism: Pinus tabuliformis (assembly GCA_031772625.1). NCBI lineage: Eukaryota > Viridiplantae > Streptophyta > Pinopsida > Pinales > Pinaceae > Pinus > Pinus tabuliformis. The sequence goes on from CM062804.1 coordinate 1,255,795,383, forward strand.
TTTCATAAAGAATAAAAATACTTATAATGAATTTATTATTAGATATTCCTATATATTGCACTATATATTAGCCCCACTAATTGTTTCCCTTTCTTAATGTAACCTTCCACCACTTTGGTCACTATAATATCAAATACAATATGTGTCTTAACCAAAAACCATTATGAAAGTCAAAATACTTATATGTCCCATATCCCATATAAACCATAATATACTTTGATCACTCTTGGAGAATTGCAAACCCTTCCAAAATGCAAATTCTAACCACTATTACCATTGAGAAAAAAATGGCATTTATTACCTTATAATCCTTAAGGGAATAACTCTATTATTAAGTAAACCATAGTGCAATATGATTTCTAACACAATGAATTCTAAAAATTATGACCCCTAGTACACTCTCATCATAAACACATTGTAACTCCTAAAATGTTACAAGACATAAACTTTATTACCTAACATGTTAACTATAACATTAAAACTATAACCTATATGTACTTAAATTGTCTTAACATAGTGAAGGTAAAGAAGAATCAAGTGTGGCTCTTCAAATTCAATCCCACGAGAAGTGGATATAAAAAATGTTGACTATTATGTAGATGATATTTTCACTATTGACATTGACCCCAAAACCATTTTATGGGAGAAACCTATGGTAATGATGTTGATGGGTACTCATTATTCTCCCATTAAATGGTATAATGGTGACCTACATTTTGTAAATAATTTAAGGTCTTAATGTTTGTATCTGGAGCCCTTCTCGACTACTATGCTTTCATAACCTTAATTGTATGCATTTAAAATTTTAGAGATTAGTAAGTTCTTTTCTAATTTAACCCTAAATGCAATAACATTAAGGAATATATGCATTTAAAATTTTAGATATTAGTAAGTTTTTTTCTAATTTAACCCTAGATGCAATAACATTAAGGAACAAATATAAGTATGCCTAGCTCGAGAAAAAGGTAACAACATCTACTAGGGTATGTCACATCTTATTTTTATTCCTTACAAACCACCTAGATCGAGAAAAAGGCTAAGACTAGTTTCCTTTAAAGCACCGTAGCTCAGAAAGGCAGGAATTAAAAGCAAAAGCCTACAAAAGAAAGAAATAAATCTTAAAAAAGTAGGACGCCAAAGCCTACGAAGGAAAGAAATAAATCTTACAAACATTATGATGAAGAAGGGAATTCAATACCCATTGAGGAGATGAACAAAAGAACATGACCTCCATTTTTACTAAAATCACCACAAATATTGATAGTTACTCTAAGTACACAATGTCATTAGGATATTAATCCAATAGTAGGGTGTTCAAAAAGTCCCTTTCTCACTAACTTTATCCCTCTCTTATAGAAATTTTCAATAGTGACACTTGGCACCTCATGCAAAAATAATTATTTTCTTTATTCCAATAATGCCGGCAATAAAAGGTTTATTTTACACAAATCAAAACGAAATTTATTCTCTGCTGAATGTAACTAAAACCAGAATAACAGAATAATAGGGCTGCTGAGCATAGAGAATGTCAGACTTGGGAACTTTACAGCTAATTACAATATTGTTTTGGCGAGAGAAACACAAAGTCAATTACAGCAATGAGAACCAATTCCATCTCACTACAGAGCATGGTGGATATGTGAAGGAGACCCATTAATCGATGCAGTCCTGCATGATCACTCGCAGTGTTATATCTCCATTTCCTTCGATGCAAACAATGGATTAATAGTCCCATATAAGAGAGACAGCTTCAGATATGCCACAGGGACAACCCTTAACACAAGGCTACATTGAAAAAAATTATAAGCAACCATTGCAACCCTCTTGAGGATACTAATAAACATGAGTTGCATTTGAGCCCTGAACTTCTGCAAAATAAAAATTCCCAGACTTTTATATTAGAGTTAAATCATTTTTTCTCAATAGGTGATTTTCCAAAGATGGGTGTCAGATAAAAAGCAGCAGCTGCTCTTAAAAACCCTAAGTTTTTCTTTACCAAAGGCTCCCAATCCGAAGTTCCCCCCACAATTGGAAGTATCCCAAACGAGGCAAATAACAATAGCCACAGAGGATAAAGAAGAACAACCCACTGCCATGAACCCTAAACTCTGCCCTGAGGGCTAAGCCGGGCAGCAAACCCAAACACACAACCCCCAGCAATGGACGTTGCAAGAGTTAAAAGGTACAGGTCATCTTTCAAACCAGGCACATTATTGCATCCCTCTTCCCTAACAATGCATTGCTTGATGGCATCAATTGTATTCAAAAGGGTTTCCTAATAGCCCTCTTTTGATACAAAAAACTGATTCCCATACCTGGATTGTAGCTCACCAAAGAATTGACGAGGAAGCCTGGAACCCACTATTAATCCTGTGCTGAAATTCAAGATGTTTGGGGAAGAGATGTCCTCTACTATAATCACAGTCCTGTCATCAGGGCGCCATAGGTCCCTGAAGGATTTATTTGAAGGAGATGGGGATGGCCCAGACCTTGTAAGGATTCTCGTTTTACACTCTGACTTGTCTTCTGAAGCCTGCAATTCTTGTGAAATCTTCACTGCTTGGGTTGGAGATAAGACCTTGGCTATGTCAATAACATTGGTGAAGTTGTTGGGTAGCTGAAGGTCTGGGACTTTTATTGCTTCTAGCTCTTTTGAGGCCATGTTGGATTGAAAGTCTGAGTTCAGGATTTGGGTAATTGCTAAATATGGTGTCAACTGCACTTGCTGAATCAGAAAGGTGAACAAGAGCATGGATGCCATTGACAAAGTTTGCTTACCCACATCCTTGAGAATGTTGTTTTTGTGATGTGCATATATCAACTGAGAAATACCCAGGTTTTTGAAGGTGATCTGAAAGGGGTTGAAGTTGCGGGTTATTGAATTGGGCGTACATTGACTGACAAAGTATGAGTGTTTTATGCGATTGAAGGTGGGCTTGTAATTGAAATTGGAGAGGAAAGAGAATGACTTAAAAGAGATAACGCAGCAGGAACTAAGTGGCATTTTAACTGGGGGTGGAGAAAGACTCGGAATGCTATTGATGGTTGCTTACCGAGGCTTGAGCTTGAGTTGCCATGAGATACTGGAGATGGGTCTAATCACGAAAGACCGAATGCACCAAAAATCTGAGCCACCTGATTCCACCTGTAAGGCCAGGAACACACCAGAATGAACTAGTAGAGTTTTGTAAGATTACTCAAAGATGGACGAATACTTCCTGATAAATCATTTGAATTCATGTCCATACCAAAATCAACGAGGATTCAAAGTGTTATGTTCATTGAAAATAATCTATGACATCCAACTGAATATTTGATAAACAGGAATATTTTTGGTGGAATTTTACAGAGTGCGATGGTGTTTGAATTTTAATAGAAAAGAGAATTTTTATACACGCTATTACCCAGGATCAAAACAATTGACATTCTGAAGGGAAAACTATTTTCTTAATGTGATTAGGCTGATAATCAAAATTAAATTCTTCGTCTTTTGTTGGGAGAGACGCTTTGTAAATAATGTACTAATTCTCTTTAATGTTAACCACCTCCATAATGTGATTAAGGTAAAATAATCAATTATTTACCAAAGTATTAAATTTCTAAACTAATTCTCTTTAATGATAACCACCTCCATAATGTAATTAAGGTAAAATAATCAATTATTTACCAGAGCATTACATGTCAATCTTACTGCATTCATCATTTAAACATATTTAACCCAAAAACTTGATTAAATAAAATATTTTTTGAAAAAGAATGTGTCAACTTATCACAAAAATGTACTCAGGTACCCCATCTGCAAAAAGCCATCTGCAAAAATCCATTCACTGTTTCATGAAAGTTTAAAATGTAAAATGTTTAATAGTCGCACCATATTGAGCTAAATTTCGCAATCATATAAAAACTATAAAAACGATGTAGCGTAAAAATAATCAGAAAGATCGTCTTACAGTGATTCGAAAGATTTCAAGATTGATTGGTATTCAAACATGATAATTAATTAAACAATTTGAAAGATTTCAAGATTGATTGGTATCCAAAACATAATAACTTAATTAATTAAACAAAACGTGGGTACATAAATCCCAAGCGTTAAGAAATCATTGATTGGTATCCAAACATGATAACTTATTAATTAAACAATTTGAAAGATTTCAATATTGATTGGTATCCAAAACATAATAACTTAATTAATTAAACAAAACGTGGGTACAGAAATCCCAAGCATTAAGAAATCTGGCCGACAACCCTCCTAAGGATACTAATAAACATGAGTTGCATTTGAGCCCTGAACTTCTGCAAAATAAAAAATTCCCAGACTTTTATATCAGAGTTAGAGAAAGAAGAACAACCCACTGCCATGAACCCTCCACTCTACCCTGAGGGCTAAGCCGGGTAGCAAACCCAAACACACAACCCCCAGCAATGGATGTCGCAAGAGTTAAAAAGTACAGGTCATCTGTCAAACCAGGCACATTATTGCATCCCTCTTCCCTAACAATGCATTGCTTGATGGCATCAATTGTATTCAAAAGGGCTGCCTGATAGCCCTCTTCTGATACAAAAAACTGATTCCCATACCTGGATAGCTCACCGAAGAATTGACGAGGAAGACTGGAACCCACTGTTAATCCTGTGCTGAAATTCAAGATGTTTGGGGAAGAGATGTCCTTTACTATAATCACAGTCCTGTCATCAGGGTGCCATAGGTCCTGAAGGATTTATCTGAAGGAGATGGGGATGGCCCAGACCTTGTAAGGATTCTCATTTTCCACTCTAACTTGTCTTCCAAAGCCTGCAACTCTTGTGAAATCTTCACTGCTTGGGCTGGAGATAAGACCCTAGCTATGTCAATAACATTGGTGAAGTTGTTGGGTAGCTGAAGGTCTGGGAATTTTATTGCTTCTGGCTCTTTTGAGGCCATGTTGGATTGAAAGTCTGAGTTCAGGATTTGGGTAATTGCTAAAGATGGTGTCAACTGCACTTGCTGAATCAGAAAGGTGAACAAGAGCATGGATGCCATTGACAGAGTTTGCTTACCCACATCCTTGAGAATGTTGTTTTTGTGCTGTGCATATATCAACTGAGAAATACCCAGGTTTTTGAAGGTGATCTGAAAGGGGTTGAAGTTGTGGGTTATTGAATCAGGTGTACATTGACTGATAGAGTATGAGTGTTTTATGTGATTGAAGGTGGGCTTGTAATTGAAAATGGAGAGGAAAGAGAATGACTTAAAATAGATAACGCAGCAGGAACTGAGTGGCATTTTAACTAGGGGTGGAGAAAGACTTAGAATGATCTTGATGGTTACTTGCTGAGGCTTGAGCTTGAGTTGCCATGAGATACTGGAGATGGGTCTAATCACAAAAGACCGAATGCACCAAAAATTTGAGCCACCTGATTCCACCTGTAAGGCCAAGCACACACTAGAATGAGGATACGTAAACTAAGAAACTACGACACTCGGTCGCAACAGGCACCGAGATATGCATAACACTCCTAATTAAATGTACGAGGGAAAGCATTAGCGTTGTAGCGACCATCAATGGTGCCCTGAAATACCCACTGATAAACCAAGTGAACTGGTTGAGGTCACAAAGCCACAACCAGTCGAGGCTTACACCATGGCTACAGGTAGCATAAATGAAAAAAAGTAAGTAGGGGAGTTATTTTTTTGAGACAAGGGTTAATAATCCATACCTATAGATACATAGCACACTTGAAGAGAAGTTTCTCTTGGTTCCGTTGGTATAGTTTGGTGAATTCCATTCCACTGTGGATACCCTAAACAGCCAAAGAAAAATAGTTTGCATGAGAACCAAACATGTTCCTTTGAGGAACACAAAACGACAATAACAAGGAATTGAGGGAAAAACGATAAATGTAGACCTGAGAGTTTTCACCACGATGGTAATGGAATCCATTGTTCTCTTGTCCCACGAATACTTGAACCAGCTCAACGATACCGGAACACATCCTCTGGCACATCCAAACCCATGAAAATTAGATGAGACAATAATGCCCACACAACGGGAATGTAAAATGAAGTAGTAAACACAAGAATGCCATTCCTATAAGCTAGGGGGGAAGGCCTCATTGCCATACATTCAGAAAATTCATGAATTTGGAGTAACCACATCCTGAAATAAAAAAACAATATAATGCCTGCAATAAAAGGTTTATTTCACACAAATCAAAACGAAATTTATTCTCTACTAAATGTAACTAAAAGTAGAATAACAGAATAACAGGGCTGCTGAGCACAGAGAATGTCAGACTTGGGAACTTTATAGCTAATTACAGTCACTACAGAGCATGGTGGATATGTGAAGGAGACCCATTAATCGATGCAGTCCTACATGATCACTCTCAATGTTATATCTCCATTTCCTTCAATGCAAACAGTGGATTAATAGTCCCATATAAGAGAGACAGGTTCAGATATGCCATAGGGACAACCCTTAACATAAGGCTATAATGAAAAAAATTATAAGCAGCCATTGCAACCCTCCTAAGGATACTAATAAACATGAGTTGCATTTGAGCCCTGAACTTCTACAAAATAAAAAATTCCCAGACTTTTATATTAGAGTTAAATCATTTTTTCTCAATAGGTGATTTTCCAAAGATGGGTGTCAGATAAAAAGCAGTAGCTGCTCCTAAAAACCCTAAGTTGTTCTTTACCAAAGGCTCCCAATCCGAAGTTCTCCCCACAATTGGAAGTATCCCAAACGAAGCAAATAACAATAGCCAAAAAGGAGAAAGAAGAACAACCCATTGCCATGAACCCTCCACTCTGCCCTGAGGGCTAAGCCGGGCAACAAACCCAAACACACAACCCCCAGCAATGGATGTTGCAAGAGTTAAAAAGTACACGACATCTGTCAAACTAGGCACATTATTGCATCCCTCTTTCCTAACAATTCATTGCTTGATGGCATTAATTGTATTCAAAAGGGATGCCTGATAGCCCTCTTCCGATACAAAATACTGATTCCCATACCTGGACTGCAGCTCACCGAAGGATTGACGAGGAAGCCTGGAACCCACTCTTAATCCTCTACTGAAATTCAAGATGTTTGGGGAAGAGATGTCCTCTACTATAATCACAATCCTGTCATCAGGGTGCCATAGGTCCATGAAGGATTTATCTGAAGGAGATGGGTATGGTCCAGACCTTGTAAGGATTCTCGTTTTCCACTCTGACTTGTCTTCCAAAGCCCGCAACTCTTGTGAAATCTTCACTGCTTGGGCTGGAGATAAAACCTTGGCTATGTCAATAACATTGGTGAAGTTGTTGGGTAGCTGAAGGTCTAGGACTTTTATTGCTTCGGCTCTTTTGAGGCCATGTTGGATTGAAAGTCTGAGTTTAGGATTTGGGTAATTGCTAAAGATGGTGTCAACTGCACTTGCTCAATCAGAAAGGTGAACAAGAGCATGGATGCCATTGACAGAGTTTGCTTACCCACATCCTTGAGAATGTTGTTTTTGTGCTGTGCATATATCAACTGAGAAATACCCAGGTTTTTGAAGGTGATCTGAAAGGGGTTGAAGTTGTGGGTTATTGAATCGGGTGTACATTGACTGACAGAGTATGAGTGTTTTATGCGATTGAAGGTGGGCTTGTAATTGAAAATGGAGAGGAAAGAGAATGACTTAAAAGAGATAACGTAGCAGGAACTAAGTGGTATTTTTACTAGGGGTGGAGAAAGACTCGGAATGCTCTTGATGGTTGCTTACTGAGGCTTGAGCTTGAGTTGCCATGAGATACTGGAGATGGGTCTAATCACGAAAGACCGAATGCACCAAAAATCTGAGCCACCTGATTCCACCTGTAAGGCCAGGCACACACCAGAATGAACCAGTAGAGTTTTGTAAGATTACTCAAAGATGGACGAATACTTCCTGATAAATCATTTGAATTCATGTCCATACCAAAATCAACGAGGATTCAAAGTGTTATGTTCATTGAAAATAATCTATGACATCCAACTGAATATTTGATAAACAGGAATATTTTTGGTGGAATTTTACAGAGTGCGATGGTGTTTGAATTTTAATAGAAAAGAGAATTTTTATACACGCTGTTACCCAGATCAAAACAATATTATGAAGGGAAAACTATTTTCTTAATGTGATTAGGCTGATAATCAAAATTAAATTCTTCGTCTTTTGTTGGGAGAGACGCTTTGTAAATAATGTACTAATTCTCTTTAATGTTAACCACCTCCATAATGTGATTAAGGTAAAATAATCAATTATTTACCAAAGTATTAAATTTCTAAACTAATTCTCTTTAATGATAACCACCTCCATAATGTAATTAAGGTAAAATAATCAATTATTTACCAGAGCATTACAACTCAATCTTACTGCATTCATCATTTAAACATATTTAACCCAAAAACTTGATTAAATAAAATATTTTTGAAAAAGAATGTGTCAACTTATCACAAAAATGTACTCATGTACTCCATATGCAAAAAGCCATTCACTGTTTCATGAAAGTTTAAAATGTAAAATGTTTAATAGTCGCACCATATTGAGCTAAATTTTGCAATCATATAAAAACTATAAAAACGATGTAGCGTAAAAATAATCAGAACGATCGTCTTACAGTGATTCGAAGGATTTCAAGATTGATTGGTATTCAAACATGATAATTAATTAAACAATTTGAAAAATTTCAAGATTGATTGGTATCCAAAACATAATAACCTAATTAATTAAACAAAACATGGGTACATAAATCCCAGGCGTTAAGAAATCATTGATTGGTATCCAAACATGATAACCTATTAATTAAACAATTTGAAAGATTTCAATATTTATTGGCATCCAAAACATAATAACTTAATTAATTAAACAAAACGTGGGTATAGAAATGCCAAGCGTTAAGAACATGGAAAATTTTAGGGGCTAATGTTCGCCCAATGGGCTAATTTTCCATGATTTTCCCACAAAAAAGATTCGCCAATTTCCAAATTTATAAAAGACAATTCACCCAAATTTTAGAATATAAAATTATTTTAACTTAAAAATCGCCAACATTATATATATATATATTTTTTTCTATGTTAAGACTAAACTAAGCACCCACGGGGAATTGAACCAGTGACCTATCGCAAGGAGTGCTTAACAGCGCACCCATTCACCGTCAATCCAAAGCCCCGTGGGCCGCCAACATTATATATAAAATATATATAAAATCATAATAAATTTTAATAATTTTACAAATATATCAATAAATATTTTATAGTTTGCATATTAGGGATTAGTGATATTCGCCAATGTTTTTAAACTTCAAGAAAAATTTTCATCCTTAAAATTTTCCTTGGTTAAGAAATCTGGCCGACAACCCTCCTAAGGACACTAATAAACATGAGTTGCATTTGAGCCCTAAACTTCTGCAAAATAAAAAATTCCCAAACTTTTATATCAGAATTAGAGAAAGAAGAACAACCCACTGCCATGAACCCTCCACTCTGCACTGAGGGCTAAGCCAGGCAGCAAACCCAAACACACAACCCCGAGCAATGGATGTCGCAAGAGTTAAAAAGTACAGGTCATCTGTCAAACCAGGCACATTATTGCATCCCTCTTCCCTAACAATGCATTCCTTGATGGCATCAATTGTATTCAAAAGGGCTTCCTGATAGCCCTCTTCCGATACAAAAAACTGATTCCCATACCTGCAATGCAACTCACCGAAGAATTGATGAGGAAGCCTGGAACCCACTGTTAATCCTGTGCTGAAATTCAAGATGTTTGGGGAAGAGATGTCCTCTACTATAATCATAGTCCTGTCATCAGGGCACCATAGGTCCCTGAAGGATTTATCTGAAGGAGATGGGGATGGCCCAGACCTTGTAAGGATTCTCATTTTCCACTCTAACTTGTCTTCTAAAGCCTGCAACTCTTGTGAAATCTTCACTGCTTGGGCTGGAGATAAGACCCTAGCTATGTCAATAACATTGTCAAAGTTGTTGGGTAGTTGAAGGTCTAGGACTTTTATTGCTTTTGGCTCTTTTGAGGCCATGTTGGATTGAATGTCTGAGTTCAGGATTTGGATAATTGCTAAAGATGGTGTCAACTACACTTGCTGAATCAGAAAGGTAAACAAGAGCATGGATGCCATTGATAGAGTTTGCTTACCCACATCCTTGAGAATGTTTTTTTTGTGCTGTGCATATATCAACTGAGAAATACCCAGGTTTTTGAAGGTGATCTGAAAGGGGTTTTAGTTGTGGGTTATTGAATCGGGTGTACATTGACTGACAGAGTATGCGATTGAAGGTGGGCTTGTAATTGAAAATGGAGAGGAAAGAGAATGACTTGAAAGAAATAACGCAGCAGGAACTGAGTGGCATTTTAACTGGTGGTGGAGAAAGACTTAGAATTCTCTTAATGGTTGCTTGCTGAGGCTTGAGCTTGAGTTGCCATGAGATACTGGAGATGGGTCTAATCACGAAAGACCGAATGCACCAAAAATATGAGCCCCCTGATTCCACCTGTAAGGCCAGGCACACACTAGAATGAGGATACGTAGACTAAGAAACTACGACACTTGGTCGCAGCAGGCACTGAGATATGCATAACACTCCTAATTAAATGTACGAGGGAAAGCATTAGCATTGTAGTGACCATCAATGGTGCCCTGAAATACCCACTGATAAACCAAGTGAACTGGTTGAGGTCACAGAGCCACAACCAATCGAGGCTTACACCATGGCTACAGGTAGCATAAATGAAAAAAAGTAAATAGGGGAGTTATTTTTCTGAGACAAGGGTTAATAATCCATACCTATAGATACATAGCACACTTGAAGAGAAGTTGCTCTTGGTTCCGTTGATATATTTTGGTGAATTCCATTCCACTGTGGATACCCTAAATAGCCATAGAAAAATAGTTTGCATGAGAATCAAACACGTTCCTTTGAGGAACACAAAATGACAATAACAAAGAATTGAGGGAAAAACGATAAATGCAGACCTGAGAGTTTTCACCACAATGGTAATGGAATCCATTGTTCTCTTGTCCCACGAATACTTGAACCAGCTCGACGATACCAGCACACATCCTCTAGCACATCCAAACCCATGAAAATTAGACGAGACAGTAATGGCACACCACGAGAATGTAAAATGAAGTAGTAAACACAAGAATGACATACCTATAAGCTATAGGGGAAGGCCTCATTGCCATACATTCAGAAAATTCATGAGTCTGGAGTAACCACATCCTGAAATAAAAAACAATATAATGCTTGCAATAAAAGGTTTATTTTACACAAATCAAAATGAAATTTATTCTCTGCTGAATGTAACTAAAACCAGAATAACAGAATAACAGGGCTGCTGAGCACAGAGAATGTCAAACTTGGGAACTTTACAGCTAATTACAGTCACTACAGAGCATGGTGGATATGTGAAGGAGACCCATTAATCGATGCAGTCCTGCATGATCACTCTCAGTGTTATATCTCCATTTCCTTCGATGCAAACAATGGATTAATAGTCCCATATAAGAGAGACAGGTTCAGATATGCCACAGGGACAACCCTTAACATAAGGCGACATTGAAAAAAATTATAAGCAACCATTGCAACCCTCCTAAGGATACTAATAAACATGAGTTGCATTTGAGCCCTGAACTTCTACAAAATAAAAAATTCCCAGACTTTTATATCAGAGTTAAATCATTTTTTCTCAATAGGTGATTTTCCAAAGATGGGTGTCAGATAAAAAGAAGAAGTTGCTCCTAAAAAGCCTAAGTTGTTCTTTACCAAAGGCTCCCAATCCGAAGTTCTCCCCACAATTGGAAGTATCCCAAACGAAGCAAATAACAATAGCCACAGAGGAGAAAGAAGAACAACCCACTGCCATGAACCCTCCACTCTACGTTGAGTGCTAAGCCAGGCAACAAACCTAAACACACAACCCCCAACAATGGATGTCGCAAGAGTTAAAAAGTACAGTACATCTGTCAAACCAGGCACGTTATTGCATCCCTCTTCCCTAACAATGGGTTGCTTGATGGCATCAATTGTATTCAAAAGGGCTGCCTGATAGCCCTCTTCCGATACAAAAAACTGATTCCCATACCTAGACTGCAGCTCACCGAAGGATTGATGAGGAAGCCTAGAACCCACTGTTAATCCTGTGCTGAAATTCAAGATGTTTGGGGAAGAGATGTCCTCTACTATAATCACAGTCCTGTCATCAGGGCGCCATAGGTCCCTAAAGGATTTATTTGAAGCACCTGTCCGCTGGGAGAGAGGGATTCCAATAAAACAATAAAATGAGAAAGTAGGGTTTGGGCTAGACAAGAATGGCACCACGCTAATATGGGCCTTAGATTTGGAGTGAGGCATCACAACTGTCCGTTCATCCTAAACCCAACCGAGAAGAATGAAAGAACATCGAGTTTCTGCAAACCGTTTCTGCAACGAATTGGTAACCACCTTGATCAAATGACTGAACCTTTTGCAATCATCTAACATATAATCTTGTGGTGCACAAGATGACAGGTTTGCAGAGAGGGGAGTTGATTTCAGAGGGAAACACCTTACGGCGTAATAATAAAAATATGTTTGTTTTTATTTAAAATTCTATTAATTTTATTATTTAATTCTAATTAAAAAATAAAAACATGGTATGGTATGGTATAATTAGATTTGAAATAAAATTTAAAATGTTATTTAAGTAATTATTTAAGTTTGTAAAGGGTTATTTTTTTTATGGAATCATAATTCATTAAAAATAATTATGTTTTTTAAATAATCAGTGTCAATTTATTATTGTTATTGGAATATTATATCACTTAAAACATACTTAAATTAAACAACTGATAGTTGATAACTGGATTTAATTTTTAGTTTTTTTAAATGTATATGGATTCATTATTGTTATTGGAAAGCAATATCATTTAAAATAATTTGTTAAAACTTTCACCCGATTAGATATACTGATATGTATATTTTTGTGGTTGTTCCTAAATCCTGTTGCAAGCATTCATGATGCAGTGAAGGCTTGCATTCGTGAGGCAGTGAAGGCTTTGGCTGATGGCGTGTTCTTGGAAGAAACTAGATAAGAAAGAGAGCTTGCAAGCTTGATTGAGGAATAATGGACGCATCAACCTGAATGGCAACCGCGATTTATTGCTCGTTTATTATCTTAATCTACGAATTGCAACTCCCTGCAAACACAAATGGCAGGAATAAGGGAACACATGCCGAGATAAGATTGAGCGAAGGATTTTTAGGCCGAGCTACATTCATCGCTGGCATGGGATGGTGTTCGGCATTCATCGCTGCATTACTACACCAAGGGCACTTTTGAGACATTTTTTGAGACAAAACAAATCTTTTGTCTCAAAAACTCATTTTTTATTTTACATTAAAAATTAATATCAATTGATTTGTCTCAAATATAAGGTTTAAGACAAAAATAGGTTGAGACAAAAATATTTTAAGACAAAACGTTATGTTTAAGACAAAAATAGTTTAAGACAAAAATATTTTAAGACAAAAGTAGTTTGAGACAAAAATATTTTAAGACAAAACTTTATATTTAAGACAAAAATAATTTAAGACGAAAATATTTTGAGACAAAACTTTATATTTAAGACAAAAGTAGTTTGAGACAAAAATTTAAAGACAAAAATAGTTTAAGACAAAATTATTTTAAGACAAAAACAATTTAAGACAAAATTATTTTAAGACAAAAACAATTTAAGACAAAATTAGTTTAAGACAAAACTTTATATTTAAGACAAAAGCATTTTGAGACAAAAATATTTTAAGACAAAACTTTATATTTAATACAATGACCACTTTAGATCAAACCTATGTTTATGCTTTTATCTTTACATAGAATGTGTCATCTTTGGGCATGGGGGTAATCGCTTGTCATGCAAAGGGAGGTTTGTTTTGCTTCAAGGGGAAATATTTATGAGAATGATACATGTTTAACACTCATTTCACACACTCTTACACAAGTGTCGCCTTTATCCTCCCGAAGTCTATAATCGAAGCCGCAATTGCCGTAAGCTGCCACAAAGGTTGTTGCATTAAGTGAAGTATGTGTTATATGTTCTAGATGGTCTATGTTGTATCGATAAGTTTTCAAGTGTGTGATCGTAGTGAAGTTTTATCACTATTCACATAAGTTCCACTGATCCCACACTTAGCTAAATTTCGGAGTTTCCTTAGCAACCTAGCCTCATCCAACTTTCCTGAACTACATACTTCACATATGTAACCCTCAAGCTTTTCCGTTGCTTGTTCGAACCGTGCAATGCGCAAAAATCCCAACCTCCCTTACCATTAAAAAATGTGTGGTGGTTTCCTCTAGTGTCCTTCCCTCAGCCGGAACCCACTGTCTCCAAAAACTGTGCAGTTTTGTCCCTTGACTACCCAGTTTGCCTTGCATCCTGAAATTGCATAGATGTGTCCTCCCAGGGCCTCGTCCCAAGTAGTGCCTTACATCCTAAAACTGTGTAAATGTGTCCTCCCAAGGCCTCATCCCGCAATAGTCACTGCCCATTGAAACTACACAATTATGTCTCTCACGGGCCACAAAGAAAGATGAATGATAGATGACTCTCAAGGAACTGAGGAGAAAAATAAGCAGACCAAGAAACCCAAGGTATGATAGAATATTAGGACCGCATGAAGACTCCATCTGATGCATAACCCTTTGGAGGCTAGGTATGGAAAACAAAGCACGTCTTTTGAAATACACCTCTTAATGTAGCTTAAAAGTTTGCTTATCATTGTCGTATCATTCCGTCTTCAATGACATTCATGGTTGCAAGAACTCAAAGTCATTCCATGTGTTTGATATACGTGTCTTGTTCCCTTTCACTTTTTTATTACATAGCTTAGAAGATGAAGAGTATTATCACTTGTTTATTACATAGCTTAGAAGATGAAGAGTATTACCACTTGTTTATTTAAGCTAATGAGGTTGTGACCAACATGATCTTATGACTAACCAGGCACGATGCAAGGCATCCTAAGTGGGATGAAAGATGTTTGATGATATGTATGTAGTCAGTACACTCCTCTGCATTAATCCTTGCTTTGTATCTTGCATGTACCCTCACCGCTTGTCAGATTTGGCTACCTGCTGCCAATAGTCTCTTAGCTCTTTCCTGACAAAGCAGGTGAAGGAATTTCCTTCAACCTGATTTCTTTGAGGCTCTTCATAGAAATTATAGAGCTAAGAGAAGGAGATGTGGAATCTCACTATCAAACTCTTGAAAATACTTTGCATGTTCGAATATATCCAAACAATTAAGCTACCACTCAACAACATTGTCAATCTTGGAAGACTCAAGAAAGATCACATCTCTAGATATTATAAACTTCTTATTCACTTCATCATAGAGATGGTATGCTTTGGAGGTATGAGTACCCAAAGAAGATACATTTGTGACTCCTTGCACTGAGTTTTTTTATCTATTCCTTAGGTATGAAGGCATAATATGAGGAAACAAAAACCCTGAGATGCCTCACCGAAGGAATGTGGCCATACCACATTTCATAGGGAGTCTTGTTTCTAATAGCAAGAGTTGGACACCTATTATTTATATACACAACACATAGAACCACATCAGCCCAAAAACTTATGAACTTAACATGTGAACTATGCCAAGTCCATAGTGAAAGTAATACATTCCAATGAACTATGTTTTGAAAAATGCAGCAAGAAATTCTCAATTTGATTTTTCCTTGATTAAATTGAAAAAATTCAAATTTCCACATCAACAGACAACTTGGATGATGTTAACTTGTGTGACATGGCTTATGTCACCTAGTTTACTCAATAAATTCGAGTTGGAGGAGTTATAGTTCAGTTATGCATATTCGATTGCTAACTTGTGGCAATAAAGGTCAATTATCTCAGGTTGTTGTCAGTTAAACTAGTTCTAACTTTTGGAGGAACTAGTGGAAGGTCATTTAAGCAGTGGGACTTCAGTCAAACTCGGTGATCATCTAGTTAACTGATCAATCAACCCAAAATAGTTGGGGCATGAAGAGAAGTCAAGTCCCCTAAAATTGGTGGAGATTCTAGTGAACCCTCCAAGAAACCTGGCCCAGGCAAGAAATCTGCTAAGCAGCACAGGGATGAGAATGCACAAAAGGACATAGCAATGGGAACGTAGACACCCATAGAAACTTATATCCAGGGGCAGCATGACAAAAAAGCAATCAGCAAGGACCAAGGGGGGCGAGCACCTCCCCGCATACCGCATATCCAACGATGAAAATATTATCTTAGAACATCAGGGGACTTGGGCACCCCTCTAAGGTAGCAGCCCTAAGGGATCTTATCATTTCTGAGACACCAGGAATTATTATGTTACAAGAAACAAAACAAAACCACAAGGAAATGAATAAAGTCATTGAGCAGCAGAGACAATATAGAGGAAGCATTAGTGAGGCAAGAGGAGCCTCAGGAGGAATAGCAACAATTTGGAATCAAGGTATATGGAACTGTATTTCGGAAACAATAAATCAACACTGGATCAAAACAACTCTGGAAAATAAAGCAGATCAACAAGCCATTATCATCTACAACATCTATGTGCCGAATCACTGCAGAGATAAGGATAGTTGTTGGCATGATCTAAAAGATAGTCTGGACGCGGAAGAGAACGCTAACATTATTCTAGGAGGTGACTTTAATTTAATCCTCCACTCCAATGAGAAAAGGGGAGGCAGTTTTATGCCTGATCCATATAGAATACAGTTGGAAAATATCATGCAGGAGCATGATCTTATGGATGTCCCTCCAAAAAACCGTAGATACACCTGGAACAACCACAGGATGGGTGCTGGTAACATCATGGAGCAGTTGGACAGAATTCTCATCAATATTACACTTCTCTCTGCTTTCTTCATTAGAGATGCTAACATTCTAACATGCTCTGCCTCCGACCACTTCCCAATAACTCTAATGCTGGAAAATCATAGGCCACTTGGGCCCATTCCATTCAGATACAGTTCTCTCTGGAATGATATACCAGCAGTTGCAGGAATTGTTTACAGCTCTTAGATCCAACACGTGGAAGGCTCTCCCGGTTTCATTTGGGAAACAAAAATACGGAAAACAAAACAAGCCATCAAAGAATGGGCTAAAACAAAGTATCAACAACCAGAGAAGGTAAAAAAAGAAATTAAGAACAATCTGGAGAGTATCCAAAGACCAATAGAGGATAATGTCCTTTCCCAAGAGAACAAACAACAGGAAAATGAACTCTACTTACAGCTATACCGAGTTAACAGAGAAGAGGAAACAAAATGGAGGCTCAAGTCGAGACAATTATGGTTACAAGGGGGTGACAAGAACTCAATTTTTTTTCACAAGCAAACAACAGCCAGAAAGATAAGGAATAATGTTAGCTCCATCCTAGATGCAGAAGGTGATAGACAAAGGACTCAGGAAGCCATTCGAAGAGCTGTTACAGATCACTATCGGGACTTGCTATAGATAGGCTTAGGATTTCTTTCATTTTGCTTGCATTTAGATTTAATTCTACATTCCTAGAAGTCCTCTTATCAAAGGGGAAAAATTTAGTTGTGGCTTGGCTGAGCCCCAAATCAGCTTAAGGATCACTTTCTTGTGTGATCAGTAAGAGCGTTGATCTGACGTCTCTTCTCTATTGGTAAGTAAAAGGCATACTTTAAGCCATTAGCGATAGAAAGAAGGTAACTTGACCTAGTTTAACCAGTTAGAACCACCATTTCAATGGAAAATGAGCTGCTTTAAGTTCCCGGCTAGGTGGTCTCCCTTATAATGTTGAGGTAGAGAATTTTGAGCCTTCAATAGGTACACAGACACAACTCACAACTATTGTGTGTACTCTCCTTGGGTTGGAAGTATGGAAAGGAGATGGGGAACTGTTTGTCTCTCAGGGCAAGTTGCTTTTCCTTAGATAAATCTCTATGTATGTGTGTTGAATCTTGATGTGTGTTGATGATATGAGTTCTCGATCGTGAATTTACTTCTGCAGATCAGTAGAGTAGCTTCTAGTCTTGTGATTTAGAAAATTTCATGAGCAGTTAGAATTTGCACATTAATTTCTACAATCCCCACTTTTAAAAGTAGGTACAATAAAGCTTTGAGTCCAGGGTTTAGGGAAGTCTTGCTTGATTGTTAAATAAAAAAGGACATGCAAAGAAATTTTTAAGATTTTTGTTTGGTAGCTTTTGATGTTCTTAAATTTTCCCTTTACAAGTTTTTTAACCTCAAACTGTATGTTTTCTAAAGAAAAAAAAACTTATTTCTTTATAGAAAAGGTTTGAATATTCCTCAGATTAAGGGAAGTGAGAATTGAATTCTTTAGCAATGGGGGCCAAAAGAGATTTAAGGTACCAATCCATATAGACACAGTCTTAGAATTTAGGAGCTTTACATATGCTCCTCCTTCTATGTCATTCTTGAACATGATTAGATAGGCCAATGGAAAAAGTTTGACGAAAAGAAGTGAAAATTTTGTTACTAGTGTCATAACAGAAAGGTAACTTGAAATAGGCTATAAAATCTTTGGCAAGAGTCACAAAAGTGGAATGAGTGGATCTGGTTTGATCGACATACCACTTAGCAGTAGCTCCAGTAAGAGTGCAGTAGAAAAGGCAAAGACAAATGGAGTCTTATATGATAGAATTGGATGAACACCACATATGGAATGAGTGAACATGATTTGTGGGATCTTCTCTAGG
Source organism: Pinus tabuliformis (assembly GCA_031772625.1). Lineage (NCBI taxonomy): Eukaryota > Viridiplantae > Streptophyta > Pinopsida > Pinales > Pinaceae > Pinus > Pinus tabuliformis. Next base: position 1,255,814,114 of record CM062804.1, read on the forward strand.
ATTACCTTCAAAATTGGGGATGTCGGAAGGAATCTTGGTAGGCATAACTGGCCAATTTGGGTCATGAAGAAGGGGGTCGTTGATGAGTTGGCTGAATTAGGGAGACTCAAACTAGCCATAAAAGGAGGCAATGGAGTAGGAGCGCCCATATTAGTGAAGGTTACGCTCATGGGGTTACCCTAGTTAGTACTTGGGTTACCACCTTGGTTTCCCACACCCGCATTGGTGCTTGACATGGTGATGGTATAACATTGAGAAGATGCGGAATGAAAGGAAGAATTGGAAGAATCAGTAGAACTAGAGTCAAAATGAGGACTCAATGGAGGACTCAGAAGATGTACTTTAACTTGACGAGGAGGAGTAATATGTCCTAATAGAAACTGAGAGTGAAGGCCTCAAATTCTCTGTGACAAATGCCTAGGGGGCACAATGATGTCAAGACAATGATGACCTTAAGGACTAAACAATGATGATAGGAGAAAAAGAGCAAAAAATAGCAAGCAAACACCTAGTGTAGTGGTGCCAAGTGTAAACCAACTATATTAATGATGCTACTCCCGCAACAGTCATTGCCTGCTGAAACTACACAATTATGTCTCTCAGGGGCCATGAAGAATGATGACATGATAGATGACTCTCAAGGAGCTAAGGAGAAAAATAAGAAGACCGAGAAACCGAAGGTATTAGAGAATATCAGTACCACATGAAGAATCCATCTGATGCATAACCCTTTGGAGGCTAGGTATGGAAAACAAAGCACATCTTTTGAAATACACCTCTTAGTGTAGCTTAAAATGTTTCTTATCATTGTCAAATAATTTTGTCTTCAATGGCATGCATGGTTGAAAGAACTGAAAGTCATTCCATGTGTTTCCTCTTAATGTCTTGCTCCCTTTCACTTGTTTATTACATAACTTAGAAGATGAAGAGTATTACCATTTGTTTATTTAAGCTACGGAGGTTGTGACCAACATGATCTTATGACTAACCAAGCATGATGCAAGGAATCCTAAGTGGGATGAAATATGTTTGATGATATGTATATAGTCAGTACACTCCTTTGCATTAATCCTTGCTTTGTATCTTACATGTACCCTCACTACTTGTCAGATTTTGCTACTTGCTGCTAGCAATCTCTTAGCTCTTTCCTGACAAAGTAGGGGAAGGAATTTCCTTCAACCTGATTTATTCAAGGCTCTTCATAGAAAGTATAGAGCTAAGAGAAGGAGATGTAGAATCTCACTATAAAACTCTTGAAAATACTTTGCATGTTCAAATCTATCCAAACGATTACGCTACCACTCAACAACATTGTCAATCTTGGAAGACTCAAGAAAGATCACATCTCTAGATATTATAAACTTCTTATTCACTTTATCATAGAGATGGTATTCTTTGGAGGTATGAGTATCCAAAGAAGATACATTTGTGACTCCTTGCACTAAGTTTTTTTATCTGTTCCTTAGGTATCAAGGCATAACAGGAGGAACCAAAAACCCTGAGATGCCTCACTGAAGGAATGTGGCCATACCACATTTCATAGGGAGCCTTGTTTCTGATAGCATGAGATGGACACCTATTCTTGGAGATCAGCCCTTGAATCAGATGGCAGAACTGGAAAATATCAGAGCTTGGCTTCAGGCCAGCAATCTGGAAACCCTTTGGGACATCTCCAATTGGACAAATGATGCAGAAATTCTATGGGATGGTTTGAATTTAGGGGAGGTCCCTCATTGGCTGGATGGTGAAGCCAATTTATTGTTGGATTTTCTCCAAGGAAAATCTCCCTTAAAGGCCTCTTCTAAGGACAAAAGAGGGTGGGGTTCTCTTTCAGGCTCTTACTCAGCAGTAGAAGGTTACAAAAGTATGATGGTTGTCCCTAGCGTCCCCCCAGAGCCAACTCAATGGAAATTTATTTGGTCTTTTCCTGCTCTCCCCAAAATTGACTTCTTTTGTTGGACTCTGGCACATAAAAGCATCCTCACTAGAGATAACCTGAGGAAGCGTGGAATGGAAGGTCCCTCCAGGTGCCCTCTTTGTGCATTGGATGAAGAAATGGCTAACCACCTGTTCTTATTGTGCCCCTTTGGTCAAGAAGTTTGGAAGGGTGTCCTAATGTTATGACTTGACAAAATAGAGCTTCCAGGAAATATTCAGGACCTGCTAAGAAAATGGGCCAAGTTATCCCCGTTCTGTCTCTCCAAAAAAAGATCCCTTCTCACGTGCAGTTAGCCCCCATCCTCAAAAAAATCAGACTACTGTTGCCCAAGTTCCACAAAATCTCCTTCTATCATGTTCTGAGGAAGTTAAAATCATAGGCGGACTTGGCAGCCAACCTAGGCTCTCTCAGGAGCAGGAGATATCTGTTAGTAAATTATGTTGAATCGGACTGTAGCATTCCTTAATTTTGGAGTTGTCTGGGCCTCTGATCCTTTGAGCATTTCGCTGATTCAGATTCTCCAGACATTGGGACCGTACCATTTTGAGCTGGCTGCTGTTAGGAAACGCGGACTCATCCACAAGGGAAAATTCAGAATGCAACCGTGGCATTTTCTATCTCTATTCGTCGTTGGAACTCACTGCTGCATCTGGGTAGGTGCTGGGGAGTTCATGAGGGCCTCTTCAAGGCCAATTTACTGCTCTTGGCATTCTTGAACACTATATAACACTCTGACAGACATTTCAAAAAGAAAACACAATGATTCTTGGGATGATATGGCACTTATGTGCGTTGGATCTTCTCTCTGCAAGCTAGGAAGCAGAGCTACGTCACGGAAAGCAAAAGCAGCAGAATTTCAAGGCACCATTCTAAAACCAATTCAAGTTCTTTTTCAAGCCTCTATCTGCATTCACAGTGTAACTCATTCAGTGGACTATTCAAAAGCAAAATCTTCTTTCCCCGCCGACTGTAACAAGGAAATACAGGGTTTCAGTGTTAAAGTCCTCGGCAGCTGATTTGCCGAATTTTAAATAAAAACTAACTGTTTATGTCAAAAAAAAAAAAAAATGGAGAGCGGAGTGCTTAGGGTTTGATGCTGCTCTGGAACTGGCAGACCTTCACAGACTGCGTTGTTCTGCCATTAACCTTCAGCCATAAGGCATCTACAACACAATAAGGAACAACTATTGCGCAATGGAACCCCCTCAGGGGGAGGACATGATGCCTCCCCCGCTGATACGGAAAACGGCCTGCGATAGACTAAAAATGTCAGGATGGACCATCCAGAAGATACAACAACATAGAATGAAAATACGCCAACGAATAACAACACAAATGAAGAACCACGAGTGACGTCAAACACCTGCAAGCCGGTAGCAGTTGACAGACCCAAAATCGAGCTCCCAAGTCAGCGCATCAACACTCAGATCCAGTTTATGAGGGATCATGCTTTGATAGGAAATTTCATAGGCCTTTGGCCAACGAAGAAAGCTTTGCACGGCTGGATCATAGCCAAATGGAAGCCAAAAGGGCACATAACACTGCAGTTAGGGCCTAAGGGCTTCTTTACTGCCATTTTCAATTGTCTGGAGGACCGAAACAGGGTATTGGATGGAGGACCATATTTCTTCAACGCAACAGGGCTATACCTAAGAGGATGGATCGAGCGCTTTAACCCGGACATCTCCTAAACTCATGTCTGTTAGCAACCCGACTTTGGGAGAAGGTTAGCTTCAGATGTCAAAGAGATGGATGAAATAAGGAGAATTCAGCCAGCACTATTCATTCTTGGGCACCTCACCCTTATAAAAGCAAAATATTAAACACCTTATGGAAGCTAATACCAGGTTTCCTCATGTGGACAATCTGGAAAGAGAGAAATAGCCGCATCATCAAAGACCATTCCTCTCCCATAGAAGTTCTATGGATCAATATATGTCAAAACATACGAGAAACCTTGATGCTCCAAACGTGGCTTGATGATGATTTCCCATCCACACCACAGGAACAAAATATATGGCTGAACTAGAACCTTCAGTGGAACCATGAGCAGGTACACCTAAGGAAAATCCCTCCCTCTGGAGATACACCTGACAAATGGACTCCATCCCCACCACACATGGTACTGCTCAACTTTGATGGAGCATCAAAGGGAAATCTAGGTAAAGCAGGATTTGGGGGAATATTTAGAAATCACAAGGGAAATGTTCTCCAAACATTCATGGGGTCAATAGGTTGGGATACAAACAACTCAGTCGAATTAGAAGGAATTTGGAAGGACTTCTCCTGGCTCAGAACAATAGATTCTTGCCACTCATAATTGAAGGGGACTCTCAGATCTTAATTAACATGATCAACCAGATCTTACAGGGAACTCCAGCACATAAAGTGGGTAGCAGTACTTAAGCAATAGGATATATGTAAAGGAGCACTTAAGCAATAGGATATATGCAAAGGATGTACATTACAAAATTACATAAAATCCACATTCCATGATGAGGACAACAAAGCACATGCAGTCCTAGAAAGGATCCACTATGATGTTTATGGACCTTTCTCGACAATATACACTGTTAGACACAAATATTTTGTCATTTTTATTGATGACTTCTCACGTAAGTGTTGGATATTTTTCATGTGGAAGAAAGATGAGATATTCTCCAAGTTTGTAGAACTCAAGGCACTGGTTGAAAAAGAAGCTACCAAGAAGGTGAAGTCTCAATTGTAGCGGCTGCAACACCCTCGAAAATTTTGGCCTGCACTTAAATTTTGGAGCCTAATATGGATATTGTGATCAATCGTTCCTTAGTCACTTATTTGTAAGTTGATCATGATCTCAATCTCCCCTTTTCGATCTTAAGAGTCATTCATGCTTTTATTTTTACATAGAATTTGTCATCTTTGGGCATGTGGGTTATCGCTTGTCATGCAAAGGGAGGTTTGTTTTGATTCAAGCGGAAATATTTATGAGAATGGGTTGTCCTCACCACATAGACATGTTTCAAACTCATTTCACACAATCTATTATCATCCCAAAGTCTATCATCGGAGCCACACTTGTCGTAAGATGCCACAAACGTTGTTTCATTAAGCGAAGTATGTGTTATATGTTCTAGATGGTTTATGTTGTATCGCTAAGTTTTCAAGTGTGTGATTGTAGTCAAGTTTTATCATTGTTCACATCAGTTCCACTGCTCCCACACTTAGCCAAATTTCGGAGTATCCTTATCAACCTAGCCTCAACCAACTTTCCTGAACTGTGCACTTCACATACGTAACCCTCAAGATTCTCCCTTGCCTATTGGAATTGTGCAACGCACACAAATCCCAACCTCCCTTAGCATTCAAAACTGTGGAGTGGTTTCCTCCAATGTCCTTCCCTCAACCGAACCCAATGTCTCCAGAAACTGTGCAGTTTTTTCCCTTGACTACCCAGTCTGCCTTGCATCCTGAAATTGCATAGATGTGTCCTCCCACGACCTCATCCAATAGTAGTTCCTTTCATCCAGCTAAAAATTTGTAAATGTTTCCTCCCAGGGCCTCATTCCACAACGGTCACTTCTCGCTGAAAATACACAATTATGTCTCTCAGGGGCCACGAAGAAAGATGACATGATAGATGACTCTCAAGGAGCTGAGGATAAAAATAAGTAGACCAAGGAACCCAAGGTATGATAGAATATCGGGACCGCATGAAGACTCCATCTGATGCATAACCCTTTGGAGGCTAGGTATGGAAAACAAAGCACATATTTTGAAATACACCTCTTATTGTAGCTTAAAAGTTTGCTTATCGTTGTTGTATCATTCTGTCTTCAATGAAATGCATGGTTGCAAGAACTGAAATTCATTCCATTGTTTCCTGTACGTGTCTTGCTCCCTTTCACTTGTTTATTACATAGCTTAGAAGATGAAGAGAAATACCACTTGTTTATTTAAGCTACAGAGGTTGTGACCAACATGATCTTACGACTAACCAGGCACAATGCAAGGCATCTTATGTGGGATGAAATATGTTTAATGATATGTATATAGTTAGTACACTCCTTTGCATTAATCCTTCTTTGTATCTGGCATGTACCCTCACTACTTATCAAATTTGGCTACCTGCTGCTAGTAGTCTCTTAGCTCTTTCCTGACAAAGCAAGGGTAGGAATTTCCTTCAACCTGATTTCTTCAGGGCTCTTCATAGAAAGTATAGAGCTAAGAGAAGGAGATGTGGAATATCACTATCAAACTCTTGAAAATACTTTTCATGTTTGAACCTATTCAAACAATTAAGTTGCCACTCAACAACATTGTCAATATTGGAAGACTCAAGAAAGATCACATCTCTAGATATTATAAACTTCTTATTCACTTCATCAAAAATATACATATAGTAAAGGACAACAAAAGTCATATATATATATATATATATATATAAACTTTGTGCAAAGTAAAAAAACATATAACTTAATAATCCTCACATGTCAAAAAGCACTTGCCAAATCTCATAAATTTGTTCCCATTTCACCTCTGTTGTGTTAGGACCTATTAATGATATATGTATCAATGCATCAAGTGTGTTAATTGATAGTCTTATTATCCTTATATCTTTGATCATATTTTTCTTAGAGAACCCTCATTCACATGCGACGGTGCTCATTGGTATGACAAGCATTGCTTGCCATAATTTTAGCATATTTAGATACCTAAAGTGCCAATCTTTGTTTGAGAAAATACTTTCCATGCATCTTCCATTAAGAATCTTTCTCTATTCAAATAAACCACGTCAATAAATTGATATAATTCTCTTTTACAAGTTGTAATATCAAACATTAGTACATTTTCACCTTCATTACATGTTTTATGTTGCAAATGTGAAAAAAGTATTTCAAGCCAATGCTTTAAACTATTTTCTCTGACATAAATATCTGACGGGTAATGACAAGGACTAAACAAACTTGTTGGATTAAAAAGATGAAGATCTGGAAATCTTGAATCGAAACTCTCAATCAATGCTTGGACATAATTTCTTGTAAGTTGTATGCAACTCTGAAGGGAGCCCTCAGTGCAAGCTACCATTGGTTGTGACAATTGTTCATCATGGATTGAAATATACAAAAAATCATGTCTATGGGTATTCCCCTCTTTGTCAACATTTTCAAGGAAACCATCTTTGGAGTCTTTCAAAAATTTAGTAAGATGTAAAACACCTTCTACAAAAGAATTTAGTATACAAAAATATCTTTTAAGAGTATTTAGTGCATGGTTAATAGGTATTCCAAGAAATGTGACATCCACATTATCTTCTTGAAATTTTTCGTTTAGATTATTCAACTCCTTCAAAAAATCAGCAAGCATTTTTAAACAAAATTGAATTAAAAAAATCCTTTCCTTATGATACAAATCCTTGCCTTATGATACAATGAATTCTTTCTTTCTCTCTTCTACACGCTCAAAATAGAGAGCCATATAATCCCATGGATTTGAAGAACCTGCAAGGATTCTAATTCCATTATCTCTAATAAGGAAATGAGCTTATTATTTCTCTTTGCTAAATTTCCAACCCATGAGTATACCTTGTTTGTTATTGTCTCAACATACAAATACTCAAGTATCTTTTTCAAAGCATATGATGCTACAAGTGCTTCAATATGTGAAATGTAATGAGTGCCAATCAAATTTGCTAAATCATTCTTTAGTGTGACAAATCCATTTTCACATCCAACCATAGATGAAGCACCATCAGTCGAAACCGCTATTAGTTTCTCATTTTCCAACTACCTTGTTTCCTTTAAATTAACGATGGTATCATATATAGTCTTTCCTTTTCCACTAGGAACAATAATCATTTTCATAAATTGTGTGACTGGAGGGCCCAAACCTTTTAAATCTAGATATGTAGAATACACAACAAGGTGTTGTTCCAAACCATTGTCTATACTTTCATCTAACATTATAGAGAAAAAGGGATTTTCTAACACTTTTCTAGTTTGCACCTCTTCAAGATAATTTGATATAGAGTGAATGAATTTAGTAGCTTCTTTTCTATTTATGTGGGAAGAATACTCCACTCGAGAAGGCATATTAGGCGTCTGTAGATGCATTTGAATATGACAAAGATCTTCATAAGTAAAAATTGAAATATCTTTTTTTGCAATAAAATATGCTAACTAAATGGTAGTTCTGACCATTTCCTTATTAGCCTCACTTATAGCCACTATGTGTTCTTTAATGGGATTTTCAAACCTTTCAGTGTCATACAAATTTCTCTGAGTTGATGTTTGATGAATAATGGATTTTGCATGAGTTCTCACAACATCATATTGAATCGTATTAAATCCATCTCCAATACCCCATGGACCTTGAGCCTTGTATTTCTCACAAATTTTACACTTCATATGAGTCTTGTGATATTCAACATTGATACTATACACCCAAGGATGTTTTAGTGTAGCTTAAAATATTTCTTATCATTGTCGAATCATTCTGTCTTCAATGACATGCATGGTTGCAAGAATTGAAAGTCATTCCATGTGTTTCCTCTTCATGTCTTGCTCCCTTTCACTTGTTTATTACATAACTTAGAAGATGAATAGTATTACTTTTTGGTCATGCACATCCTCACTAACTATCTTGGGAGGTCTGTAATAGTTCCTTGCATGCACGTCCTCACTAAATATGTTTTGGGATGTCTGTACTAGTTCCTTGAAAATTCTTGTTTGTCAAGGCTTAACTACTTATGATCTTAGGTGCTCAGAACAGTGCGACAGTTTATGGCACTCTCCAAATCACCATTCTTGGAAGGATCCAACAAAACGACTTGAGAGGAAGATGAGAAGGGCACACTCTTATTGGAACTAACCTAGAACTAGTGGAATTGGTTGGTCCCAATGGTTTTAGAGTTGTACTGGTCTAATTTGGTGGTTCAGATTGGCTAAGGTTGGTCTTGTATTGAACTGACCTTAAAACACCAAAGTGACTAGTTCTCTACTAAACTGACCGATTCTAAAGAATGTAGTGCAACATAGATTGTAGTTGTGCATATTAATCCAAAGTTCTTATGAACTTTACCATGTTCATAAAATGATTGTTGTTCTCAACCTATCAATTTATCAATTTAACTTTGAGGACCAATAAGATAATTGATGGTCTTATTTGGCCTCTTCCCAAGGTAGACAAACCATATCATTGATATTATTCATACAATATCTTTTTTCCATTCATTTATTTGATTCATATTTCCAAGATTTGAAACTAATGCTAGCATTAGTTTATAAACATTAAATGCTACCTATAACCATGAAAACACTGACCATAACCATGGAAACACTGAAGAGGGCCAGATGGTTGTGTGCATGTTGGTGTGGTGTATAAGGAACAAGACACTTGTTAGTCTTCTTATTCTTCTCCTGAGAAAAATCAGCGACTACCTTCAGATTTAGTTGCAACTTCAGAATTCTTTGCAGGGTGCACAACCTCTCCTCTACTTTAGCTTGACAACCCAACTTCAACCAAGTATGCTGAGAAAATGTCATATTTTGATTCTTGTAACACTTATCCATTAAGTAGAGCACTTACTGGAACAAAATACCATTATGGGGATATTCCATTCTAGTTCAACAAGTTATATGATGTGGAACTATCCAAATAGAGAAAAAAAAATCTTTTTCACACTTATCAACTCTCCAGTTTTATTAACCCTTCAATCTTGTCTTCATGCAATCAAGCTTTAAAACAAAGCTAGACCTAATCCACTCCCATAAGGCATCATAGCCTATATGGGAATCTCTAAACCCACCCCATTGGAGGTGTCAATCCTAATTTCATGCATCTATTGGACTCAAGACTAGCTCGCATATTGATTAGTCCACTGATATATCGAACTTATCCTCATGCAAGTGAATTGGAATAGACTAGAGCTCATGCAAATGTTGAAATGAAGGTGTCTTGGATGGTGGATTCCATGCACCAATCCTATTTCATGTTGTTGTTTTTGGTACTTGCAGTATCATTTTAATGAAATGAAACACTAACCTTCAAATAATCAAAATAACCATTTTCGATGTCAACCTTGTCAATATTATAACTTCATTTGTACTCTTATCACATGCTTATGTCTTTTCTTCATTGTTGTAATGCAATCAATTTAGTGTTTAGTTACAAGTCATCACCATAACAAAAACCATAGCAACTTTTAACCTTTAAGCCTAATTATTTCCAACACTAGGATAATGTTGTAATTTGCTCTAATATCATCTGTAACAAACCCAACACCTTGAGTGTTATCCAAGCAATGGGGTCAACTTCTTTGGAAACACACAAAGGGAGAGAGAGATATTATCACTTTAAAAGTTAACTTCCTTATGATAATGGCTATGGGTATCACTTGAGATGAACCCAACACCTTGAGTGTTATCGAAGCGATACGATCAACTTATCTCAAAACACACAAAGAGAGAGAGATATTATCACTTTAAAAGTTAACTTCCCTGCAATAATGGCTACAGGTATCACTTGAAGTGTCATTTATGTAGTGATGTAGGGTATAGTGTCACATAGACCAAGTGATGTAGGATAGGGTTGAAAGGCTAGGTTAACTCAAGGGTTGGGCACCGAGACTAGTGGATTGGTTCCTGGGGGTCTTGTAGCACCTGAGGGAGGTCTATAAAGAGTTGGTTAGTCGGTTCCACTTCCTTAACTGCACTTAGGGAGTTTAATCATATCATAGTAACTCTTCATCACATGTTTACCCCGGTGGACCGATTATCTCAGGTAAATGTGGGAGGAGGGCGTTACATAATATAAATCCTTTATTCAAGTAGAAGCTTGTGTATTTATTTGTCTTATATTTGCATGCTTATAATTTCCTCTAACTAATAAGAACTTATCTCCACTTCGTCATGTAAGAAAATTGTGTCCTGATTTGTGCAATGACCCACTCAATCATGCTAGACATTGGGTCATGACTTGTCTTACGGATGCTTGTTTACAAAGGGAGACCCCTCTCGACTCCTTTAATGCAATTTCTACTCACAAGTCTATGAAATATATTGGATGACTATATGGATGACTATCAAATTATCACAATAGATTAACTTGATTGTGTGGATATTTGTCTTCCACACTATGTTATTTGTCTTTACTGGACATATTATTTATATGCAAGATGGATATTTTATTTCCCCATGGTATGTTGGTTTCTCTTGGATGTACTTTCAATGGTAGTTTTGGTGCCATTGACAAAAAGTGTGGTCCTTGGTGCTCCTCCAATTGACCAATGTACTTCATTGGTTCCTTCTTTCAGACTTCAGCCAAAAGACCCAATTACCAGGTTGTCGAACGATGTTGGTATTGGTACTATATTGTTCGCTAAAATAACCTTTATTGCTACTATATCGTCGCAATTTTTTTACTCTTGGCTAATTCAATTTCTTTATTTCCTCTTGCCCCAACTTAGATACATATGTGTCACATTTTCTTGTGAGATTTCAGTTATGAGATGAAGTAATAAACATACATATTTGTGAACACTAGGAAATCTATTGCATCCTCACTTATTCAGATTGTGACAACACAGCTCTCCTCTTCGATCTTTACCCCGACTGTCCCATGGGAATAATCCTCTTTGCGAAGTTGTTTAATGGGCAATGCAGACGTGTCTATCTTCCTCGGGATCCTCTCACTCATCGACGACGAGGAACCATGCCCTTCCATCGAATGGTTGGAGGCGCTCCTGGCGGGTTATCAATCTCCTAGGCAAGGAATGAGGGTTCATTTGTCGACCCTTGACGTCGAAGCTCGGTTTGGGGTTCCTGTTCTGGATGTGGGTTACTCGGGTCGAAGCTTGGAGGCCTACCACTGTCTGCAAATACTGAGGAAGTCAGGTGCTGCCTCAACCTTGGATTTTGGTCTACTTTGCTCGCTTTCAGGTGGATAAACTTTACCCTGTCTATTTTCTGGCACTTCTTCTTTGAAGTTCGTTTTCCTTTCTTGCTATGGAATTGGCCGCATAACTTCGGTAAATGGTTCACGCAGGTTTTGGAAGCGGTGAGACCGGAAAGCGCTATCGATTGTATAGGTGGGGCAACATTCCAGTCGCATATGGAGCGAGCAGTCTCTCCGGGTATGTTGTCCCCTGTACAGACTGAGTTGTGGAGAGATATTCGGGTTTGCTTGTTAACAATGCTTTTTCCTTGCCCTGCCTTTTAAGAGGGTTTCTTCAGTTTTGGACCTGGAGGGTTTCGTTTTTATTTATTTTTTTCCTCTTCCTGGTTAGCTTCTCCAAGCTTGCTCACTACCGGTGGGGGTTACCTTTAATTTTTGTAATACAGTTGTAAAAGAACATCAATTAGTTCCGTTTTACCTCTTGGGTTCTCTTGGCTCGCTCATTTATATGGGCAGGCTCCTCGAACTACTAGATCCACCATCGTGTCCTTCCTTTTTATTGCCAAGAATTTCTATATCAACAAAATACTCTTCATTCATATATTCATTAGCATCATCATTCAAATGAGGTATATATGGAATATCTTTAACATTATAAGTCTTTGATGTTTTAAAATATACATAAAAAAAAATTAGTTGATTGACCCTTCCTTTTTGGAGGCATTTCTATTTAAATAATTTACCTACATGCAAAACAATTACAATAAATCACAATAATCAAATAAAGAGTGAAGGATTGATAGTCATTACATAAGTAAAGATGTCAAGATAATAAGGTGTAATTACTAAAGAATAGCACATTCCACCTTGAAGTGTTTATGAATGTGGAATGATTTTTTTTTATCTATTTGTAATAGTAGAATTTTATTAGTCACTCAAATTACATTTTGGTAATTTATGATGATAAAATCCCTTCAATAAATATGATATTTATTATGGTTCATTAGATTTCTTTGTTTTGATGAATGCTCCTTAAAAAATTACTAGACACTACCTATAGTACAATGATTACTTACTATAAAATAGATACACTACCTATAGTACAACAATTAGTAGATCAATAATAAGTCAATTCAAAAAAGCAACTTCAAACGGAACCTTAACCTATGTAAAATAACATAACATTTTAAAATTCTTATGGAATTTAACATTCTTAAACCTATAAGAAATCAAATTAAGTTAAATATATGTTTGTTATTAATAAATTTAACATAAAAGATTTAAATTAAAATATATTAAGTATTAAGAGCCCTGGGTTATGCATGGTTCGACTGCCAAGGAGCCTCCACTTGGTACCCTGGTTGTCGTATGCCTAGGGTTATGCATGGTTCGACTACCTGCAAGGAGCCTCCAGTTGGAATCATTCCGTGGGAATATGGATCGGTTCTATGGTGCAGATGCCTCTTCCAAATGCAACGGTCGTGGTGTTAGATCCTGGTACATTGTGTGTCTTGAGGTGATCTCCCAGGGTTGTCGAGCCGGGAGGGTTAGTCTGTCGAGTCCTCAAATGGTTCACTTCTGTCTTTCTCTGTTATGGTTCTCTACCCACTGCTTTACCTCGCCACAGTTTGCCTTTGATCAAGTTGCCCACTTCTGGTTGCCTTCGAAATTGGTTCTTTTCAGTGGTACAACACGATGTGCACTGAGACACAGTCTCTATTTTCAGAAAGGGTTTCCAGCTTGGATAGTCTCTTCAGGTAAGCGCATATTCGTTTTAGGTGTTAAACTTAAATAGTTTCTGAGTTTTATAGCTTTTCTCTTGTTTTGTCATCACATACTCATCTTGTTTTCTACTTGAATGTGCAGCCCTGGTTGGCTATGGTGTGGGTCTTCGGAGTCATGCCGAATTGCGGTTGGGTCTACCAGTTTCTTGGTGCCCACTACCAGGTATGTGTTTGTTTGTCGAACTAGGCTAGGGATATTAGTTAACATCCTTCATCTGTGAACTGGACAGAATACTATCCCTGTAATGTATTTTTAAAAGGTTTCTCTGGCCTAAGGCTGAGGGTTTTGTTATAATAACTCAGAGGGACTGGGCCGAACTCAGAGGAATAATTCCTCATTTTTAGACTTTTGGTTTTGGTTATGAAATTGCAGTCTTGTTGCCAAGAATGCGCTTGTGTTAAGTTATTGATCTATTAAAGCCACGAGACTAGGGTTTCTGTGATGGGCATTAAGGGCACGAGGCCCAGCGGCCGCAGAGTACATACTCATTTATTCGTTCATGGGTGGCGGGAGATAGATATTAAGATCCTCATTCTTATGAAAAGTGGGAGACATACGCGGGAAATAGCAGGAAACAGCAGGCTAGGCCATCTTAAAATGGAAACAAGACCGCTGAAACCACCGAAACTTGTTTGGTGTAGAGGCCGAAAATCTTTTTGGTGCTAAATTATTTTAGTTTTTATATGTTGGGGCTTTCATTGTTATTTTGCAAAGGAACTCGAAGCTGAGCTAGAAGTTTCAAGGAAGACAACAAAGGGTTTATTTTCCATAGGTATTTTCCGTTCAATTTGATGTATTTCCCTTGCAAAGATGTTGGCCTTAAGAAGTATTCTCTGCCATGAATTCAAAGAGTTTTTAGCTGCACTATCTCTAACTTCAAATAAAAAGTAGGATCCGTGATAATCTGATTTCTTCATATTGAAGAAATTTTTTGCAAAAGTTGTCTTTCCTATGCCACCTAACCCCACTATCTGAGATTTCCCCCTTTGCTGTTGCTGCAACAGGACTGTCTCTTCAAAATCTTGAAGCTTAAAATTCAAGCCTGTTGGATAGTCGGCCACAGGCAACTCTGGCTTTTTCACTATTTCCGACAGACATTTAACCCTTTCATCCTGAATTTGAGTGTAAATTTAGGGCAATAATGTTTATTAGGGCATAATGTTGTTTCTCTTTGTAAATTTATTAAATAACCTGGTGTTATATGGAATCTCGTTACATATAACATAGTTTTGAGCACTCATTGTTAGGTTGGACATGGAAGCCTGGTTCGATATGCTGAAAACCATCTATGAGGTTGAGATGACACTGAGTACATTGACTTTTAATCATTTAATGATGGCCCATTTTACGCTCAATAGGTATAAAGAGATCATGAGGATTTTCAGGTAAATGTTAGAGAAATTCCACGGCTTTGATCCACCTAATAAGTATGAGGAGGTCATGAAACGTTTCAGGGAAATGTTAGAAAAATGTCACGAGGCTGATCCTCCTACATATGCTACTACAGACCAGCAGCACCCCCCAGAATCCCGTGTGTCCTCTCGAAAGGTTTCGATGGAGTTGGTTGTTTTTGGATGTGTTTTGTTCATCTTACCTTATTGTTGAGTCAACAAGTTCTTTCTCGTGTTTCCAGCAGTACTCGATTTATTTCCATGGAAAAAACTTATAATTTGCTACAGTTGAATCGTGGATTACGAGACAAATTTGTGATAATCCAATTTACTATCTCAATCTAAATTTTTGGTGGCTTTTCTGCATTATTATTGGCCCCTCGAAGGGTATTGAGGTTTCGTTTTGTTTATCAATGGGAACCTTGTATTCTGGGGACCTTTATACTTACATAACTATTCATTCTCAATATGTTGTGGGTTTTTCTGTAGTTTGCTCATAAACCCATTTTAAAAATTTAGGTTGCACCAATTTTGTGGCCTCTCGGTCTTCCATGAGTTCAACACAAAATGGGCAGAATTGAAGTTGGTAGTACATGGAAGGTCTATTCCCATCTTTATTGTCGTCTCTCAGGATGGTTATGTATAGATGGAAAAAATGGTTTATGAAGTTTTCTGGACAATGGAAAGGAGGAGAGCTTCAAAGATGCAACAATCTGCACGCAATGGTTTCTGAGAAAAGAATTGTTTTAAATGATGCCATATTTCCCTCTTTCAAACCTCTTCCCACACTTCTCATGCAAGATATGCTTGTAAGTTCCTTTATATGTTCAAACTAAACAACATAGCATTTTATATTTAAGTATTGTAACCATGATTTGGGTTTTCAATCTCAATCTAAATTTTTGGTGGCTTTTCTGCATTATTATTGGCCCCTCGAAGGGTATTGAGGTTTCGTTTTGTTTATCAATGGGAACCTTGTATTCTGGGGACCTTTATACTTACATAACTACTCATTCTCAATCTGTTGTGGGTTTTTCTGTAGTTTTCTCATAAACCCATTTTAAAAATTTAGGTTGCACCAATTTTGTGGCCTCTCGGTCTTCCATGAGTTCAACACAAAATGGGCAGAATTGAAGTTGGTAGTACATGGAAGGTCTATTCCCATCTTTATTGTCGTCTCTCAGGATGGTTATGTATAGATGGAAAAAATGGTTTATGAAGTTTTCTGGACAATGGAAAGGAGGAGAGCTTCAAAGATGCAACAATCTGCACGCAGTGGTTTCTGAGAAAAGAATTGTTTTAAATGATGCCATATTTCCCTCTTTCAAACCTCTTCCCACACTTCTCATGCAAGATATGCTTGTAAGTTCCTTTATATGTTCAAAATAAACAACATAGCATTTTATATTTAAGTATTGTAACCATGATTTGGGTTTTCAATTTTATGTCATCAGCCCCTCTCTAGGCACTTGGGTTTTCTTTGAAGTACATTTCTATAAATTAACATATACATTAGCCAAATCTATTTAAATTTAGGTTGGATATTTAGAGTTACAATAATGCATACATCGACCATTTGTGTGAACTCAAGATAGATATTCATCCTCGAGTTTCCTATGTCTAGGTGCATTCTAGATCTTGATTTACATGAGATTGTGTTGGTTTCCTTATTTAATGTGCCATGAAAGAGATGATGGCTCATCTCATTTCCATGAATGTTGTAGAAGGAACCTAGGCTCTTTTGGTGCAAACATCATACTGGTTAGATGTATCTGAGTTTACAAATTTTCTAACATGGATCTGAAATTTCACTTGGGAATTGGAAAAATGTAAATTTATTTCAACCTGAAGATAGTGTTAATCCCCAAATACAAGGAAGGAATTGGACTGTCTTTTTTATTCTTAGGACTATTGGATTTTGTCTCTTGAAATTGATTTCTGAAACTAGTTCTGATCTCAAAACTTTTTATTAAATTGCTTGGAATATTATGGAGGATATTTATAAAAACATTTGAGTACAATCGGAGCTAAATTTATTAGTGACATTCATACTGGAAGATTACCAACACTAATTCTACTACAAGTTTCCCTATCTCATTTTTCTAACATATGGGTTCACAATATTCTCCATACTTTTACCCATGTTATCATCTAGTTTTTTCTTAAAACATTTGGCCTCAAAGTACCTATTTCTCTATCTATCACTGGGTAGTGAATTTAGGTCATCTAGTCTAGATTTGGGGGACATATATTTCAATAGTATGGAAATACTGATTGAGTTAGGTGCTTGTCTTTTCATTGTATCTATTTTCAATGTTTATAACTTAGTGACATCAACATTATCATTTTGGTACTAGTTGTTTTGTATGTAATAGTCTTGATATATACTCTTTTCCATTCCTAGTAGAGTAGTGCAAAGGTTTGAGCATGTTTACACCAAATATATTTGTCAATTTTAAAAGGTATGGGGCCACATGAAAAACAGGGTTAAAATCTCATCTTTTTTCAATGTTTTGCAAAAGTTGTCTTTCCTACGCCACCTAACCCTGCTATCCCCAATATCTGAGATTTGCCCCTTTGCTGTTGCTGCAATAGGACTGTCTCTTCAAAATCTTGAAGCTTAAAATTCAAGCCTGTTGGATAGTCGGCCACGGGCAACTCTGGCTTTTTCACTATTTCCGACAGACATTTAACCACCTTATCTAGCAGCTCCATCTCCAGCTCCTTGCTAGTTATTCAGAAGAAAATAAATATAACAGTGAGAAACAAACGTCTATGTCTATTTATCAAACATAAAATACTATCACTGATAGTGAAGGTTGAGTTTTCACCCAGTATTGCACGCCTCCAGCTCGAAACCACTAATGTCTGCAACACGAAAAAGTGAATTTCTCCAATCTTCAATAGTCTTGGAGTCAAATCGTGGCTTCTCTTCATTAGTTTGAGTCACTTGATATCCACCATTCTAGGAGATGCACTGGGATGATCTTTTGCTTGGATATGTGATCATGTGTTTGGCACTAGACTCTAATTCGTTAGCATGAAATAGGTTCGAGAGGGGTGTTATGGAAATATGATTGATTCTCCTCTGAACATCTCAAATCTACATAAATCTGCGCATAGGTATAATACCAAGCCATGATATTTGTAGCTTGGGTCTTTGAGAAGTATGAGGCATGAAATTGGCATTATTTGGTTTAATCCCACACCAACATTTACTCATGAATTGATGAAACCAGAGCTCATGGGCATTCACTACATTGTCATTCATTTGAATTCACTTATTCCATGTGTGGTTAACTATATTGGAGGGTTAAACATAATTCTGAGTTTTTATACCCTCTCTGCCACCAGTGCTCTACATTATTTTATGTCTTTTCATTTTCCAAGCATATTTCAGGGTTCTTTATTGCATATTGGTGCTCTTCTAAGGCAACACACCATATCGCTTCATCTACCATAATAATTCTTTGGACTCCGATTAGTAGTTTCCATGCATGCTTAATATGCTTCATATGCATTGCTTTTCAAATGTTGATTTCACAGATTGTTTGTGGCAACGAATCACCCCTAAGGTTTTTATGTGGCAGCAAATCATCTTGAGGTATGGTCTGGGGTTTTGAGGCAAGCAAGGTCTGGTTTGGAGTTGATTGTGGCTGCAATGAGATAGTGAAGTAATGTTTATAGGCAGCAAGGAGATATTCTACAGAGATTACTTTGCATTATGCGACAACAATTTAAGACAGTGCATTACCCTTTGTAATATAATCCAGAGAACTCCTCAATGAAATTAGTATTACATGCATAGAAGTTTAAACCAACATATTTTAGAATAATTTTATGGTTTTACACGTTGTCATATATTTCAACATTTATTTATGTAATGATCCTAACGAGTGTCCACAAACTTTTCTTCGTAGATTTCTATTACATTATTCTATACAAAATGGCAGACCAGGTATTTATGTTGCTTATGTTGCTTTTGGTATTTGTATTATTTATGTTGTTGATTTAGTTAGAGGTTGGATTTTTTTTTAGAAATTAACTTTAAAATGATACTTAAAAATTTTGTTTGTGACTAGTTAAATGCTTGTCAGAACACTCTGATAAGCTTGCCTCAAAGTGTTGGACAGATCTTCAATGCTCACTCAACACATATTTGGTGTTACCGATTCTATTTTCTTATCGGTTTTTTGATCAAGGTTTTCTTATTTTTATGTTATTATGTGTTTTTTTAAGAATGTACCCATGGGTGTTACTGATGCTACCATGGGGGGTTCAATGGTATTCACTACTTTCATGGAAATGTTAACAAATGCACGAGGGCAAGACACCGCTATGATGATGCATGAGGTAAGCTTGAATATTGTCTTTTATATTTTCAATTATCTTATATTCCTTATTATATTATGCTAATTTATGTTTGTGGAATGCAGGCAATTGCTAAAGTGATTCCAACCCCTATAACACCTTATAAAACATCTAAGGTAATGATAGTGGTAAAACTTGTTCAATATTTTTGTGCATTTAGTTAACTTATTTCACTATATATATTTATTAATATTTGTGTTTTTACTAAGCGTGCATTTTGTTGGCATGCAGGATTCATTTATGCCCCTCAATACAACCAATGTTGGCATGCAGGGATCGTTAATGCCCCCATATACATCTAATGTTATGCAAGATGTAAGATTCAACCATTTATTTATGTGAGTTTGATTATGTTATTTGTTGAGAAATCTAGGGCATATATTTAATAAAGTTTTTGCACAACGACTCCATGATTTATGAGGTGTTACGAAGAGCTACATCATGCCTTCAAATGGATCACCCCATCTGTTTTTTTCTTCTTGTACATACAATACTATTTTAACAAGTAACCCAAGCAATATGTTATTCCAAAACATGATGTCAAGTTACTTTTTTAGGGTTTTTATGTAATCAAGAGGCCTTTTTAGGGTTTCTTAAATTCAAACATTAGATCATACTCTTTTCCCTTTATGTCATTCTAGAGTTTATCCCATGCCCTAGAAATCAAATCATAGGGAACAAATACCTTAAGATTAAGGTTTCTAAATACTAGGGTATTTCTTAAAAAATAAACCCATAAATTCAACCCTACTACATCTTATGATGGACCCTTTAAAAGAAAATTATTATACATACCTCATGGACACCTATCTGTACTGATTAGTATTTTGGTTGCCATGATTATTTGCAACTTTACACTACATTTCATTGATCATTTGCCACCTTCATGACCTTCTTTTAATGAGTCTTCCGAGATATTGTCATTCTATAATGGGACTTGCTTCTTCATGTGTTCATGAAACCCATGCCTCAGTCATAACAAAAATAATCTTCTTTTTCCTTTTTTTACATAAATTACATAGAATTGTGATTAGATATGTCATTATGAAGACCGAACCTAGTTACATATTTCAACATTATTCATCTGTTATTCCATCTTATTATTTATATTTGTGCCTTGCAAGATGTTTCTAGGGTGACTCCAACAAGTATACAATCTGTTGGTATAGAGGGTCATGTTATGCCATCTACACCTAGACCAGAACCCCATAACATGCCCTTTACACAATCTGTTGGTATAGAGGGTCATGTTATGCCATCTACACCTAGACCAGAACCCCATAACATGCCCTTTACACAATTTGTTGGTATAGAGGGTCATGTTATGCCATCTACACCTAGACCAGAACCCCATAACATGCCCTTTACACAATCTGTTGGTATAGAGGGTCATGTTTTGCCATCTACACCTAGCCCAGAACCCCATAACATTCCCTCTACATCAAATGTGGGTCTAGTCAGCATTCTCCCACCAGGACCAGAACAAGTTTCTTTGAGGAGTCTTATAGACTCACAAACAAGAATGTTAAGGCTGCTACCAGATATTCCTGCAAATGTTCAAATCAGACAAGAAATAATTGAACAAATTCAGTTATGGGAAATGTCATTGTTGGAGAGTGTAGCTCCTGCAACAGATCAACAGGTAAAATTATTTTATTTTTTTTATAATTTCATTTGTTATGTTTAGGATCATTATTTTAGATATGAAAAATAGTTTCATATTTTGGTTGGGTTCTTAATAGCTCCACAATTTCATTGTAAATGCAGGAAGTAAGTGACACAGTGCCTAATGTATCTATAAGGGAACCTTCCTCAATCCCCAAGACTACAACAATATCATCGGTGACCACAAAAGGAATGCAAGAAGTTACAATCTTGCTCACTTCAGAAGGAAATGTCTTGAAGGATGAAAAAGGCCTGAAATTTTATCACTTTATTTTTCGTCGTGCAGAAGAATTATTTGGAAATACCATCCAAATGGATTGGAGGAAACAAGCCAATGCCAAAAAGGAGGAACTATTTAAAGATGTAGTAATAGCAATTGGTAATCCTGGATTTGATAAGGAACTTATTTTACAGATTGCAAGTAAATACATGCACTCAAAGAGGTCCAATTTAAGGACAAAGTTGACAAAAAACTTGATGTATCCACGTCCAGCTTGGATCAGAGACCAAGTGACGTGGGATGAACTTATGAAAGATGCCAAGTTTAAGAGGAAAGTCCTCAGAAATCCAAACTATATGCCATCTGCACAAGGAGGAGCTAAGAGACGCCTACGAGATACAAGAAAAGCAACCCAAGCTAGGGTGTCAAAAATTGGATCTCACAAATTAGGCTCTGGTGGATATAATAGTATTCGTGGTGGTATGGTAAGTGATATTTCCATCTATTATATTTTCTATTTTAGGCAAAGTAACCATGGTCACGTTGAGTTAATTGTATCTTATTAGTTATTTTACCTTATAGATATGATTATCTTTGTTAATGTAGGTTCACCAGTTTCAAAAGGAAGCTTCAGAGGAAGACCTAAAATATGCTGTATTACATGGTTCCCAAGGTCTTCGCCAACACATGATAAATCGAGGGGAAAAAATAATTACTGGTTATGGATCCGAGGTTAGTTGTTTATAATATTATATGAATAATGCAATAAATCAATTGGAGGTTTTAATGTTATTATAACAAGTTAAAGTGTGTTGTGTATAGGAATCAGGTGAAACACCTGGGAGTGAGCATGGGGAGGAGATACAAGCACATGATGATTTGCTTGTTGCACAAAATCATCCAATAGTCATTCCTGAACCTTGGCAGATTGTTGAATTTCAGCAAATGGGAGACAGAAATAATGAGGAGGGTGTTCAATGTGATGAGCATTCCACACCCACAATTAATGTAGCGCCTCCCAAAAAGAGGACAAAAAGGATTGATATGTGTTAAATTTTAATAACTTGAACGTGCATCGCTGTAGCTTCTAAGGAGCGCACTAGGTTGTGAGGGTCCAAACATAAACTAATTATGTGTGCAACAAAACAAATTTTGAAGATACTTTGTTTTTTTTATGAGTACTTACATATTAAGGGCATCACTAAGACTGTTTCAGGTCCTAACTTGTATTATTTGTTTGATTATGATCAATTTGATATGCTTATATTTGTGTTGTATGTAGATGACCTAGTCCTAAAAGTTAGTTAAAAAAATTCTATCCCATGGTGCAAGAAGAAACTGGCAAGTGAAGTTGACATGAAGGATATACACCTCATGTGTTATTTCTTGGTCTTGGAGGTTTGGCTGAGTTGAGGTGAGGTGGTCCTCGAATAGGGGTAAGTAAGCAATTGAGATTCTGAAGAAGTTTCGGATAATGGACAATAAACCATAGGCTACTTTTATGATACATATTTTGAATTTATCAGTAGATTAAGATTCAAATTTGGTTGATTCGTCAGCGTACAAAAAGTATATAGGTTCCCTAACATATTTGGTAGAATTTAGCAGTCAAATTGCTGTGTGCATGAGATCCCTTGTCTCACAAACAAGGGGGGCGCAGACACCAATTTATTGTCCAGCTTGGCTGCTAATATATGGTTGAGCTGAGGTTGCTGCAAATATGCTCCATGGTCTGAGGTATGCGAGGTACTTAAAGGGCACACTGGCACAGTGCTTTGAGCTGCTGCATGCTTTAGTGGATTTTGACAGGGCCAGAGATGCAGGTGGCAGGAAGAGTGATTCATGGTTTTGTTTCAGCTTGGGTTCAAATATAATATCTTTGTTAGGATGGGATACCCATGTGTGCAAGTTGAAGAAGTCCCTTTCTGGGCTAAAGTAGCCTCTTGTGCTTGGTACTCATGGATTTATGAGTACTTACAGATTATGGGCATCACTAAGACCGTTGCAGGTCCTAAATTTTATTATTTGTTTGATTATGATAAATTTGATATGATTATATTTGTGTTGTATGTAGATTACCTGGTCCTAACAGTTAGTTTAAAAAACTCTATCCCATGGTGCAATAAGAAACTGGCAAGTGAAGTTGACATGTATTATTTCTTGGTCTTGGAGGTTTGGTTGAGTTGAGGTGAGCTGGTCCTCGAACACGGGTAAGTAAGCAATTGAGATTCTGAAGAAGTTTTGGATAATGGACAATAAACCCTAGGCTACTTTTATGATACATATTTTGAAGTTTTCAGTAGATTCAGATTCAGATTTGGTTGATTCGTCAATGTACAAAAAGTAGATAGGTTCCCTAACATGTATGGTAGACTTTAGCAGTCAAAATTCTATGTGGATGAGATCCCAATACACTGTCCTAGTCATCCCAGCTGTATAATGCACAGTTGTACCGTTGTAACACTAACATAGGCACCAGAAGCTATGCTACTAGAAAGGATTAAAAGTAAAGTAGGATGCTAAGACCTTAATGTCTTTGCATGTCAAACACTATGCTGATACTTATTTCATTATTTACTTTTTAACCATCATATGCTGACCATTTTCGATGATGCTAAATTGAATTCTCTTTTTCCTGTTTCCTAGGGCATATTACCAGAGATCCTAGAAGAGTTACTGGCTGCCAGGAAAAGAGCCAAGGCAGACCTAAAGGTGGTGAAGTAAGTGCTTCCTATGTTCATGTTACATGCTTGTATTTTTTCCACTTAGCATCTCAGTTTTTAACTTCCTGTAATCTTGTTTAGGAGGCTAAAGATCCTTTTGAAAAGGCTGTCTTGGATGGCCGACAATTGGCTTTGAAGGTAATTACAGATTTGTCAAGTCTGTATTAATTATGGCTTAGACATGGAATAAAAGTAAAACTAGGTATGCTGGTGAAACGCATAAAATAGTTTTGACTGTGTGCACTTGCAGATAAGTGCAAATTCAGTTTATGGATTTACTGGTGCCACTGTTGGGCAATTGCCCTATTTGGAGATTTCGTCGAGTGTGACGAGCTATGGTAATTTCACAGTTCTTCCATGGAAAAAAAACATTAAATCCATGGACACCTTGATTCTCCCCTTGTTTTTCCTAGTTGTAATGTTATGGGTGCTTCTTTTACTTACAAGATAGAGATGCTTGCAGTCCTCTCTTATTCTATATATGCATGTATCAGCCATTCACATTGATTATTTTTGGGCATCAATTATATCCATGTAATTCTTTTCTTCCTCCTGGCATAATGTTAAGGGTATGAACTGTAATTGACAATCTTGTACAAATAAGATCGAGTTCTTGAATTGCATTAATTAGTCATGTGTACTTGTACAACTAAGATGATATGCTTAGGCCCTCTTATTATATTTTGATTACAAGTCCAGTTTGATCTTTTGACACATTCTCTGTTCCATCAGACAATATCGATTTTACGTATTGTTTTAAAATTTCATATCATTAATCATCTCATTTTTTTTCCACCTGTCAGGCCGTCAAATGATAGAGCATACAAAGAAGCTAGTTGAAGAAAGGTTCACAATAGTTGGTGGTTACTAGTACAATGCTGAGGTAGGCTATTATTTAGCAACTAAAGGCATTTGTAACCTTTGAACTGGATCAGTAATGACAGGAAGTACACTTGTTGTATTGGTGATAATCCAAGTTCTTGAAATCATAATGGGTGATCTGATCCTAACCAAGATTTCTGCTGTAAATCTTGATATTATATTTTTATATTTGAATCTAGGTTGTATATGGAGATATAGATTCAGTTATGATACAGTTTGGTGTACCAAATATAGAAGAGGCCATGACGCTAGGGAGGGAAGCCTCAGATTATATTAGTGGTACATTTACAAAGGTACAATGTCAAGAATTTTAAATATCCGTGAAGCCTCTAGAGTTGTTAATGATGTTTTTGTAGGGATGAATGTTTTAATATCACCTTTCTTTTTAAAACTAATCTTCTTTTGACATTCCACTTCCATGAGATCTTTGTAAATATGCATAGGACGAGATGATCAGTTATGCTTTTCTGTGGCTTATCTACGTCTGTTTGGTGCATCTTTGGCATCTAATCAGTGTGTTATTTAACATATGCTTTTATGCAGCCTGTTAAACTAGAATTTGAAAAAATATACTACCCATTCTTGTTGACCAGCAAGAAAAGATATGTTGGGTTGTTGTGGACAAAGCCAGATGCTTATGACAAAATGGATACTAAAGGTGACAAACCTGATCTTTTTGTTTCAAAGACAGGCCTTAGTGTTTGTGAAGGCTCAAAATGCTCTTAGAAAAATAATTTATTTGATACCTTCTTAATTATTAAATATTCCTAATCTTTTAAATATTCCATATCAACAGGCATTGAAACAGTGCAAAGGGACAATTGCCTGCTGGTGAAGAACTTGGTTACAGAGTGCCTTCACAAAATAATCATTGATCGTGACATACCTAGTGCAGTGCAGTATGTCAAGAACACTATTTCTGACTTGTTAATGAACAAAATGGATTTGTCACTTTTGGTGATAACTAAGGTGAGAACAATGAATCCTTCTGCATGTTTATGACCAAATTTATTTGACCATTTGTTACTTTTGAAATGGATAAAATATGATAGGGGGAAGAGGAGATTTACATTGCAAGCAAGTCACTTATTACATATTCCTGGTTTCAAGTGTTAGAAGTATATACTATATACCTAGTTGGGGCAGGCCATGGAAGTTTTGTTTTTAAGTCTGTCATGTTTCTTCTCCCTACATTCTGTACTTGGAATGGATTCAGTCAATATTTACTGCTAGCAATGGGAGGAAGAAGTGTCAAGGGAGGCTCTTATACAATTGAAGAGAATCAAAACATGACAATATATAATATATCTGCATTTTTAATCTCATGCTGAGAAAAATTGATTACTGTTTAGCTGTGGCAGAAACAGATGTTTGTAGGTCATATCCTTTATCAAGGCTATCAGCATATTCTTAAGGGCATTGTTGTTTGCCTGTGCTAACAATCTCTTTGTTGAGTCAGGGTCTGACAAAGACTGGAGAAGACAATGCAGTCAAGGCAGCACACGTGGAACTAGCTGAGCACATGCAGAAGGTAAATACTGGAAATAACTTCTCAGAACAAGTATAATGAATGGTGCAATGCCTTCTGGTTCCATTTCAATCCTATCTCTCTATTTTTATTACTGCAGTGCATCTAAAGACTCTTGTAATATTTTGCTTTTTATTGACAATGAGTCCATTGTTGGATTTTTTAAATTGATGTCGTGTTTTAAAGCCAAGTTGCCCCTGGTTTACAGAGGGATGCTGCAACTACTCCAACTGTGGGTGATCGTGTTCCATATGTCATCATAAAGGCTGCAAAAGGTGCCAAGGTAACAATTAACCCCTTTTGTGCTCAGCATAAGTCTCGATATTGCACTAAAAAATGATTATTTTAATTATTTTGTTGTGTTTTAAAGCCAAGTTGCCCCTGGTTTACAGAGGGATGCTGCAACTGCTCCAACTGTGGGTGATCGTGTTCCATATGTCATCATAAAGGCTGCAAAAGGTGCCAAGGTAATAATTAACTCCTTATGTACTCAGCATAAGTCTCGATATTGCACTAAAAAATGATTATTTTAATTATTTTGTTATGTTTTATTTGGAGGCATAATTTACAGAGGGATTATGGATATAATGACTAATGTGTTTACTTGGGCTCACGCATATGAGAAATCTGAGGATCCAATTTACATACTGGAGAATAACATCCCTATTGATCCACAATATTATCTGGAGAATCAACTGAGCAAGGTGAAAGACCAAAGCATCATCACTTGCTGTTTATGCTCTTTTTGAAAATTTCACCTGTGTTTCAAATATATCTTGATAGATAGTAATTCTTTCCAGCTAAGTGTTTTTGATTAGTGCCTGTTTTTGCTCTGTAGCCACTGTTGAGAATATTTGAGCCCATTTTGAAGAATGCAAGCAAGGAGCTTCTTCATGGTAGTCACACACGAGCAGTTTCCATATCAACTCCTTCAAATAGTGGAATTATGAAATTTGTCAAGAAACAACTCAGTTGTATTGGTTGTAAAACACCTATCAGGTATTTAGTTAATACAAGTAGAGGGTTTCCTGCATGTGGTTTCCTTGCTTATAGTAGTGCACAATTGAGAGTAACTATTATTTCAGTTTGGCGCTTTAGAAAGCTACTAGGGTTCATCTTTTTGATGTGGAAAAATCTATGAGGTTGCATGATCCCATGCCTGCTCTCCTTGTAAGAAACTGTCTAGCTTTCTTATAATAAGAATGTCTGGTTAGGTTGCTTCATACTGAAATTCATGATGTTACCTGATTTCATGTTGCCATTGCAGCAAAGAAGATCAGACACTTTGTTCACATTGCAAAGGAAGAGAAGCAGAATTGTATCAGAAAACAGTTGCAAATGGTAAGCTGGTATTCTAATACCATTACTCTTTATTTGGAGAATTTAAAGTAGGCCTTGTGTCTATTGTTCTCACCTAGATTTTCTATCATATGACACTAATATTTGATCAATGTCAGTGAGGGAATTAGAAATGCTCTTTGGTAAACTATGGACACAATGTCAGCGGTGCCAAGGCTCTCTGCACCAAGATGTTCTTTGCACAAGGTTTTTGAATGCTATATTTCAAGTATTACATAGTATTACATTTTCATAACATGATTTAAATTTACATTATGGATGTATTTTGTAACATTTGTGTGATCATGTATTTGTTTTTAATTAATAGGATGTTTTTTTTTTTTTTTTTTACAATTACTATCTCTTTTATACTTACATTGATGTCCTATCCTTATTGCAGTCGTGACTGCCCAATATTTTATCGTAGGAAGAAAGCTCAGAAAGACCTAACTGAAGCAGAGGTGCAACTAGAGCGCTGGAAGTTTTGAGGATGCTGCCTGTGTAGCTTGTAATTTTTTGTATTATCGAATATTTTGCGTTGGCAGTTTTGAGGATGCTGCCTGTGTAGCTTGTAATTTTTGTATTATCGAATATTTTTGTTTTCCTGAATTTTCTCTAGTGTATGTTTCTCTGATTTAATGCACCAGGGAATTTATTTGGTCCTTGAATCAGGGTGAGCATGGTTTATTTATTGTACAGTAATTGTCAAGTCCTTGTTATTTAATGTTAACCAGTTCGATATATCTTTTCTCCTTGCAAATGAGATGGAGAACAATGGTTCCAACTAGGACATATGGAGTAGGTGTGAATATAAAGCTCAATCATTACGGATCTATTAGCTAAACCATAGTTAGTGCTATACTTAAGCTTATTGAATAGGGATAGATAGCGATAGGTTGGGTCTGTTGTTATAAGTACTCTTATCTGCTTATGAACATGGTAATACATGTGTTGTAATTACTGTAATACTTGGATTCAGGTTAGGCTTATTGATAGGTCATAACACCCTGTATTAGTGGCATATGAGTAATATGTGGCTATCTTATTACGATTCAAACATATTAGTCTCCTGGTTAGTATGATTCCCATTAGATAGAATGACTAGTATTACTATAGATGCCAAGTCTTCTCGGTTCCAGATCATAGATTGACGAGTGACCATGGGGAACATAGATGGCGTATAGGCTGGTTACCTCAAACGACAGTTATGATACATACTTCCCAAGGCACACCCTATAAATGCAATGTGCACGCATATCCCAAATTTTAGGAGAGCACACACTATAAAACATAGATCTGCAGGCTTACATATGTATATCCAGACATGCATATAGTTGAATGGATGGATGGATGGATAGGTAGATAGAGATGGATACACAGATAGATTGGCAGGAGCAAATCCGAGACAATAGTTTGAGCAGATTTATTATTTTTTAAATAATTTTTTTTATTGTCTCTAGAGAGACAATAGTTTTAATTATGGACATTTATTTTTTTTAAATAATTTTTTATAATGTCTCTAGAGAGACAATAGTTTGAATTATGGACATTTTTTTTTTTTTAAATAATTATTTATATTGTCTCTAGAGAGACAATAGTTTGAATTATGGACATTTATTTATTTTTAAATAATTTTTTATATTGTCTCTAGAGAGACAATAGTTTGAATTATGGAATTGTCTCTAAAAAGACAAAAATGTAATTGTCTCTAAAGAGACACAAATGAAATTGTCTCTAGAGAGACAAATCAAATTGTCTTTATAGAGACAATAATAATATGTGTTCTATATTGTCTTTATAGAGACAAATTTTTGAGACATTATATTTTGAGACACCCGCTTAGAGACAATATTTAAGACAATATTTGAGTTTCTTTTTGTCTTAAGTTAAGACAATTGACTCAAATATTGTCTTAAATATTGTCTTAAAACCCCCCTACATGTAGTAGTGCTGGCATGGGATGGTGTTTCGCATTTAATGCTGGCCAACTTCGAATGGGATGGTGTTCGGCATTCATTGCTAGCCGACTTCGAATGGGATGGTGATCCCCATATGGCATGGGATGGTGATGAGCGTGGTGTTCGGCATTCATTGCTGACCAACTTCTAATGGGATGGTGATCCCCATATGACATGGGATGGTGATGATCACACTGCATAAAAAAGAAAATCTGGTCATAATAGTCCCCTCATAATATTGTTAAGACATTCAATACCCTACAACATAGTTTCTATTGCTCACCGTATACCATAGGAAAAACAGTTGTACCTTTTCTAGAACATGTAGCCATCAACATATAAATTCCCTATGACCTTTTCTAGAACGTGTAGCCAGCAACATATAAGAGCCCTATGGCTTCTCTACCAAGTGCGCATCCATGGTGAAGGATAAACTCCGAGAATAATATTCACTCTATGCAAGCCTTCTGATCGCTAGGCGTTTGCTTATACTTTGTTTATCTTCAAGAAAGTGCATCCCAAGTCCTTGCTTCAAATTTCCAACAAGATGGCATCCAAGTCGGGGCCTCTTATGCCATGGCCATTGGAAAAACTTGGCAACTTCAAGGTAAGTTTATCGACTGCATCCATAGCTTAATTGAAAATCTTATGGCTTTCGACTGATAATATGGAATTGGATGTTTTTATTGCCTGAAGTACCTCTTCCTGCCACCATTGGTGATCAAGACTATTCATACCAATTTACTAGGAGCGAAAGAGGCAGATAATTTCAGCCTCATTCTTCTTATCTTTATCGTTGTTCGATACCTTCATAACCAGTTATGGATAAGCATTTCTCGTTATCAGAATGCAAGGAGCAAGTGCCAGATTCAATCCAAAAGTATCGAGTTTGAGCAGGTTGATCGAGAGGGAACCTGGTATGTTCATCCCAGGTTTTTTTATGGTCTATCTATTATATGTTATGTTTGATCTGTTATGTGTTTTGGATTTCTAGCATATTTTGGAATTCTAAGAATATGATAGAGATCAAAATCAAAAGATAAGGGACAGGATTGACCTGGTTCATGTCCTTAGGATTCTGGAATATTAGGAGAATCCTCAACCCATAGTTTTAACTTTTCGAAATATTAGGAGAATCCTCAATCCATAGTTTTAAATTTTTAGGGATATATTTTCAGTTGTAATTTGATAAAAATTCTTTAAAAATATGCTATAACAAATTTGAGTTATAAACTCTCCACAAATACCCAAAAATTTTCGTCATCATAACTACTCAAATAATTGGACATCGTGTTTATTTTCGTCATCATAACTCAAATAATTGGACACGATGTTTCAGGGATGATTATATTATTTTCAATGCTCTGTTGCTTTTCCTCGCTCATGTCGTCATTCCAGGAGGTTCGAATCTCCCTCTGTGTAATGTCAGAAAAATTTATGAAATTTGATTTTTGTTTTCGTGGAGGGGAGAGGCAGAGAGTTATGACTTTTGTGAAACTAGGTTCGCACACCGCGAAGCTGATTTCACAAAGCTACCTTCGCGCACCACGAGGCTATTTCCCAGACTTGGATTTCGCGCACCGTGTAGCTATTTCAGAGACTTATGAACAATATTTATTCACGGCAAAAATGAGGAAGTAGGTTTTGGAGAAACACAATAAAAACTTGGTATTGAATTCTAAAAAATGAAATACATTTACTTGAGACTGCTGCTCATTCATCAAGTAAAATAAAAGTTACAGTGATTTAAACTTATGCCGAATAATACATAGTAAAACAGAGTAACTGTTGTTTTCACGCGCCCACCAAAATTTGCTCCACCATTTTCTCCACAGAGACTTGCACTCTTTTTTTTTACTCTCTGACTCTCTAACCCATTACAAAATGACTTTTACATTCATATATAACTCAACATACAATTTTACATTTAATTCATGACAGAGCGAAATTAATATGATGTTGTTGTTGAGTGCGATCAAAATCGCGCAGATGTTTCTGGAGTGTGGTCAAAGGTTGTTGAATGAATGCGTGCCCATATCTGTTTACCAAAGTACATAACTTCTTTAAATGCCTTTGCTGAGTTTCTGAATTGTTCGCGTCTGGCTTCGATCCTTCTATCTTCAAGCAGAGACGCAACCTACAAAAATATGTCTAATAGGTATGGCTGCTGTTAGGCTGTTTATTGCGGTGGTTGGGATTATTATTTCCAACACTCCCCCTTAATCACAACTGTCGCCATTGACAATTCCCAAACAGTTTCTGAGATAAACAAAACTTTCACCTGCCAATGGCTTTGTGAAAATATCAGCAAATTGTTCCTGTGACCTGCAGTGCTGCAACACAATTTCATCATTGTTAATCAAATCTCTAATAAAATGATATTTAGCATCAATATGCTTGGTCCTCTTGTGGAAGACATAATTCTTTGACAATGCAATTGCTGAGGTGTTGTCGCAGAAAATAGTTGTCACGCCCTCTTGGTCATGACGAAGATCCCTCAACATCCTTCTCATCCAAACTGCCTAACACACTGTTGTTGTTGCTGTGACATATTCAGCTTCTGCTATTGACAGTGACACTATTGGCTGCTTCTTGGAGGCCCATGAAATGGCTCCGGAACCCAAATGAAAAACATATCCTGACGTGCTCTTTCTGTCATCGACACTTCCTGCCCAATCACTGTCAGTGTAACCAACTAGCCTGAAATCACTTGTTGTTGTGTACAAAATGCCATATTGTTTTGTCCCATTGACATACCTTAGAATCCTTTTCGCTGCTTGCCAATGTGTCTCCTTGGGTGTCTCCATGAACCTTGACACCAAACTTACTACATACATTATATCCAGCCTAGTGGCGGTCAAATACATTAGGCTGCCTATCATGCTTTTGTATAATGTCAGATTGACATTGCTGCTGCAATCTTCTTTGCTCAACTTCAACCCTATGACAGTTGGAGTTGGTGCGGACTTGTTGTTCTGCATTTTAAACCTCTCCAAAATTTCTGCCACATACTTTGCTTAAGAGATAAAAATGCCATTTTCTATTTGCTTCACTTCTATGCCCAAAAAATATCTTAACAATCCCAAGTCAGTGATTTCAAATTCACTCTTCATGACTTGTTTGAAATCAGCGATGAGGAAATCATCACTGCCTGTAAAAATCAAATCATCTACATATAAGATGACAATGAGAATCTTACCTTCGCTCTCTTTGATGTAGAGAGTAGGCTCACCATCACATTTGTCGAAACCATTGTCCAACAAGTAAGCATCTATCATGTTGTACCATGCGCGCGGTGCTTGCTTCAATCCATAAAGAGCTTTCCTCAACCGATACACTTTGTGGCCTTCAATCTCATAACCAGGTCGTTGCGTGAAATACAGTTCCTCTTTCAGCACTCCATTCAAGAACGCTAACTTTACATCCATCTAATATACTGTCCATTTATGCTGCGCGGCAATCACCACAACTGCGTGCACTGTCTCCATCTGCGTGACTGGCGTGAACGTCTCTGTGTAATCTCTTCCATGTTGCTGCTCATATCCTTTGACAACTAGCCTTGCTTTGTTCCTTTCAATATTTCCCTCAATGTTGCTTTTGGTCTTATAGACCCACTTCGCTCCAATGACATGTTTTCCTTTCAGAAGGCTCACTAACTCCCATGTGTCATTCCTTTCTATTGCTTCTATTTCTTCCTCCATTGCCGCAACCCATT
This sequence comes from Pinus tabuliformis, assembly GCA_031772625.1. Lineage (NCBI taxonomy): Eukaryota > Viridiplantae > Streptophyta > Pinopsida > Pinales > Pinaceae > Pinus > Pinus tabuliformis. The sequence goes on from CM062804.1 coordinate 1,255,847,502, forward strand.
TTTCTTCTTTGACTGCATCTTCAAAGTGAATTGGATCATCTACATGACAAAATAATGCAAATAAGGAATTCGGACCTACGCTACTATCAACTTCATCTTGCTCATAAATTTCATTTAAATTTCCGAATTTTGGCCTTCTTGTGCTTGTTGAAGATGGGCTTGATATGTAACTTGGCGTCCTGCTTCGCGGTGTGCTTGGAGAAGCACTTGTTTGGCTGCGCGAAACTGTCCTATTATTTTTTGATGGCGTTGCTCGCTATCTGCTTTGCTACGCTTGAATAGGAGTAGAGGGAGTCAATGTTGAGGAATTACTTGCCGCTGTTAATTCCTCTTTGTCCTCATGTGGTATGCATGCTTTGACATTGACTGTCTTTTCTAAACTTCCATCCCATGCTTCCTCTTCTATGAACTGCACATCTCTGTTGATTATGACCTTCTTGGTTAATGGATTGTAGAGTTTGTATGCCTTGGATTCATCACTGTATCCAACAAATATGCATTTTTCCCCCATGCTATCCAACTTCTTTCTCAACTCATCCAGGACATACATTGCATAAGCCACACATCCAAAAACTCTCATATGAGTGACATTTTGTTTTCTTCCACTCCATGCCTCTTCAAGAACAATGTTCTGGACACTTTTGGTTGGACATCTATTCAAGATATATGCTGCACAAGCGACAACTTCAGCCCAATAGTCATTTGGCAAATGCTTTGCCTTCAACATACTCCTTGCCATCTCCATAATGGTCCTATTCTTCCTTTCTGCCACACCATTTTGTTGCAGTGTATATCTTGTTGTAAATTGCTTGTGAATTCCATGCTCCCTACAAAAACGAAGGAAATCATTTGAGATGTATTCACCACCTTTGTCAGTCCTAAGGACTTTGATATAGTGTCCACTTTTCTTTTCAACAAGAGCCTTGTATTGGCTCAAATGCTCAAACACTTCACTTTTCTATTTTAGGAGAAAGACCCATGTCTTCCTTGTGTAGTCATCTATGAAGGTCAATACATAATGGCTGCGACCAATTGATGGTGTCTGCATTGGTCCACATAGGTCTGAGTGGACAATCTCTAAAGATGCCTTTGCCCTCACTGACTTTCCTGCTGGAAATGTCTTTCTATGTTGCTTGCCCAAGATACATCCTTCACATATGCTGCCTGGTTTTTCTATGAGTGGTAAACCCTTCACCATGCCTTTCCTATGTAGCAGATTCAAACCTCCAAAGTTAAGATGTCCAAATCTCAAGTGCCATAACCAGTTTTCATCTTTTACCTCTGCTTGAAAGTTTACTTGTGTGATAGCTGCCCCTTTTCTTCCATTTTCTTGTGAGTTCATAAATAGTTGTGCTTGTGCACCTTCTTTCTGCAAATCTGATATTATTTTTAGGGGAAACATTCTATTGTCTGTCATTTGAACCTTTGCAATCAACTGTCTACTTGGAGGCCTATCCAAAATTGTGCACACATCATTTTTGAAGAAGATATTGTAGCCTTTCCGCATGAGCTATCCAATGCTCATGAGATTATGTTTTAGACTGGGGAAAAAGTAAACATCAGAGATGTATTTCTTCTCCCCCTTCTTTGTTAGGATATTAACTCTTCCTTTTCCCATGACAGAGACTTTGCTATCAGTCCCTAATGTCACTTCATATTTCACACTTTCATCTAGATGAGAAAACATTTCTATGTTTCCTGACATGTGGTTGCTACACCCTGAATCTAGATACCATACATCACTCTGTTTTTCTTGTGCTACATTACAATCTAAAAACATGCTATCATGGTTCTGATTTTCTCTTGTGAAATTTACACTTGGTTTTTTACTAATGTCATATTGCTTCTTTCTACATTCATTTGCATAATTACCATACTTCTTATAGTAATGACATTGAACTTGAGATTTATCATACCTCTAACCTTGTCCTTGATTTTGGCTTTGGCCTTGACTTGGATTTTGATTGCTAACTCTTCTATTTGAGCTTGAAGGGCTGCTTCTTCCACCTCTGTGTGGGCTTCTTCCTCTTCCTCTAGCATATGATCTTCCTTGGCCTCGACCTTGACCAAATGATACTTTTGTCTTGAAGGTATGCTCCAATGAGGAGCTTACTGCTTTATTCAGTCTATGTTCATGAGAAATCAGTGATGCATTAAGCTCATCCACTGAGAACTGTGAGAGATCCTTTGTCTCTTCTATGGCCACAACAATGGCCTCAAACCTTGCTGGCAAACTTCTCAAAATTTTCTCAACTATTCTTCTTTCCTTAAGTGTCTCACCATGAGACCTAATTTGAGTAACTAGCCCACTTACATGTGTAAAAAACGAGTCTATATTATCAGACTATTTCATACAAAGTGTTTCAAAATCTCTCCTCAATATTTGCAGTTTTGTTGTCTTGACTTTTGCCATGCCTTGGTAGGTTGTTTGGAGGGTGTCCCATGCTTGCTTGGACTTCATTGTTGCTGCAACCCTTGGGAAAATACTTTCATGAACTGCTTGAAAGATATAAAATAGGGCTTTTGAATCCTTCTTCCTGTTTTCCCTTAACACATCTCTTACTTGTTGAGATAAGGTTTTGTATGCTACTGCATCTACTGGTTCTTGAAAACCATTCTCCACCAAATCCCAAATATCTTGAGAAGAAAACAGGGCCTTCATTGTAATAGCCCAATAATCATAATTTTTTCCATTAAACTGAGGTATTTGAGGATTAGTCAAGCTTGTGCTTGATGTTGCCATTTCTGAGCGTAAAAACAAACTTTCTACCTGCTGGTAAATATGCTAAAAAAACAATGCGCGCTCAAAAACAATTTTCACTGTTAGTAAAAACACTTGTTTTTACACTAACAGAGTTTAACCCGCTCCAATACCATGTTAGAATAATTTATGAAATTGATTTTCATTTTCGCGGAGGGGAGAGGCAGAAAGTTATGACTTTCGCGAAGCTACTTTCGGGAAACTAGGTAATTTTTACTGTTAGTAAAAACACTTGTTTTTACACTAACAGAGTTTAACCTGCTCCAATACCATGTTAGAAAAATTGATTTTCGTTTTCGCAGAGGGGAGAGGCAGAGAGTTATGACTTTCGCCAAGCTACTTTCGCGAAACTAGGTTCGTGCACGGCGAAGCTGATTTCGCGGAGCTACCTTGGCGCAGGGCGAAGCTATTTCCTAGACTTGGATTTCGCGCACTGCCAGCTATTTCAGAGACTTATGAACAATATTTACTCACGGCAAAAATGAGGAAGTAGGTTTTGGAGCAACACAATAAAAACTTGGTATTGAATTCTAAAACATGAAATACATTTACATGAGACTGCCGTTCATTCATCAAGTAAAATAAAAGTTATAGTGATTTAAACTTTCTTTTTTTTCCGAAGAAAAAGCGAACTTTTTATTAAGAAAAATAAAAAGTTACATTGCATATGCTGAGCATTTCCAGAAGCATAAAAGCATTCCGTAAGCTGCCACAAGGGCTCGAGTGCTTTCGCACCCCACGCAACGTTAGAGGACTAACGTGCACAAAGAATAAGAAAAATAGAAAGAGAGGAGGGAGGGGGAAGGGCAAAAAACTGACTACCGGCGGCTTCAAGTCTTTCGCCCCTTTTTCTTTTCAACCTTGCGCCATTCTCCTTGAGTGGGCTCGGTCGAAGCAATGACTAACTGAGTTTCTGCATTCTGTGGGCCTGTTTCTTTGTCTGAGTCTGAAGTATCTGAGTGGTGATGCCGTTTGATGCCTCCCATGCTTGGATCCACGCTTGTCGACTCTCCCTGATTTTGGTGAATCTTTGTGTTCTTGTTTGCTGATGTAGTAAATTTTCCGGAATCTGATGCCAAATGTTCCTGATTGTTTGCCGTGGGGGCAGCCGCGGTATTCTCCCCAATAGGATCATCATGTTGTTCAGGTGGGGAGTCAGGCTCCCCCTCATCCTCTATTTCTTCTTCTGGATTCACTGTGCATTGCCAGCCTCTTGGTTTCTGAAACTGTTTCTTATTCCTTCTGTTTTCTCTTTTATTTTGCGGACAGTTATTATGTAGATGTCCTGTTTGTTGGCAACCTCGACATCTGAAGGCCGTGTTTTCATAATCAAGAGGCTGTTTCCACTGAGAGTTGTTATGGATCAGAATTATATTGTCAGGAAGCCCTTGACTAAGGTCAACCTCCACACAGATTCTGGCAAAGGTATGGATGCTTCTTTCTATTCTTTCCACATCTTGCTTGATGAAAGAACCTATGGCATTCCCTATTGCTGCAAAAACATTAGGAAACCAGAAGTGTAATGGTAGGTTGTGGAGCCTAACCCAAACCGGCATTTTGGAGACCACCATAGTGGAGGGGTCAAAACCCGGGAACCAGGGGGTCATGAAGAGACCAGCATTGCCCCAGAACCATGGCCCCTCATGGAGGGCAAAATCTTTTTCCTTAACCGAGTCGAATTTTACAATAAAAAAGCCCTTGGAGCACAAATGGATGTCACAATTTGGGGTCCATGTGGAGAAGATCCACTGTCTTAAAGCATCTGTTTTAGGCCAAAACCCGTTGAATCTGCATATGACAGCTGTTGAAGAAAGATCAGAATGAAATTTTTTACCTCAGGCAAGTCGACTTGCAGAACAGGAATCTGTGATCTTTGCTCCACAATGTAGGGACCAGGAAGATCTGGAGTTGGTGATGGCTTGTTTTTGACTTCCCCCTTCCCTTTGACAGCATCTTTAAAAGAACCTATGCCTTTAGGGCCTGGGCCAGAGCTTCCCCCTCTCAGCCTTGTGCTTACAGTGATAGTTGAGTCTCGACCAATGCCATAGTGCTGTACTGTAAAATTATCCTGCAGGATTTTGCCTGCATGTATCAAGCTTAGCAGATTTGATGGGATGCCTGTATCTGCTTGTATTTCATCTTTATATTTTTTATCAATGATCCTGTCCAGATTTGCTTGCAAATAGTTTTTCCTGACAGGATTCTGATGAAAATTTGAGTTCGATCCTGTTCTGGGTCCTGGAGGGCTGGATTAGATTTTTTATCCCCTGAAACAACTGCTATTTGGGGCTCTGTCCCTCCAATCGCTGTTAGCCGGATCGGTCGTTTGATGCCGTCCCTCGTTGGGGCGATGGGAGGCATAAGATCTGTACTCACGCGAAGGCTCATCTTTTGTTTTTTGGCCAGATCTGTTAGATTCGGGCCAGATCTGCTGTCTTGGTGAACAGGGGAGAGCGGATCCGTTCCATGCCGCCCCAGAAATCCAAGAAAGGGCAGAGGATTTGGCATTCGACTCTGTTTCCCATTTCCGCAGTCAGGGCAAACTATCCAGGGTAGATCACCCGTTAAGGAGGGCGAAACAACCTGTGGCTGTGTGTGGATCGAAAGATTTGAAGCATAAAACCCCGGACAATGAAGAGGGGTGTCCAGAGTCGCCCTGAGGAAAACGAAACATGCCGAGAAGGGGGGGAAAACCTCAAGTACCTGTTTGATATGGTTCGAAACCTGTTGCTTCTTTCCGTTAAGGGATCCAGGCCACGTCTTGAGGATATCATCCAGCGCAGTGGGTCTCGCAGCCAGTCCCCAGTCCGTTCCTGCATCAACCAAATCTGTGGTGGCGTCGACGGCAGCATATGGCCCTGCTGAAACCCTAAGCGCACAAAACCCTGCCATCGCTCCGCCCCTAGTTCGTAGCTTATTCTTGTTATGAGAGTACACTGCACACTTCTATAGTGATTTAAACTTACGCCAAATAACACACAGTAAAACAGAGTAACTGTTGTTTTCATGCACCCACCAAAATTTGCTCCACCATTTTCTCCACAGAGACTTGCCCTCTTTTTCTTACCTCTTACTCTCTCTAACCTCTCTACACTAGTATCAAAATGAATTTTACATTCATATTTAACTCAACATACAATTTTACATTTAATTCATGACAGAGCAAAATAATTAATGTGATGTTGTTGAGTGTGTTCAAAATCGCGCAGGTGTTTCTGGAGTGTGGGAAAAGGTTGCTGAATGAATGCTTGCCCATATCTGTTTACCAAAGTACATAACTTATTTAAATGATTTTGTTGAGTTTCTGAATAGTTCGCATCTGGCTTCAGTCCTTCTATCTTCAAGCAGAGACGCAACCTGCAAAAATACCTCTGACAGGTATGGCTGTTATCAGGATGTTTATTGCGGTGGTTGGGATTATTATTTCCAACACTCCCCCTTAATCACAACCGCCGCCATTGACAATTCCCAAACAATTTCTGAGATAAACAAAACTTTTACCTGCCAATGGCTTTGTGAAAATATCAGAAAATTGTTCTTTTGACCTACAGTGTTGCAACACAATTTCATCATTGTTAATCAACTCTCTAATAAAATGATATTTAGCATCAATATGCTTGGTCCTTTTGTGGAAGGTCAGTGCATAGTGATTGCCACCAATTGATGGTGTCTGCATTGGTCCACATAAGTTTGAGTGGACAATCTCCAAAGGTGCCTTTTCCCTCACTAACTTTCCTGCTAGAAATGTTTGTCTATGTTGCTTGCCCAAGATACATCCTTCACATATGCTGTCTGGTTTTTCTATGAGTGGTAAACCCTTCACCATGCCTTTCCTATGCAGCAAATTCAAACCTCCAAAGTTGAGATGTCCAAATCTCAAGTGCCATAACCATTTTTCATCTTTTACCTCTGCTTGAAAGTTTACTTGTGTGACAACTGCCCCTTTTCTTCCATTTTCTTGTGAGTTCATAGATAGTTGTGCTTGTGCACCTTATTTATGCAAATGTGATATTATTTTCAGTGGAAACATTCTATTTTCTGTCATCTGAACCTTTGCAATCAACTGTCTGCTTGGAGGCCTATCCAAAATTGTGCACACATCATTTTTGAAGAAGATAGTGTAGCCTTTCTGCATGCGCTGTCCAATGCTCATGAGATTATGTTTCAGACCGGGGACAAAGTAAACATCAGAGATGTATTTCTTCTCCCCCTTCTTTGTTAGGATATTAACTCTACCTTTTCCCATGACAGAGACTTTGCTATTAGTCCCTAATGTCACTTCAGATTTCACACTTTCATCTAGATTAGAAAACATTTCTATGTTTCATGACATGTTGTTGCTACACCCTTAATCTAAATACCATATATCACTCTGTTTTTCTTGTGCTACATTACAAGCTAAAAACATGCTATCATGGTTCTGATTTTCTCTTGTGAAATTTACACTTGGTTTGTTACTAATATCATATTCCTTCTTTTTACATTCATTTGCATAATGACCATACTTCTTACAGTAATGACATTGAACTTGAGATTTATCGTACCTCTAACCTTGTGCTTGATTTTGGCTTGGGCCTTGACTTGGATTTTGATTGATGCTTCTTCCATTTGAGCTTGAAGGGTTGCTTCTTCCACCTCTGTGTGGGCTTCTTCCTCTTCCTCTAGCATATGATCTTCCTCTGCCTCAACCTTGACCAAATGATACTTGTGTCGTGAAGGCATGCTCCAAAGAGGAGCTTGCTGCTCTATTTAGTCTATGTTTATGAGAAATTAGTGATGCATTAAGCTCATCCACTGAGAACTGTGAGAGATCCTTTGTCTCTTCTATGGTCACAACAATGGCCTCAAATCTTGCTGGAAAACTTCTCAAAACTTTCTCAACTATTCTTCTTTCCTCAAGTGTCTCACCACGAGCCCTGATTTGAGTAACCAGCCCACCTACATGTGTAAAAGACGAGTCTATATTATCAGACTCTTTCATACAAAGTGTTTCAAAATCTCTCCTCAACATTTGTAGCTTTGTTGTTTTGACTTTTGCCATGCCTTGGTAGGTTGTTTTGAGGGTGCCCCATGTTTGCTTGGACTTTGTTGTTGCTGCAACCCTACTTTCATGAACTGCTTAAAAGATATAAAATAGGGCTTTTGAATCCTTCTTCCTATTGTCCCTTAACACATCTCTTTCTTGTTGAGATAAGGCATTGTATGCTGCTACATCCACTGGTTCTTGAAAACCATTCTCCACCAAATCCCAAATGTCTTAGAAGAAAACAGGGCCTTCATTGTAATAGCCCAATAATCATAATTTTTGCCATTAAACTAAGGTATTTGAGTATTAGTCAAACTTGTGCTTGATGTTGCCATTTATGAGCAAAAAAAAAAAAAAAAAACTTTCTACATGCTGGTAAATATGCTAAAAAAAATGCGCGCTCGTTTGCGCGGAGGGGAGAGATAGAGAGTTATGACTTTCACGAAGCTACTTTGGCAAAATTTCCCAGACTTGGATTTTGCGCACAGCGTAGCTATTTCAGAGACTTATGAACAATATTTACTTACGGCAAAAATGAGGAAGTAAGTTTTGGAGCAACAAAATAAAAACTTGGTATTGAATTCTAAAACATGAAATACATTTACATGAGACCGCGGCTCATTGATCAAGTAAAATAAAAGTTACAATGATTTAAATTTACGCGGAATAACACATAGTAAAACAGAATAACTTTATTTTCACGTCCCCATCAAAATTTTCTCCACCATTTTCTCCACAAAGACTTGCGCTCTTTTTCTTGCCTCTTACTCTCTCTAACCACTCTACACTACTATCAAAATGAATTTTACATTCATATTTAATTCAGCATACAATTTTACATTTAATTCATGACAGAGCAAAATAATTAATGTGATGTTGTTGTTGAGTGTGTTCAGAATCGCAGGTGTTTCTGGAGTGTGGGCAAAAGTTGTTGAATGAATGCTTGCCCATATCTGTTTACCAAAGTACATAACTTTTTATGGTTAACTTCTGGCTTCAGCCCTTCTATCTTCAAGCAAAGACGCAACCTACAAAAATATGTCTAACAGGTATGGCTGCTGTCAGGCTGTTTATTGCGGTGATTGGGATTATTATTTCCAACAGAGTGCTATGTGAGCTTGGGGTTAGGGTCCAGGTTTGCATATCTGTCCCACATAAATCAGCGATTTATTTAGGTTTACACAACTCCACTTTGCCTTCCAGTTTTATTCACTGACAATTTAGTTTTCATGGCCGGCGGCTTCTGGTAGACTCAGAAGAACAAATCGAAAAATCTAAGATGAAAGTGCCTCGGGAATTTAGACATAATCTCTTCCACGTCGCAAGCTACCAATCATGCATTACCTGCAAGGTCGTTCTATGCATTTCCTAGTCGTTTGTAATGTTTCAGAGGTGTGATCCAAAGATTTTTCCTAGAAAAATTGTTTTGATTAATTCATATCATAGTTAGAAGTTTGTCGTAATTCATATCATCATTTGAAGCACGTTGTAATGGGCTTAGAGGATGTTTATTCACATAGAGGTCCCATGCATTGTTGGGTTTGACTCATCGCAGAATTTTTTGAAATCAATTAGGTAGATATAAAATTGTCATCGGTACCTTTAGGATTTTGGTGATATTGGTATACGTAGTGTGAGAAACTTTTATATGGTACCAGAGCTTTGGCTCAGTTTCAATTCCTAGTTACTCCTTCAAATTGTTTCACTATGAAGGGATTGTTTTAAGTGTTTTAAATTTTTCATAAAAGCTGAAAGTGATAATCAAAAATAGGTATTTGTTGAAAAGTCGAATATGGTACAGATATGGATAGTAGGCAGATCGCTTAGTCGAGAAGATCAGACGAAGGCACCCGAGGGCACTCATTTTATTCCTTTTCTTCCCTTTCCGACACCGAATGTTCCTGACGACTGCACTTACGAGACCGTTCCTGCAATGAGTGTGCCCAAAAATCTTGAGAATCTGCATGCCTGTGAGGTAAGCTTTGTATTTTGTAAAAGTTATGTGTGCCCACTCGCATTATTTTATGGGAAATGTTTGACGGTGATTCCGTGATTTTGTTTGATGGAAAACGAAACGAAAGAACGGGTTGCCTAGAAGAGTGCTCAGCGCATGGCGAGTTGGAGGAATTGTGCATGCACTAGAAGATTGGAATCATCAAGAATGTGATGATGTCATTGACAGCGACACCGAGTACTCGAGTATGGGAAGCTGCAATCAAACATGGCTTTCATCCTTTCAATTCGATCAAAGCAAATTAATGATGTTTACGTAGATGGAGAGTCCGAATAAATTCCTCACTTATTGAGGTTTCAGATTCTGAGATATTGAGGTTTCAGACTGGTTTTAAAGAAAATAGTAGTTTTTATTGCTGGTACTACAATTTCAGTCAGTTAAATAGGTAGTCAGTCAGTTAGTCAATTATATAGGTAGTCAGTCAATTATATAGGCAGTTTTAATGACTGTACTGTCAATAGTAAGTATTAGCCTGATGTCAATTTGAAAAGAATAGGGGTGAGGGGTAAACTTTCATTTGATTAATGGCAATATGTTAAAAGACATGCAGCTTTGGCATATGTATAATATTTTTATTATATGCAATTTTGTTTTCTATATAATTTTAATATTTTCACATTATGAATTTCTTAAAGTTGTCACTTAAATTTTTATCAATTTTTTTTTTTTTTATCAAGAATAAAATAACATATGGTTATCAATGACCAATCATGGTTAACCATGGTTGAATGTTGCATTGTGACAAAGATTGTCTCTATATGAAAATCAATCATGGTCAATCATGATTAGCCATGGTTGAAGATGGTTAACTATGATTAATCAAGGGCACTTTTAAGACAATTTTTTTTGTCTTAAAAAGTCACTTTTTATTTTAGTGATTTTACATTAAAATTTAATATCAATTGAATTGTCTTAAATATAAAATTTAAGACAAAAACAGTTTGAGACAAAAATATTTTAAGAAGAAACTTTATATTTAATCCAAAAACAATTTAAGATTATTTTAAGACACAACTTTAAATTTAAGACAAAAACAGTTTGAGACAAAAAATTTTAAGATTTAATTGATTGCCTTAAATCCACAAAAATATTTTAAGATGCAATTGATTGCCCTAAATCCTAAAAAATTATCGATGTAGATTGTTAGTATAAGTGTATTCATGATTCACTATAAGAGATGGTGACATACCATGGAGTTTAAAGATATTATTTGTGAATACTTAAGTGAGTATGAAAGCTTTAAAAGGTTGTTTTAGAGTACAAAAATAACATATTTGGAACAATGATAAACTATAACGATGACGACATATTTATTTCTAGATTTGGGTATCCTTACACTATGGAATAACTAAAGATTATAGTTCGACTAGAGTTTTCACTATTTCTCCTTAATGTAGTGGAAAAGTCACATTTGGCCACAAAAGTGTAGATGTTCTTCTCCATTCCTTCCAAAAACAAAATGAATGTTTGATATGGTTCATATGTTTATGAAAAACGTGACTTACTATTGGAGATTAATGGTGTTTAGATAACATTGTTGATTTAAAGGTGGAAGTCTACTCAAATGCAATCACCCTTTAGAGAGATTCTCTTTATTGTGTCAAGTGTACCCATAAGATGCATGGAGTGCCATTTGAAGTTATTAGATTGGTTGGGTAATCTTTGTATCAACGAACCATTCCTTGTGGATCTAATTCTTGCTAAAATCAAGGATGGTGAAAATAGGGACCATTCCTTATCATATTTTCAAGAGAAATCATCTATTACAACATTCTCCCTAACCTTCTTATAAATTATCTTTGGATCATATCCTAGGATGTTGGTGATCCATTTATATTGCTAGGTGGATGAAACCATTTGCTCTAGGAAGTATTTAAGGCCACAATGATTAATTTTGATCTAGAAAAATTACCCAAGTAGTTATGGACATTGGATATCCATAGAATGCAAGACATCCATCATTTCTTTTCATAAGTGAATTTTCTCAAGTACCTCTCATAGAGAAGTTTGTTTGTAAAGCTTATTGGCCTTCACTCTTGCATGGATATTTCATCAATGTCTTTACCTAATACATAATATCCCAAAAAAGAAGTCTTAGTTAAGTTAAGTAGAGTAAGTACCAGAATTGTACACATAACATTCTTTAAATCCCGCAAAGCTTAATCTACAATTTCAATCCTACTTGAAGTGTTTTTTTTTTTAAATCAAGACAATTAGGAGAGTAGAAATATTTCCTTATGTCTTGTTGAGATTTCTCTATTAACTAATAAGGCCAAGAAAAAATTGTAGACTTGTAAGTGTCTTAGGATGTGAACAATCCCTAATGGTACAGTTTTCTTTGGGTTTATGTGTACACCATCATTACTAACAATATGACCCAAATATTCTACATCAAATATAATAAAGATAGACTCAAACCTCTTGAAAAAGAGTTTATGATTATAAAGTATTTGTAAGACTTGATGTACAATGGTGATATGGGAATGCTAAGTTTTAATGTAGATTAGAATTTCCTAAAAAAATACAAAGACAAAATGATGTTGAAAATGTTAAAATAAGTATCTCATGAGACTTTGGTATGTGAGAGGTGTATTTCAAAGGCCAAAGGGAATTACCAAGAATAAATAATGAACTTCATGAAAGGAAAAATCAATTTGAGAATATTAAACTCCCTCGTTCAAATTTGGTGATAGCCTAAATGGAGGTCAATTTTAGCGAAGAAATTACCACATTTGAGCTCATACAAAAAATTGTCAACCAATAAAATGGGGACATTACCCTTGATTATTATTTTGTTGAGAGTTCAGAGGTTAGGACATATGCATTAAGTATCTATTTATTTTTTGTTATCACGAGGACTCGTGAGAAACTCTCGAACTATTTTTTCATCAGTTTTCTGGGAAAATGGGTGATACTAAGGATGTACATTGGAAGGGAAGTTATCAGTTATGAGCATAAATAGAATCATCATATGCACCATAGGATGGTAGGAGGCCTTGGAATTTTTTAGAGACTGATTGGTGTTTCGAAAGGGTTGATTGTATGTCAAGATGGAGAGGTTGAGAACGTTCTCAAAGGATTGAATGATGTGGAATTGGGAGAAATCCCTAAATTCCATATTATACCAAAGCTTTTCTACATAGTATGAGATGATCATATTAAATAACCCACCATGATTCCTGGGGGACTGTAGTGATGCCCTTCCTTCTAGAAATGTGTGTATAAGTTTCAAAAATATTTGTCTCTGGAATTCATCTTTTATGACTAAATGATTTAATTTGAAAGAGGGCGCAAAGAGAGCGTTGATTTCGTATATCTGACGCATTTAACAAACCTGCTGTCGGTTTTTCATTTGCGTTTCGGTTTTGCCTCATTTGCTGCAAAGCCATACTCTTCCAAATGGTATATAAGGATGTTGTGGCCTATAAGCAACGCAGTCATGCTGGTCTTATCGACTTTTGGAAGAACATTCACCTCCGAAAAGAATCGGCTAGATCGATTGCATATGCAGACATCGGTGATTCCACGATACACTTTTCAGGTGATGCATGCTAATATGTAGGTTTAATAATTCATTTGTTTTTCTGGCATTTTAAAAAGTTTATAATCATTATGGCGTGTTTATGTCTGGAGGAGCTATATCACCTTAAATGCATTTTAAGCTTGATATAAAACCTATTAAATATATATTAATATATAATATAAATGGTTTGTATTAATATATTATTAATTAGAAATCTAAAATCTTTTATTACTAAAAATTTGTTGGGTTTTTGAAGTCGTGTTTGGATTAATGATTCTAATTAATATTTGTTAGTTTTTAGATTTTAGATTTTAAGATTTTATTTAATTAAATTGTAATTCTATATTTGAAGAGTGAGTGGAGTACTATCTTTGTGAGCTTTCTCATGCAAATCATCTTTTTATTCTATTAATAATTTTGTTTTCTATAATTTCTAAGTTAGTAATAGAGTTAAGGCATGGGATCCTAGAATGGTAATGTTTGGTGAGCGATCTTCTTGGAGTAAATCTGAGTGTGAAGGTTGACTAGTGGTGAGTGTGAAGGTTGACTAGTGGTGTAGTGGAGTGAGTTTGGTGTGGTGAAGAAGATTATTGACGTTTTGTGTTAAACTGGTTGTGCATTGGCGTGGTTGAGGAGAGCCAGGAGAGTTATTTTGTCGCTTAAAGAATTGATTGTTGAGAAAATGCTCATGAAGTTGGCATCATCACTGTAGCTAGAAGGAAAAGAACACTGGAATCATTCTTGATCAAGTTAATAGGTCAAGCTCATCAAGGGTGGAGCTACACTAAGGATAGTGCAAAAACTACTACATACAAGGGGTTTTAAGACGATATTTAAGACAATTTCTATGTAAATTGTCTTAACTTGAGACAAAAAATAAATTGGAAATTGTTTTAAATATTGTCTTTAAGCCGGTGTCTCAAATTATTGGCTTAAAAATTTGTCTCTATAAAGACACTATAGAACACAAGTATTATTGTCTCTTAAGAGACAATTCATTTTTGTCTCTCAAGAGGCAATAATACTTGTGTTCTAGATTGTCTTTATAGAGACAATAATTTGAGACACCACTTAAAGACAATATTTAAGACAATTTCCAATTTCTTTTTTGTCTCAAGTTAAAGCAATTTACTTTCAAGAGACAATAGCTATAATTAATGATATGTTGTCTCTATAGAGACAACATGTCTTAAGTCCCAATTATTGTCTTTATAGAGACAATATGTCTTTAATCCTAGTGATTGTCTCTCTAGAGACAATAAAAAAATCCCTAGAGTATGAATATTTTTGTTTTTTCACTGATTAGTTCATGTTAAAGCATGATGAAATCGAACCATGAACCTCCTTCTTACAAAGCAGATGCTCTTCCATTGAGCTAGCACCCTTTAAACAAATGAGTTGAATGAAATTCAACTCGAGAAAACCATTTGAGTTGAATAAATCCATCTTCAAATACAAGATTAAAACTACATCCCAGGACTTTTTCATAATCAAACATTAACAAATCTGGGGGAAAAATCTGAAATAAAAATGCCATCAAAGGTGATTACTCTTCTTCTAAGTGGTCAATATCAATGCCTTCAAAACTTAATGGTTTGTGGATGCTCACATTTGATAGTCATATGGATGGTAGATAGATATCAGGTCTCAAATTCAACTCCAATCAGTGACCTGATTTTTGGAGGTTAGGGTTTTAGGGGTGTCAAATCTTATCCAAACTATATGCACTAACATGGATCTATAATATCTAAGCTTGACCATCAGGTTTTCAATGTTAGTTTTTGTTCTAAATTTTTGAAAATTCATGTTCTAATACCTATACATATTTTAGAAATTTTACCTCTTTGTCCTTCCACACAGTTTAGTTTTATGTAATTCCTCTATTCTGATCTCTAAGCATTGTTTTATCTAAAAACAAAGATTATAAAACAAGAATCAACAACCAACTTAAGGGTTGATTCCCAAAGAGGATCTTGAAAGGAAACATATATTTTCACATGAGATAAGTCTACTCAAGGCATGACCATTTTTTGATATAATAATAAACCCTTATATCCACATACAAAGAGGTAGTGTTCTGCATTGAAAATTACAATGATAATTGTGGCTACCATTTATCTATTTCCACTCCACTTCAGGTAGCTAAGTACTACTAAACAATTTTATGTTTGAACTAACCATCCAAAACAGAGGTTTGATGAACTATTTACTTGTGTATGAAGTCTGCGTGACTCTATTTTATTCATGTAGAATGATGCACCCCATAACAGAATTACATTGGTATATACAGCATTATGAACATGTCACCAGTAATCCTTTCATGTATAGCCAAAGGCATGCATTTACCCTTATCCAGAGACATGAATGTACAAATTACTCATTCTTATCATGAATTGGGTTCTAGGTGCATTCATTATGAGTTCATACTCCTCTACAACAAATCTTTAAGTAAGGCTCTCAATGTAGGTTCTAGTGGAGATTCAAATTTTAGCAAACATAAGACTTATGTTTGAAGCTTTGAGCACCCAAAGATTTAACAGGCTCTCCAAATATAAGTAATATAATATTTAAGCACTTATTCTCTCTCATATCTAAACACTCATTATCTTGAAACTTACATTATTTTAAGTTGTTCAGCCATAAGTTTCTTTTAAGTGTAGAAATTTCCTACAAATCTAGCTCTCTGCTACCATGTAGAAAATCTGATGTAGGTTAATCCGATAATGCAATATAAATCAAAGCAGAATACTATAACCTACTTCTACTATTAATTTGTGGAAGCTTAAAGATCGAGCTGAACACATATAACTAAAAGAAGAAGAATCAATGCACAATACACATGAAAATACTTTGGGGAAAGCCTCAGCTAAAAACCCCACTCTATTGTATTATCATACACTGGAAATACATAGGAATTATACAAAGCCTTAGCTCTCAGAGCTAGCCATCTCTCAGTACAATCCTCACAGATGCTCACAGGAAAACTTGGCTACTCTTCAGCCTTCCTCTCTGCCCTCCAAGCTCCTATTTCCTTGCATTTTTCCTTTGGGATGATCTTCCTTCAACCAAGTGGAAAACTGCTCTCACACACTGTGAGAACTGTGCAATCCTCAAGCAATGTTGCCTTACTGCATGCATGAGTTTCCTTTATAATCAAACACATGCAACTAATAGTACATTGTCCTTGACTTTAATCTCAACTGGGTATTTCTCAAAATAGACATGCATGAGTTTCTGATGAGGGAATCTTCAGTTAACTAGAGTACACTAGTTGAGTGCATGCATGCATCAACTAACTGTTAACTCTCTATTAGTTCCTCAAATAGTTCGGAACTAATTTAACTGGACTTAACTCAATAAACTGAGTTAACTAATTACAACTCAAATATAACTCAATCTTATATCCTTAATTTAAGGGATAACTCTTGCATGACTTCAGAAAGACTTCTAACTTGAATTTCTCCAACTAATTAATTCAAAATGAATTAATTAATTATTTCCAAGTAGCTGTTAAGACTAAATTCGATTTTAATTCACAATTTAATTCAAGGACAAATTAAATTGGAATATTCTTGTTGCCACATTTCAACACTCCCTCTCAACAAGAAAGGGATTATCTGCCACCTTGATCCTGTCTCTATGGAACTCAAATTTACACTTTGACAATGCCTTTGTCAAAATGTCAACATCTTGCTCCTCTGTCGGAATATTTTGCAGCACCATGATCCTCTTGACCTATGAAAAGCCACAGGCAACAAATCTTGCCTTATGCTTCTCCACACTACCATTAGCAGCTTGCTTTACCTTGTAAAGCCAACGGGAACTCACAACTGACTTGTTCTCCGGTCTTAGAACCACGTCCCAAACACTGTTACGAACTATGGAGTCATACTCCTCCACCATAGCATCAACCCAAATCGGTTGTTGCACTGCTTCCTCAAAGGAAGATGGCTTGGTCTCAACACATTCCCCAGCAAGGGCCATGTATCCAATGTACCTCTCAGGTGACCTCCTCTGTCTGAGCTGAGAAGATGGTTCTCCCACATTCTCTCTCACATCCTTCAACAATCTGTCAACTTCTCTTGTGCGCTTCCGTCCATCTCTGGAAGACTCTGCTTGAGTGGATGTCTCCACTCCTGGAATCTCTACATGCGGATGCTCTACATCAGTCGGAGGCTCCTCCTCCTTAGGAACCAATAGTTCCTCCACATCTTGTAGTTAGAGTTCCCTCTCAAGGGAAACTCACATGGCCTTTTTCTCATCAAACTTGAGATCTCTACGAACCACTGTCCTTCGACTAGTAGGCAAGTACACCCGATAGTTGTGAGGTGTATCAGTGTACCCCATAAGTATCCCCAACTCTGTTGTCAGCTCAAGATTCTTCCATGCATCCTTTGTCACATGGCAATATACTGATGAGCCAAAGATCTTGAAGTGACCCACATCCAGTCTCTTACCAGAGAAAGCTTCCTCTGGTGTCTTCATCCCAAGTATGTGATGCAGGCTTCTATTATGCCAATAGACCCTTGTGTTGCATGCCTCGGCCCACAAGTGAAGTGGTAGGCGTTGGTCATGCAGCATTTCCTGTGCTACCCCTACAATTGATCCAGGTGGATCTTCAAATACAATGGCATGGAAAAACTCAGAAAATCAAATTGATCAGAAGGAAGTCAACTTAGGATCAGAGCGTGGCTCTCGTCATCCTGATTCCAACAGCGCAAACAGTACGTCAATCTGAGCCGAGATGATGAAGTTATTGCTAAAAGAAGGATGCTTTAATCCTTAAGAAAATGAGAAATTTCCTTTGAAAATGGGTCTTAAGCTTTTAAGGCCAAATCACAATCGGAGGTTGCATAGAGGTGGAATAATCAGCAGTGCATTGGAATCCCCGATCGCTGATCTCTGATCAAATCGGATCGAGGGACCGGAGGCAACCGGATCGGCGGTCATATATATAAGTGTATATCGGCGAGCGGGCAGTGCAATCGGTGATCAAACAAGTCGGCGGGATCAGAGCAATACATATGTGGGACACCGATGCGATCGGCAATCGGCGGTCAGAATATCCCCATGAACAGGCCCTTGGCAACAGCGATACGCTAATTTCGATAATAAGCTGGACCTGATAAATAATATGCGCCTGATTTAATGATTTTTGAAATCTGGGTGAATGGTTTTGGGCAGATTTTTTAGTGTTTTTCAAGATTTTGAAGCCTTATCAATGCAACGATAAAAGGGCCATTTTAAGAGGCAGTTGCGCCCGCCGATCATTTCCCGATACTGACCTCTATTATGAACCAAGACAAAGCCCCGATTTGAATGGGATTTGGTCCAAAGAACCCATTATAAAGCTATGATAATTGGAAAGAGCGAGGGATAAGGCATTTTTCTTGCAGCACGCTGTTTCGTTTGGCAGGAGGCCGAGAGCACTATTTGTCTGTGTTTTAGACAGTTTTACATGACTCCAGCCCCTTTTATTGCTACGGACGCATTGGTGTTGTTTACCTCTCCATCTCCGGTATCCATTTCACAGGCCATCTTGCAGATTGGAGGTATATGCCTCTTGTGGACAGTTGATGATTTTAAATTCTCTTTCTTTCATGCCATTTAATAAGAAAGGAATCCCCATTGTTGAGCTAGGCCCAGAGACGTAGTCTGAATTGGACGAACTTTGTTATCAAGCCTTGGTGTCTTCTTTTTTGTGCTTTTTATGTGTTTACTTCTTCTTTTCTTATGTGCACATTTCTATGTTAAGCTGCATTTTTGCATGTGATTCTTTTCTATACATCTATAAGAAAAAACATCCTGGATCAAGTGGTATCAGAGCAGGGCTTTTTAGATGTGAATTTCATGTTTGCATGCTAACAAGAGGCAGGCTTCAAAGAGGCGAAGGGAATCTAGAACCTTTCGATCCACAAGCAGGGCATGCACTTCGAAGGAGAAACATTTCAGAAGATGAAGCTCATATTGAAGAGGAGCGTAATTTCAGAAAGACTTTCTATTCAATGGTAGAGAACATCAGTCAGCTGGTTTTAAGACTGGAGAAAGCATAGGAGAGAAATCCGTAAGGACAAGGTTCAGCACATGGGAATGGTGGAGAAGAACCCCCTCCTTCTCCTTCTGGTAGTGAAGGCTCTCCTTCCTCTCCCCACCATAATCAGAGAAATCCAAAGGATGCATATAAGAAACCTTTTTTTAAATTAGATGTTAAATTTGATCTTCCTGTGTTTAATGGTGAAAGCAAAGTAGAGAAGCTTAACAATTGGATCAGGCAGATTGAGGTTTACTGCAGGATTCAGCAAATTGTAGAGGATGAGGCGAAGATCCAGCTGGCCTCTCTATGGCTGGGCAACACAGCTCTCGTTTGGTGGGAGAGAAAATTGCAGAGCAGTAAAAATGTGGGTAAGCTCTTTTCCTCATGGTCTGATTTCACTTTTGCGTTAAAGGAACAGTTTTATCCCTTAGGATGCAAGCAGAAAGATTTTATGAATTGGCAATATAAGGCAAGGAAAAGGACAGGATGTTCAGAGTTTTACAGAAGAATTTAGGAAGCAAGCACTGAATTTGGGTATTGCACTTGATGCACTTGAAGTTGTAACTAAATATATTGGCTTACTACATAGTTATATTAGGCATTCATTGTTATTCTTTGAACCAACCACTATTGATTTAGCCAACGTAAAAGCAATTCATATTGAGAACAGGGGCAAGAATGAAAGAGAGGATCAGTCCAGAAAGCCACCATTCAAACCTCCCAAAGGCAAATCCAAAGCAAAATGGAAAAGGAAGGAGAAGAAAACAGCAATATCCAAAGAGGGAGAGCGGCCTTATTGAAATCACTACAAAAAGGAAGACCACGATGATGATCACTATTGGATGCAGCACCCATAAAATCATCCAAAGAAGTATGGAGGAAAAGGGAAGCAAAAAATAGTAGCAGCAGCATAGCAAGACCTTGGATCAGATTCAGGAGATGAAGCATTGATCACAGCAGCAGGAACAAAAGGTACCCTTACACCTTCTATTGATTCTAAATCGCATGAAAGCACCAGTTCTGTAGATGAGTCCCTTTCGAATGATAGAAAAAGAATTGAATTATTTAATATTAGAGTTGTAGTAAATCATACCAAGGTTGAAACTCTGTTTGACACTGGGTCCCAAGTAAACTTAATTACAGAATCGTTGGTAAAGAAGCTTGGCTTAGAGACAAAACCACACCCAAAATCTTACTCGCAGGGATGGATATATGATAAAGCAAAATTGAATGTAACCCAGTAGTGCAAGGTCAAATTTGTGATTGCGTCTAAGCTGGTAGACGAAGTAGAGATGGATGTAATACCACTGGATATTTGTGGCATGGTATTAGGGAGCCCATACCTGTATGACAGAAAAGCAGTCTTTTTCCGCCATGAGAATAAATATCACATCACCAAGGATGGGGTAGAATACATCGTGCGGGCTCATCAAAATAAGATTAATGCTAGCCTCATAAGCGCTGGGCAGATGAAGCGACTGGTGAATTCCAGTAAAACATGCATGCTTATGGTCATAAGGGAGAAAGAGGCCGAATTCGCCGATGCGTTCCAGGTCTGTGATGGGAAGCACAAACAGGAATTAATGGAATTAATTTCCAATTATAATGAACTGTTTCAGGAGCCGAAGGGACTACCTCCGAAGAGGGAAATCCAACACGAAATCCACCTATTACATGATGCCCCTCTGCCAAATATCGGCATGTACAGGATGTCGACGGTCGAGATGGAGGAGATCAAGCGACAAGTGCAAGTATTTCTGGACCAGGGCGTAATCAGGCCAAGCTCCCCTCTATGTGGTTCGCTGATTGTTCTAGTGCCAAAGAAGGATGGCAGCTGGAGGATGTGCGTGGAATACTGCACGCTCAACAAGATATCGGTGAAGAATCGTTATCCCCTCCCATGCATAGATGATTTATTGGACCAATTAAAAAGTGTTATTTATTTCAAAAAGTTGGATTTGCGCAGTGGTTATCACCATGTCCGAATTGTGGAGCAGGACGTGTGGAAAACCTCTTTCAAGACCAAGCAGGGGTTGTTCGAGTGGATGGTGATGCCATTTGGGCTTTGCAATGCTCCAGCCACCTTTATGCGGGTTATGAATGATATATTTCAGCGTTTCATTGATGAGTTTGTTATCGTATATTTAGATGATATATTAGTTTTTAGCAAGAGTTGGTTTGAACATATGATTCATGTAAAGAAAGTGCTTGATGTGCTGAAAAGGAAAAACTCTTTGTAAAATTGTCAAAGTGTGAGTTTGGGAAAACCTCTTTGGGTTACCTAGGTCATATTGTTGGTCATGGTCAGTTAAAAATTGATCCCTCTAAAGTTTAAGCAATTGTAAATTGGCCTAAGCCTACTAGTGTAACTGAGGTTCGTAGCTTTTTAGGTGCAGTCCAGTATTAGAGGAGATTTATTGCTAATTTCTCTGTTATTGCAGCACCTTTGCACATGTTGACAAGTGTGAAACAGGTCTTCCAATGGGGAGGAAGATAGCAGAAGTTCTTGGAAACATTGAAGGAAAAAATTAGCACCACGCCAGTCTTAGCCTTACCCGATCTCCAACAGCCATTTGAGATCAAAACCGATGCCAGCGGTTATGCCATGGGAGTTGTACTAATGCAGCAAAAGAAGCCAAATTGTTACCATTCTAAGAAGTTTTATCAAGCTGTGATAAACTATCCCACCTATGACAAGGAGCTTTATGCCTTGGTGCAGAGTGAAAAAGTGGAAACACTACCCGATTGGCAAGGAGACCATCATCCATACAGATCATAAGCCCTGCAGTACCTTCAGTCACAAACCAAGTTGCAGCAATCTCGTCATTTCAGGTGGATGGGTTTTCTTCAACAGTTTCATTTGGTAATAAAGTATAAGAAGGGCACTAGCAATAAAGTGGTCGATATGCTATCTTGCCCTCCTATTTCAGCTTCTGTTATTTTTCATAATGCTTCGTTATCTTTTGAAAGTTATGCCTAACAATATGCTAATGATGATGACTTTAAGGAGGTTTATGCAAAACTAACCCATGGTTCACAGGTGGACAACTATCACTTGCAAGGGAAATTGTTGTGTCACCTTGGTAAATTGTGTATTCCCACAAGAGAAAGAGTACATGTAATTCGAGAAGCCCACACCTCTCTTGTGTCTGGACACTTTGGTGTCGAAAAGACTTTATGTCATGTACAAAGATTTGTTTTTGGCCTCATATGAAAAACATTGTGACTCGCTATCTAAAGGGTTGTGTGATGTGTTCTGTTTCAAATCCCTCTAATAGAAAACTCAGGCTCTAGACACCACTCCCTATTCCAAGTCGTCCATGGGAAAGTGTGTCAATGGACTTTGTAGGAGGTTTACCTTTGTCTAGGAAGAGTCATGACTATTTGTATGTCATCATTGACCATTTTAGCAATATGTGTATTCTTATGCCTTGTAAAAAGTAAATTACTGCAGAGCAAATTGCTTCTCTTTTCTTTCAGCATGTTTGGGTCCACTTTGGATTACCCACATCAATTGTGTTAGATCGAGACTCTTGCTTCCTTGGAGAGTTTTGGACTAGCTTGTGGAGGATGATGGACACAAAATTGAAAAGAAGCATGACATTTCACCTGCATACCGACGGACAGACAGAGGTTGTTAACCGTACTATGGTACACTTATTACGAGGCTATTGTGGGAAACATCCCAAGTTGTGGGATGAATATCTCCCCTATATATAGAATTCCTACAACCAAGCAGTGCATTCATCTATGCAATGTTCACCATTTGTGACCTGTTTTGGTTACCTGCCAAAGGACCCTTTTGATATGGTCTTTGGAAGGGAGGATGGCTCCAGTGGACGTAATGATAGGGAAAAAGCTCAGCATTTCATTCAGTGAATCCAATTGATTCACCAAGCAGTGCAAGAGCAGTTGGAGAAAGTCAAGCCCATTACAAGGCTTGACATGATAAACACTGAGTCGACCATCAATTCCAAGTGGGCGATAAGGTGTGGTTCCACATCAACAAAGACAGGATGAAGGGAGAAGGAAAGAAGTTGCGGCCAATCTGGTATGGACCATTCACCATATTGGAGAAGATTGGGAACAATGCCTTTCGTCTTGACTTGCCGGTATATATGCAGATGTACTCAGTAGTGAATGTGGAGAACCTAAAGCTGTATGAACCACCTTTGATCATGGACACTGATGAGGTGGGCACAGTTCCTACCGTCGATGATTTTGCACCAGAATATCTCGATGAGTTGCCCGAAGACATCATCCTTGACAGAAGAACCAGGACTTCACGGCGAGGAGATGTAGAATACCTTCGAGTTGGATTCAAGGGAATGCACCCCAGCAAGGCCAGATGGCTGGAGAAAGAGAAAGTGAGGGAATAGTTCCCTCACTTGCCAATTGACTAATGAAAAGCTTTTGGCAGTCCAAAAGCTCCTCAATGGGGAGGATTGATCCAGGTGGATCTTCAGATACAATGGCATGGAAAAACTTAGAAAATCAAAGTGATCGGAAGAAAGTCAACTCGGGATTAGAGAGTGGATCTCGTCATCCTGATTCCAATGG
Organism: Pinus tabuliformis; assembly: GCA_031772625.1. Taxonomy (NCBI): domain Eukaryota; kingdom Viridiplantae; phylum Streptophyta; class Pinopsida; order Pinales; family Pinaceae; genus Pinus; species Pinus tabuliformis. The sequence continues at coordinate 1,255,871,420 of CM062804.1, forward strand.
CACAAATGGCACGTCAATCTGATCCTGGATGATGAAGTTATTGTTAAAAGAAGGATGCTTTAATCCTTAAGAAAATGAGGAATTTCCTTTGAAAATGGGTCTTAAGCCTTTAAGGCAAAATTGCAATCCGAGGTTGCATAGAGGCTGAATAAACAGCGGTGCAGTGGAACCCCCAATCACCGATCTCCAATCAAATCAGATTGGCAGACCGGAGGCAACCAGATCGGCGGTCATATATATAAGTGTATATCGGCGAGTGGGCAGTGCAATCGGTGATCAAACAAATCGGCGGGATCAGAGCAATACATATTCGAGACACTGATGCGATCGGCGATTGGCAGTCGGCATTTCCCTGTGAACAGGCCCTTGGCAACAACAATATGCTGATTGCGATAACAGGCCGGACCCAATAAATAATATGCACCCGATTTAACGATTTTTGAAATCTGGGTCAATGGTTTTGGGCGGATTTTTTAGTGTTTTCGGGATTTTAAAGCCTTATCAATGCAACGATAAAAGGGCCATTTTAAGAGGCGGTTGCACCCGCTGATCATTTCCCGATACTGACCTCTATTATGAACCAAGACAAAACCCCAATTTGAATGGGATTTGGTCTAAAGAACCCATTATAAAGCTATGATAATTGGAAAGAGCGAGGGAGAAGGCATTTTTGTTGTAGCACGCTGTTTCGTTTGGCAGGAGGCCGAGAGCGCTATTTGTCTGTGTTTTAGACAGTTTTACATGACTCCAACCCCTTTTATTGCTACGGACGCATTGGTGCTGTTTACCTCTCCATCTCAGGCATCCATTTCACAGGCCATCTTGCAGATTGGAGGTATATGCCTCTTGTGGACAGTTGATGATTTTAAATTCTCTTTCTTTCATGCCATTTAATAAGAAAGGCCTCCCCATTGTTGAGTTGGGCCCAAAGACGTAGTTCGAATTGGACGAACTCCATTATCAAGCCTTGTTGCCTTCTTTTTTGTGCTTTTTATGTGTTTACTTCTTCTTTTCTTATGTGCACATTTTTGTGTTAAGCTGCAATTTTGCATGTGATTCTTTTCTATACATCTATAAGTGAAAACATCCTGTATCAACAATAGTTTTGTTCTTCCTCTCGGCCACCCCATTCTTCTGTGGGTTATGAGGTGTCGTCAACCCTCGTTTAATTCCTTCTGATGCACAAAAGTCCTTAAACTCTTGAGAGACATATTCTCCACCATTGTCACTTCTTAAGGCCTTGATCTTCTTCCTTGACTCTTTCTCAACCAAAGCTTTGAACTCACAAAACTTTGTGAAAGTTTGGTCCTTCTTTTGCATGAAATAAATCCAGCATTTACGAGAAAAGTCATCAATGAAAATCAAATAATACCTTTGCTTCACTATGAATGCCGTCGAGAATGGTCCACACACATTAGTATGAACTCGCTCTAAGATAGCCTTTTCTCGACTGTCTCGATCATGAAAGGAATCCTCAATGTACTTTCCCAAGGTACAACCTTTGCATGTGTCAACTTGCTCAAGTTTACCTTTGGGAAGTCCTGTAGATATCTGCTGCATTATCTTCAAAGCCCCATGATGAAAATGGCCCAACTGCCTGTGCCAGAACTCACCAATGTCTTGTCCTTGCACCAATTCTGCTTTTGTACTCAATGCTGCACAATCATCTACCTCTAGTTTATAAAGATTCTTCACCCGAATCCCAATCCTCTTGGTCTGACCCATGGTTATGTGTCTTAGGAACGCCTTTCCTTTACTGAAGACAACATCGTAGCCTTTGTCCTCCAACATCACGACCAATACCAAGTTCTTCTTTAATCCAGGCACATACATCACATCTGTCAAGGTGATAGGAGGTCCATGCTCCCTCTGAAAAGAAACTGTGCCCACTCCTGCAACACTATACCTTCCGTCGTCACCCATCTCTATGCGCATCTTGAGGTCTTTCTCCTCCAAGGCACTAAATAAACTTTTATCACCGGTCATGTGGAATGAGGCTCCATTGTCAAGATACCAGACACAACCCCTCATCGATGACACCATGCATGCGATGAGGGTAAAGTCCATTTCAAACTGAGAGGCTAATGCCTCACCTTCCGATTCTTCCGAGGATCCCTTCTTGGACTTCTTCGATGGGCAATTAGTCGCATAATGTTCCATCTCGTGACAATTAAAGCATCTCACTTTAGACATGTCACCCTTCTTCCCTCCATGAGAAGAATTCGATTTGGAATGGGAAGCCTTCCCCTTGCCTTTCCTTGCCTTACTTGCTAAGGCCATATTTTCTTCATCATCATCCTTGGATGGAGATTCATTTCATGTGCTCCTCCTGATCTGCTCCTGCATAAGATCCAACCACAGTCCTTCCTAATCCGACAATTTCTCCCTTCCATTCACAGAGTCCTGGTAGCTATTCCAACTCTTTGGAAGGCCAAGAAGAGCGCCATATCATCATCGACAGTAGTTATTCCCACACTGCCAAGCTCATCTCTGTAGGTGGTGAGCTTGTTCAGATATGTGGAAATAGTATCGCCCTTCTCCATCTTGTTTCTTCGAAGCTTATCCTTGAGAGCCAATTTCCTCTAGTTGCTACTATTCTGATAGAGGTCCTTCAATGTCTTCCACATTGAAAATGGAGTATCCTTCCCATGGAAACACGAGACAATATGGTCTTGAACTCCCTCAAGGATGATCCGTCTCGCCTTTGCCACACACTTCTTCCACTCAACCAACTTTTGTGCATTAGTTGAAGCTGGCTTTGGGATTTCTTGATCAATGAATTCCTTCAAGTCATTGTCTTCTAATACAACCTCCATTCTATCTTTCCATGCTATGTAATTCGAGCTACCTTCCAAGGCATACTCGAGTCTCAAGCCATAGAATGCCATTGGCCAACCTTGAAGTATTATATGAATTCGATTTACACCTGCAACCCTGAACTTCAAACTTCAAATTCTCTTCTCAGTATATTGTTCACATCTCTGATACCATTTAGAAATTTCCTACAAATCTAGCTCTCTGTTACCATGTAGAAAATCTGATGTAGGTTAACCTAATAATGCAATATAAATCAAAGCAGAATACTATAACCTACTTCTACTATCAATTTGCGGAAGCTTAAAGATTGAGTTGAACACATATAACCAGAAGAATAAGAATCAATGCACAATACACATGAAAATATTTTGGGGAAAGCCTCAGCTAAAACCCCCACTCCATTGTATTATCACACACTCGAAATACATAGGAATTATACAAAGCCTTAGCTCTCACAGCTAGCCAGCTCTCAGTACAATCCTCACAGATGCTCACAGGGAAACTTGGCTGCTCTTCAACCTTCCTCTCTTCCCTCCAAGCTCCTATTTCCTTGCGTTGTTTCTCTGGGATGATCTTCCTTCAACCAAGTGGAACACTGCTCTCACACACTGTCAGAACTGCGCAATCCTCAAAGAATGATGCCTTACTGCATGCATGAGTTTCCTTTATAAGAAAACACATGAAATTGATAGTACACTGTCCTTGACTTTAATATCAACTGGATCTTTCTCAAAATAGACATGCATGAGTTTCTGATGAGGGAATCTTCAATTAACTGGAGTACACTAGTTGAGTGCATGCATGCATTAACTGACTGTTAACTCTCTATTAGTTCCTCAAACAGTTTGGAACTAATTTAACTGGACTTAACTCAGTAAACTGAGTTAACTAATTACAACTCAAATATAACTCAATCTTATCTCCTTAATTTAAGGGATAACTCTTGCATGACTTCAGAAAGACGTCTAACTTGAATTTCTCCAACTAATTAATTCAAAATGAATTAATTAATTATTTCCAAGTAGTTATTAATATTAAATTTGATGTTAATTCACAATTTAATTCAAGGACAAATTAAATTGGAATATTCTTGTTGCCACATTTCAACATTAATGGCATACACTTCATAAATTCAACACTTTACCATACATCACCAATGAATGTCTCACGTTTCAAAAAGGTCCAGCGAAATATCACATTTAAAATCCACATAAATTGTGAATGACCATGTTCTAGTCATTTCTCACGCTCTCAACCACTCAATAATTGATTTTTTAATAAATAAACGGTGGCATACCAAACACACTAAATGGCAGGAATTTCACCAGAAACATAGACTCCATAAAATTTCTTAGAGGCCTACATGCCTTTATGGATTTCAACTTTGCTCATACAGGGTGAACTCATTTTTAATTGTAAACATTTATAAAAGCTTTAGGTTCCTATTCCACATGCACAAATTCTTCTCTACCTTTTGATCATTCAGTTTATGCTCTACACTCCTCAATTCAATAATTTAGAATTGGTTTTTGCATAAATAAATGAAAAGTGACATACCTTTCAATGCAGGCTAAGATCTTCAGTGAATCTTTTCCTTCAACTTTTAATACATATCACCATCAACTATGAGATCTTGACTCTCAATCTCCACCATTAAGTATACAAGCATGTCACTATCATCGCCCTCTTAATTAAACAAAGATTAAATATGTATTCATAAACGAATACAGTAAAATCAATCTTGCAACCAAATTCCAACCAGATTCATGTGCCTGTCTCTCCTTCACGGACAATCATCTAGATAAGGTGCTCTCTCTCTTTCTACAAATTCATTCATATGGAAGTTGGCAACACATAAAATAACCCACAAACATCAAGCATTTCACCTTAAACTAGAACTTGAAATGTAAAAAATTATGTTTTATATTATAAAATATTCCAATAAAACAATAAAATTTCAAAGCATACCAAGATGATTTCCAAAATTATCACATAATATCTCAATCTAAAAATAGATCTAGAAAATATAATCATCCAACAGTGACACCAAACCACCAAAAACATACTCCATTGATGTAAGGGCATCCTTGGATTTGAGAAAATGGCATCACCCAAGAAGATTTGTTTTCGTGTTGGTTTAAATGTCTGAATTAGTTTGTTTAGCAGTTTGAAATAAGGAGGTCAGTTATTATGTTGTTGTAGAAGACTAAATGTCATAGCTACCAAAGTCTACATCTCAAAACAAGTTACTGAGTTGTGGAATCCTGCTAAAATCCATGGAACTGAGAATTCTTGTTGTGGAAGAAAGATGTGGGTGATGGAAACTTGTGCTAACGATTGGGTGGAATCGTTTCTTTTCTTGGCTATGGAATTACAAGACAAGGTTGCGGAACTGGAAGTGGGAAAATAAAAAACAACTAAGAGGAAATAACCCATGTGCTGCAAAAGGGTAACTGTTGAGGAAGGGTGATTGATCTTTGAGCTAGAGTACAAAGGACATGAGAGAATTTTATAATAGTCTAATCTTATCAGAAAGAGAGTTCAACTCTTGAGACTTGCAGAAAGATAGGCTGTGTGATCTATGTCCAGTTTGACATTAAGAAGTTCAGGACCAAATTGCAGCCAAAGAAATCATGGGTTGCATTGTACATGTGTGAGAGAGACTAAGACCTCTAGACCAAGATGCAACAGGCAGATTCAACCCTGTTGTTTGGATGAATTTTGATTTTTGTTCATTCTCCTATCTTGTTTTATGTTTTCCTACAATGATTTAATGCTTTTGAAAACCATCTGTTCCACAACTTTCACTAACTTTGTGTGTAGGTGAAAATTCTATAGTTGTAGCACTCTGACACTGCAAGATTTATTCTACAACAGTTGTTGTTTGACTTTGTCTTGCCCAGACTTGCACCGTCCAGCCACAGAACAAATTATTAACTCAATTATAGCACAAATCTAACTCTAATTCTTTGTCAAGGGTTCATTCACTAGATTTCCTTGTATGATTGGAATAGGAATTCAATAAGATCCAATTTATAGGTCCATTTTCATGGTTGTCAGTGTTTCATTTTCCTCCATTATTTATTAATAATCCCAAAGGAAGTAAGAAACTTTGGAGATTACTAATAGTTATGAGATCTTTGCAAAGCATCTCCTCTCCTAGATACTATTTAGCTTTGAAAGTTGTCAATCTACTCCAATTTCTATTTGTTTCTAGTGGTCTAAAAAGTGTTATTATCTTTTATTTGGCTCATAGTTGTAACACCTTTTTGAGATATCCTCATCATATTAGATTTGATTTAGATTTAGTTTCAATAGGAACACAAAAGAGTAAGCTATTCTGATATAAATACCTTCAGGTGGCTGAGTTATCATAATTTGAATCTCAAGTGATGAGTGACCAACCCAAGTAACAACACCAACAACGTTCATGTCAATATCTACATGGATTGGATTTTTCAACACCATCTTTTCAACTGATGATGTCACTAGTAAAAATGGTCTTGTTGTGTTGTCCTCGTTAGCACAGGCCTACAAGAGAGGAAACCATTAAAAATATAAAGTAAATTTTTCCACTTTCAACCAAAAAAAAATCTTGCGCAAAAATCATTACATCTGCAACTTTCCCAATAACATTTTTTATCAATCTAAACAATAGTAAAAAATACAGATTCACATTCATATAACAGATGGAATATTTTAGGGTACTTGCTAATTTTATTTTCTTCCCAAGAAAATATTTGTGAGTGTCCATTTTTTAACAAAAATGGTTCACCCACACTCTCTAGGATAATTTTCTATTACTTAAATAATTGCCAAATGTTATAGAAACTATATATAAAATCCTTAGAAACTTGAATATTTTGGCATAACATTTTCAAACATTTTATAGTTGCCATTTTAAGTATCAGTAATATTCACCAAGGTTGTTACACTTCCATATAAGTTTGAATCTGGAAAAATTTCCCTCGTTGACAAATTCATTCTTAATTGAATAGATAAACTTGAAATTTAGGCTACTAGAACAAAATAGGTAAAACTATCCAAAAAAAACACTCTATTGAAGTGGAATTCCATTACACTATGTAGGTCCTATTTGTGAGTCTCTATAATTTGAATTATTTTCAGGTTCCGAGGCAAGATCTCAGTGAAATTAAATATCAATTTATTTCCTACTTATTTTCTGGCATTTGGAACCATTTCATTTTGTTAAATGAATTAGTTCTGAAAAATGGTAAATTAATAAATTACAAATATTTATAGTAAAAAAAGAACTAATGAACTCGGGAAAGGCGAGCCTTGGTGGGTTCATGTGAGTCCAGGAAAATTGCGGTGGAATAAGGCATGTTAAACACCAACAATGGTCTAAGGTTGTGTTACAGACTTCACATTCCAAACATATTAACCATAACATGGCCATCATATTGGAAAACCTTTAAACATAAATTTTACAAATAAAAAATATGTAAAATCCAAACAAAAAAGACAATTAGGTTAAAAATCAAGCTATTCCCTCTAATGGCTAGCCAAATACAGGCCACATAATGTTAAAACAAGCTTCTAGTCCCTATGAGAAGGTTTCTTCTTGGCAACCAAGGCCATGGGGCTTCATGAGAGGTATTCCCAAGAGTCATAAGAGTTTTAATACCTTGGTGACTAGTATTTGACACTCTGTGGGGTCATGTTAAAATATTTTATTTCCAATAGGTGAGGCAACATTGTTGCTTACATGGAGTGAGCACCATCATAACCATGCAAGAGTCACCACACAAAACTCCAAATGCTGCATGACAGAAAAATATGGTCTTTTTATTAGCTTGCTACCTTGAAGCAAAGAGGCAAAAGCAAGGAGAGTTGAGAGTTAAGACAACCAAAGTTCTAGCAGCATGATGGCTTCATACCCAATTTCTCTGTCAGCAATTGCTTCGCCAATTTCTCCAATTACTTCACCATTTTCTCTTTAAGCCTTAACAATGTATAACAGTATTGGCTAAACATTGTTATCCTAGAAGTTATCAACAAATTATTTGTGGGGCCTTCCCTTTGTTTGGGCCATTTTGTAATAGTTTAACTTCCTAATATATGGTGGAACAATTAGGTGTAGGAAGAAAAAGATATTCCTCCATAGGGGTGAGAAAGAGGGACCTTCCCTCTATTGTGATTTTTGTAAATACTTATTGTGTGAAATTTTCCAACATATGCAACCCCTGAAATAATGAAACCAATCCCAGTCTACTGTGGGGTGTAGGTGCTACTAATTTTTTTTTTATTGTCATATGCTTTTAAAATGAATTGGGAACTATGTCTTGATTTAGGAAGTTTCTAGTCATTCAAGCAAACTTGACAAAAATGTGAAGCCATTCAAAATGTTGTACTTGCAAAACAGTTGTATTTTAGGCTATTATAGAAACACCTCAATCATATATATTTGTTGGTTCATTTGTTTAATGACAATTTCCATGTGATGCTTCCATTTCCAAAACTTAAAAATAGTTAAAGATTTATTAATCTAAACCTCAATAAAATTAATGTTAAGGTATCCTACTAAAAAATTTTGAAGCTTGCAACCCAATCTAACCTAATGAATGGAGTTCCAAGTGATGTATCCATGAAAACTCAGGAGAGTTATTACTCAATACTAAAATCATGAGTGTCTAGGATGCCTACCAAAAAGATGTAACACTATATCCCTCAAGTCATGTCCTGAAATGCTAATGGAATCATAAAAAGGGAAGTAATTGGAAAGGTTAAAGTTGAAGATGAATATCAAAAGGATTTCTATGTGCATTTATAATTTCAATCCTTTTACAAATCTTGTATCCCTTTTTGAATTCTTTACAAAATTTTGTTCTAATATATTGCAAGTATTTAAATTTTCAAACAATGCAACTATAAAAGATGTAATGTTATAATTATGTGGGGTGACTTTTATGTGTAAAAGATGTAATGCAATTTCCAAAAGCAAAGAACAATACAACCCTTTGGAAAATTAACATGGTATCAGAGCTGGGTTGAGGAAGAGTAAATGAGATCACCCCTTGAAGAAATCGATGATGAAGTTACTTTGTATTCTCTTCGAGAGAATCTAGAGCAAATAAAATAAATTTGAGACAGGCACAAAAGGATTAGGAAGAACAAGCTAGCTTAGATAAGGGTTGGACATAATGAGATATGGATGAGTTGGAAGAAACATATGAACTATGGTTGACTGATAACAATTACAACTCATTTGTGTTAACTGGAGACGTGGAAGCTTATGTTGGTGAGTCCACATTGGATCCATAGTTTGCAAAGGATCAAGATCCTACTCTAAAAGATCATAAAAAGAAAACATATGAAGGTCGAGAGTTGAAATATTCCTTAAAAGAAGATATGTTGAGAAAGAAAATTTGTCACAGAGGGGAGAAAGGAAAAGATATTATGCAACTAATTCAAGGAATATGTGATGAATCTGGTATCTTTACCTATCACCTCCTTGGATGCATGATAGATGATTTCATGATCAGACAAGGTGAAGTTTTAGAAGTTGTTTCATAGACATATCTTAGGATTGGACTTCTAGCTACTGTCATGGACACAGAATATTAGTCTATAACTTATGGAGCAAGAGGACATGTAGAAGAAACTTAAGAGACAAAATAAAATGGAGGAAGAGTTCGAAGAACAAGAAAAAGAAAAGGAGCTTGAGAGCCTGATATTTTCTCTTAGAGGAAGAGAAAACGAGTCTGTAGAGATTTCTTCCAAGACTGGAAAAATGAGAAATAAACTATTATAAGTAGAGGCTGAAATCAAATAGTTTCAGCAGGAGCTTGAAATTTCTCAAAAGGGACAATGTCTGAAAGAGTCATCCATCGATAGACTTGCATCAACTATTGTGGAGAGAGAGGATAAAAAGGAGAAGATGGTCAAGTTGCATCAAGAACTTAATGAAACGAAACTTAAAGATTCAGTATCTGCTAGGCAAGCTATTTTTTTTCCAAGAAAGAGGAAGCCAAACCAGTTGAAAGAAAAAAAATATATTGCATATGAAGAAGCCATGGGATCCTTGTTGCCTTATATCAAGAAAGTTCCACCTATAAATCCTTATTAGAAGAATAAAAGTCAAGTGTGAAGCACTTGAGTAGTGAGCTGCAAGGTCAATTGAAGGCTTAGAAGATTTACAAAGCAAGGTTGTCACTTTATCAAGTGAGTTGACTACAACAGTATGCATACAAGCACATCTTAGGTTTCAAATTACCAGGTTGGAAAATGATAGAGATGAAATGTGTCATTCTTTGAAGGAAAAGGTACGTGAAGCAGAACAAACCTCAAGTAAATTATCCAATGAACTAGCTTCAACAAATAAAGAAGGGGATGCAACGAGGAATGACTCGTTGATTTTGAATAATAAGTTAGAAGACATCATAGCCTCTTATGAGAATATAAAAGAGGAACCATCTGAATCTCGCAAGACAACAGTAACAACAAGTGCATCTTTTTAAGAAAAAAAAATTATTGTTGCTTTAAGCCGAGAGTTAGGGATTTAAGAAACATTTTTTAGAAGAAAGAGAAGGTAGAAGGGTTCTTCATAAATATTCTTAGGAAGCAACAAAATTTATGGAGGATATGAGAATTTGCTTAGTGTCTTTGCTGGAAGAGTTAGAAATTGCAAAATCGAAGACAAGTAGTCTTGAGACAGAAAAATGCTTCACTATATGAATCTCCAAAAATATCTTCAGGAGAGTGTGGGGCATGCAAACAAAATCCTTATAAAAATTGGTAAGGAAAAGGAGACTTGCATTAAGAAAGCTAGGAAGCTTAAGGAAGAAATTTCATTTGCAGAAAGAGAAATATTGAGATTAAGGAAACATATTAACGTAACAAATCACAGAACATAGGAAGAAGCTTAGCAACAAAAGGATAATGAGATAAAGAAAAATCAATCCCAAGATAGTGACAAGAATCCTATGGATGTTTCCCAACAGATTGAAAGCATTCAAGAAGAGTTGTCTGAAATTCATAAGTTTTGGTGTTAGATGTCGTTATTGATGATCAATGAAGAGGCTTCTTCTTCAGAGGGAGAACCCCTTGATCCCAACCCTATTGCAGAATGAAACCTGTCTTCTGGATATGAATTGATGAACATGTAATGTTGATAAAGATATGTCTTTTCTAATTGACTCTATGAGCTAATAGTTCTTTGATGACAGGAGTGGTTCACCCAAGCAATTTCAAGATTCATTTCCCAATATTAGAGGAAGTGTCTTGCTAGAATCGTTACAGGTTGGTTTGTACTGTGTTGACGTGTTGGACCTGCCAATATTCAGGGGATCACCATGGTATGAAGTCCCAACTAGACCTCACACCGTTTGGTGTGGGAGTCCCATCCGGTATGACGGCTCGGTTGCCATTGTCTTAAGGATTTGCCTCAACTCTTGCTTGTCAGCATAGGAGAGTGGTTCGTTTTATCTTCGAGAAGTGAGGTTTGCATGCCTGGTGAGTGTGTGGGGTCACTGGTAGCCAGACTTGCACAATTCCCAGAGGGAACGACCTGTTGGCTTCTTAGTCACTCGCAGCAGAAATTGCACAATTACTGGAGGGAATAGGTAATCTGCTGCTGGGAGCTGTTGGCTGGGAAAATTGCATTAAGGCTGGGAGGTCGGCCTGCTGATCATCTCTACGCAATTTCTGAGCTAAGCTGAATGATGGGCAACAGGAGGCCTGCTCGTGAGTAGTGCATAATTTATGAGATGAACAATCGGTCGACTGTTCGAGTGGCCAGCATGAGTGCTGATTAAAATGCTTGCAGGCAGCACAGCTTGAAAGAACTAGCTTGGTGCTTTTGCACTGTTCTAGTTGACAGTCGATCGAGTCAAAAGCAGGGTGATGGTCTGGCTGTCAGTGAAGAGTCTGGTCGTCAGAACTTCAACAAAAATGACTAAGTGTGTGAACAATTGAAAGATGCATAAGTGATCATACGGACACACACTCGCACGACTTGACGATGAAATGACCAAACCTTCTGGATACACATGTTCAACATGACTGATCAACTGTGCAAGCGACAAGTGCGACACTCGTGATTGATCGTTCAAGATTGAGACAACGCTTTCGCGACAGTGAATGTGACTCCGTGTGTGAGTGCAACAGATGATTTCATGGCGAAGACATCAAACACATACAAAGCAAAGACTTTGATCATAACCAGAAAACGGTCACAAGCATGACTTAAACATCAACATGCAGAGACTTGAGTGCAATAAATAAGCAAGGTGAATGTAGAGACTCACACGAGCTCACAGAGTGAACCCGAGGGTGTGCAGTAATCAAGTGAAAATCTCCAAGGGAGGCTCTGAAATTGGTGTAGGCCAAAATTTTGGAGGGTGGTTGTGGCCGCTACAACACTTGGCGACACACTGGTAGAACTCCAGCTTCTCTGTTTCGGTTCATTGCCAGCATAGGGCCTTGGTCTTTTAGGAAGTATTGAATTGTTGTGCAGGTTACTTTAGTTTCCCCACTTACCCCATGGACATACATGCCTCACCCTTTGCCAATTCAGTCAAACACAATCAAAATTTCAGCTTAGATCTCAGAGTTTCAAATCCAAGAAGGGTAGTTTAGTTTGCGAGTTGAAGATTTTCAGAGTATAAATTTTCATCTCTAGTGTCGCTCCGCTGCTAGTAGGCCTAGACAATACCCCAGTGGAGTCATGCAGGAAAACACACATTGTTCCACTACCAGCGAGCCTGGTCAGTACCCCGATAGAGTTGCATGCTTCACCTCTCTGTGCAGGAATCCTTTCTCTTCTTTTGCCTTTGTATTTTTATTTTTTTTAGAGAACTGTGCATAGGAACTTACTTATTTTTGGGGCGGAAGAGGGATTCTGACTTATTGAGAGCAGAAGAGATTGTTCCTTCATAGAAGCATGTAATACCTCTGACATAGGTTTGCTCTTTTAGATTTTTCCCCTTCTCCATTTCTACTAATTGGATTAGCTTCAACACACAGAGAAGAAGGCTGAGTACAGTCATGGAGCTTCCCAATGTGGACATAGGTTCACGATTGGACCAAAGCTTCCCTTATGGGCGGTTTGTATTTTCTGTCAGGACTTCATCGGTCGAAGGTTGTAACAAAGCACAGAGAAAATGGACATAAGACTAGCCAAGTTCTGCAGTGTCACAAGTCTATTCACATTTCAGCCACATACTCTATTCAAAAGCCAGAACGTAGTAGTTGGCAGCACTTATTTCCGAAAAAAAAATAAAATTGTAATATATCAAACAAACAAAATGGACGTGAACAAAAATAGTAATCAGAATAAAAAAAAGAAAAAGCAAAGATAATAAGCAAAACAAACCAAATGAAATAACAAGCAACAAGAAGACTATGTACAAGGAACAAGCACGGCCTAACCTACTAAACTAATGTTTGAGGCTTGGCTGTTTGACAAGAAGATTATCAATCCTCCCATTGAGTGATTGCAAATGATAGGTGTGTGTGCCAAGTTTCTCGTGGACCAGTGCCAGTCCAACGGGCTCTGCTACCGAAACCTGGTGGTATTCCAGAAAACCTTCAAGTGAAGACAACAGTACTTTCTCAGGTACTGTGGGCAACATGGGCTCGGATGATGGCACGGGGAAATTGTTTTTACTCCGGGAAGCATTTAAGTTTTTGAATTCAATGCGTAAGTGGATCTTCCCAGAATTCTTATGTGGAGGATTTAAATCAGAAAACCAAGTGTGATGGCGAATTTTGCAAGTAATCCAAACACTTAAAATGTTAATCAATTTATTTGGTGAAAGGAGTACAAACAACATGTATGTGTTACCTGTTCTTTGCTGTAGTGGTTTGTCTTCTCCTTTACTTGGAATCTCATGTTGGGTTGTTCGCATGTAGTGGGTACTCAGGTCATCATCTACTCATGCAGGCCCATCCTGGTACTATTCGATCAAGCGGTCAACGATTGGTCGCTGCTGCGGTGTGTAACTTGTACCGAGATTAGCCATATTCAGATCATGGTGGATCCCCAAGTTTCTCTGTTTGTTCATCATGTTGGTCTTTTGTGTGTTTAGCATGAGTGCTTCAGCATCATTGTTTGTGACTCTGAACTTCAAACCGCTTGAAATCGTGCATAGTTCCTTTTTTTGGATGACTAAGATGCACTCGGTCCTTTACTCATCATGCATTCCTGATTTATCAAAACTCATGTTCCACAATTTGTCCGTATATGGACTGTTTGGCATGCTGGTACTGCTGCTACTACTGTTGTTGCTACTATTAAAATAACAAATTGTACAAGTTTCATTATCACCAGTTGGGCGAGGAAGGAGTACCAACTGCTTGTCTGATGAAGTTGGGGTTGGCCATGTAAGATAACACTCCAATGTATTTTCCAGGAAACAGTTGCCGAACATGAGTTTTACGAAGGCCAATGGTTTGTTCTCACCGTTAAGGGGAGTGACATTGTGTTTCATATACCTCTCGGATAACACCCATATTTGGTTGCATTTTCCCTTGTATGGAAGCCTCAGGTGAGACCAGTCTGTAGCAAAGTATCCATCTGGCTTGTTGGACCAATCTCTATTGAGCAGTAGACCATATGCTTCCGGTATGTCCACAACAATTATGTTGATGCACTGGAGGACTCGACTATCGTGGGATAGTCGGATTCTCATGTCTCATAGTTCACCAATGGCTAGTACTAATGTTCTATCATGTTGGATGATTCTCACGGATGTTTCGCTCCATCGTGCATTGATCTTCTTAGCAATGGACAGCGGCATGACATTGGCCATCGCGCCAGAATCAACCAAACAGTTGTGGACATTGTAGTTGAAAAATTTGAATGAAAGTAGGAATGGGGGGGAACCTAAGTTTTTTCTTCCATCCAAAGTGTGTTGAGCATAGTTGATAGTGATCTAGGAGGTGTGAATGCTCCCTCTCTGGTAGAGGTCATGTTGTCTATTTCCATTTGTCCCAATGCACCCAACAGGATATCTCACTGGCTCTGGGCTTTGTCTAACTCGAACAAACTGATGTTCACTCGAGTCTTCTTCATATCATCGACTATGTTGTAATCCAGAGGTGGTAGACTCACTGAGGTGTCAGGGGTGGAACAGATGCTCGTGCTGTCTGGCGGATTGTTCTGCAACTCATTGCTCACGGATGTGTTCTTATCCACCGCTGTCTTCCCAAACTTGCTTTGTGTTTGTTGCTTTGAGGCAGCTGGTGGATTGGCCTTCTCTATTAGCCGTCTCACTTTCTCTTGCATCTCCTCAAGTGTCGGGGGAGCCCCTTTACTACTAAGATTGTAGCGATCATTTTTCTTTTGGGGCTGCTTCTCGGTGTTCGTCTTTGAGACTAATTGTGAGCACTCATATGCATTCACCACATGCCCAGAACTTGGTGCTTCATCAGCTGCAACCTCTTCATTATCATCAGTGCCTTCCAGTTGCTCCTATATGTCACCATCTGCATCGAGTGTATGAGTACATATAGAGGTAACAACTCGCTTCCAATCTAAACAAGAGTTCTCGGGATGAAATTATGAAGGAACAGTACTTAGGATTAGCGCATTGATCAAGTTGGAACATAGGATTCTACGTAGATTTGGAACCAAATTGGTTGTTTCTTGATGGGCTGGTTGATGAACTGCTTGCCTATCTTTGTCTAGGCGGATTACTATTCACGAATGTGTCTGTCTTCTGTTGCTTGAGTTCAAACATTTCGGTGGTCGAGTTCTTGACAAGGCGAGTGAGGGTCTCAATGTCAGTTGCTTCGTTTTATCTACCTTTGCTCATCATTGCTTGGGGCTTTCTACTCACATCCTTGGAGTCTTTCATTAATTTGTCATCCTTGATGACTCCAATGATGCACAAGTCTTTCTCAACAGCAATAGCCTCTTCGCAGCTTTCTAACAGTGTTGGCTTTGCAGCTCGCTTGACAAGCTGCGCAATGGTGGTTGGAAGTGCGGATGTGTAATAGTCGACAATGATGGAGTAATGAGGTTTGGTGTCTACTGCAAACTTGTTCAAGATACACGTAAACCTCTAATTGAAATATTTTACTTTCTATTTTCCCTCCATCTTAAGGCTTCCCAATTCTTTGAGTAGCATGGTTGGAGTCTTTTCATCAGCAAACTTTTCAAGGAACATACATTTGAAAGAACCCCAATTCTGTATAGAGTTGGGTGGAAGGCTATGATACCAAGCAGCTACCAGGCCGTCCAAGGTACATGGAAACAATCTACATGCTACGTCGTCATAACGCACCTCAAGGGTTTGTAGCTTTAGGTAGAAGTTGTCCAAGTGGTCTTCTTCCTTCACCATGATGTCAGGGTTAAACTTGATGTTCATTCTCTCCGCTCACTTCGGTATCTTGTGCAGAACATCCGAGACAGCCAATGGTCCTTGAGTCATCCATTCAAGATTTGGGTCAGCCATCTCTTCATCTTCTTCCTCTCCTATGGAATCTAATGGTTCTAGATCTGAGTCTGTCGGTTCCTCTCCACCTCCACTTCCTCCGCTGCCTTCCCCTCCACCTCCTATATTGGAGTTTTATCCCAAGACCACAAGAGGGCCTTGTTCATCTTCAAAGAAGATTAGAGGTTCCTCTTCATCTTCAATAGCTTCTTCTAAACCTTCAAGAGTACCAAGGACTGCTTCTTCCATTGATGATACAATCACTCCTATGGGAGTGGCCTTTGGCTTCTTAGATGCATGTGGAAGGTATTGTACACCTCGGATCAGTCCGACTGTGTAGCTTTCATTAACTGGCGAGTGATGGGAGGGATGAAGTGAAGGTGTTGATATGAAATTTCGTGTTCAATTCTAGGAGGTGAGTAGTAACTAATTGCAAAGTCATGAGAGAGGGGTTGCGAGTTACTGCCTTGACTGGATGGTTGATGAGTGAGTGTGAGGGGAATTTTAGCCATGTACAACTAGCTTCCCTCCTTCTAGCACCAGAAATGTTGATGGTGCTGGACTCGCCAACATTCAAGGGATCACCTTGGTATGAAGTCCCAAATAGACCTCACACCGTTTGGTGTGGGAATCCCATCTGGTATGATGGCCCGGTTGCCATTTTCTTAAGGATTTGCCTCAACTCTTGCTTGTCAGCACAGGAGAGTGGTTCACTTCATCTTCGAGAAGTGAGCTTCACGTGCCTGGTGAGTGTAAGTGTACTTGTGTCAATGGTTCTTTCACTGTGAGGGGGAAAAGGTGAAGGTGAGTTCTAGGTTGAAAGGGATCAGTCCCAACTCGGCTAAGAACACACAACATAAAGGACATACACAGCTTCCGGCGGAGCAGTCCACTTAGATGCGACAATAAAAACATACAAGGTAACATAACACATAAAACACTCACAGATCAGTCTGAGATGAGTGCAACAGTTGTTACAGCAAGGTTCATGTGAAATTTATGTCTAATGTCTGGCAGAGCAGTCGACACAGACGAGACAACATTAACAACATACACAACACATTTCCATTAATAGATTATGCATTACAACAAATGAATCAGTTCAGATGTAGAACACATGGTTAAAGCAACGTGCATTACAAGTATTAAAGATCAGTCTTGCAACAAAAACAATACATGTGTGAAAATGTGCTAGCCTGTTGACAGGCTTCTGAATTAAGATAAAGTTCCAAGACACATCGTTACAACATACATCACTAACCCCATCAGTGGGGCGTTGGAGCCACTACTAATCCGGATTTAAACAGGAACGCAACAAATTATAGAGATAACCATAAACACAGAGATGCAGCAGAAATAATACTTCATTTCAATAATGTAAAATACTGAAATATGCTTACAAACAAAAATGGAAATAAACCAGCTAGGGCGATGGTAGCTTATCTCTAAGAAGAGATGTAGCGGCTACATGCCTCTTAACTGTGTTACAATGAGGCTCGAAGGCCTATTTATTGTTGAGAAACAATGGAAAACCCTAAACTTCCAAAAACCTAACCCTAGAAGATGAAACACGAAACTGTGGTCCCCATTTGTGTAAATTGGTACATCAACTTCCCGGGGTCGTAACCTACTAAAAAATTTTGAAGCTTGCAACCCAATCTAACCTAATGAATGGAGTTCCAAGTGATGTGTCCATGAAAACTCAGGAGAGTTATTACTCAATACTAAAATCATGAGTGTTTAGGATGCCTACCAAAAAGACGTAACACTATATCCCTCAAGTCATGTCTTGAAATGCTAATGGAATCATAAAAAGGGAAGTAATTGGAAAGGTTAAAGTTGAAGATGAATATCAAAAGGATTTCTATGTGCATTTATAATTTCAATCCTTTTACAAATCTTCAAACAATGCAACTATAAAATATGTAATGTTATAATTATGTGGTGTGACTTTTATGTGTAAAATATGTAATGCAATTTCCAAAAGCAAAGAACAATACAACCCTTTGGAAAATTAACATGGTATCAGAGCTGGGTTGAGGAAGAGTAAATGAGATCACCCCTTGAAGAAATCGATGATGAAGTTACTTTGTATTCTCTTCGAGAGAATCTAGAGCAAATAAAATAAATTTGAGACAGGCACAAAAGGATTAGGAAGAACAAGCTGGCTTAGATAAGGGTTGGACATAATGAGATATGGATGAGTTGGAAGAAACATATGAACTATGGTTGTCTTAAGGATTTGCCTCAACTCTTGCTTGTCAGCACAGGAGAGTGGTTCACTTTATCTTTGAGAAGTGAGCTTCACGTGCCTGGTGAGTGTAAGTGTACTTGTGTCAATGGTTCTTTCACTGTGAGGGGGAAATGGTGAAGGTGAGTTCCAGGTTGAAAGGGATCAGTCCCAACTCGGCTAAGAACACACAACAAAAAGGACATACACAGCTTCCGGCAGAGCAGTCCACTCGGATGCGATAATCACAACATACAAGGTAAGATAACACATATAACACTCACAGATCAGTCCGAAATGAGTGCAACGGTTGTTACAGTAAGGTTCATGTGAAATTTATGTCTAATGTCTGGCAGAGCAGTCGACACAGACGAGACAACATTAACAACATATACAACACATTTCCATTAATAGATTATGCATTACAACAAATGAATCAGTTCAGATGTAGAACACATGGTTAAGCAACGTGCATTACAAGTGTTAAAGATCAGTCTTACAACAAATACAATACATGTGTGAAAATGTGCTAGCCTGTTGACAGGCTTCTGAATTAAGCTAAAGTTCCAAGACACATCGTTACACCATACATCACTAACCCCATCAGTGGGGTGTTGGAGCCACTACTAATCCAGATTTAAACAGGTATGCAACAAATTATAGAGATAACCATAAACACAGAGATGCATCGGAAATAATACTTCTGTTCATTAATGTAAAATACTGAAATATGCTTACAAACAAAAATGGAAATAAACCAGCTAGGGCAATGGTAGCTTATCTCTGAGAAGAGATGTAGCGGCTACATGCCTTCGAACTGTGTTACAATGAGGCTCGAAGGCCTATTTATTGTTGAGAAATAATGGAAAACCATAAACATCCAAAAACCTAACCCTAGAAGATGAAACGCCAAACTGTGGTCCGCATTTGTGTAAATTGGTACATCAACTTCCTAGGGTTGTAACTTTGGCATACGATCTCTGTTTGACGTGCACAATATCTCGTTAGAAATATCTATCCGAGAACTACAACTTTGGGGAGATTAACATTGGTCCATGGACCTATGTTGCTCCTAGTTTTCCCAAAAAAACGTCATTTAAGGCCTCAAAATAGCTCTAGAAGTTCAAGACCCGAAAAACTGCTAAAAATAGTAAACTGTGCTACAATTAAGGAAACTCAAAAGCTGAAAGAAACAATGGTGGGGGTCCAAGTGGACTTGGTGGGTGGCCACCAATATCTACCTGGATCATTCCTCCCCCCTTAGGAAGCAATGGTCCCCATTGCATTGAGTTCCTCCATGAGAAGAGGAAACTTCAGCTGAACTTGGTCCCTGGTGAGCCACTTGCCCTGGCTGAAGGAGTTGGCCTACATCAAGAACTTAATGAAATGAAACTTAAAGATTCAGTATCTGCTAGGCAAGCTATTTTTTTTCCAAGCAAGAGGAAGCCAAACCAGTTGAAAGAAAAAAAAAATATTGCATATGAAGAAGCCATGGGATCCTTGTTGCCTTAGATCAAGAAAGTTCCACCTATAAATCCTTATTAAAAGAATAAAAGTCAAGTGTGAAGCACTTGAGTAGTGAGCTGCAAGGTCAATTGAAGGCTTAGAAGATTTACAAAGCAAGGTTGTCACTTTATCAAGTGAGTTGATTACAACAGTATGCATACAAGCACATCTTAGGTTTCAAATTACCAGGTTGGAAAATGATAGAGATGAAATGTGTCATTCTTTGAAGGAAAAGGTACGTGAAGGAGAACAAACCTCAAGCAAATTATCCAATGAACTAGCTTCAACAAATAAAGAAGGGGATGCAACGAGGAATGACTCATTGATTTCGAATAATAAGTTAGAAGACATCATAGCCTCTTATGAGAATATAAAAGAGGAACCATCTGAATCTCGCAAGACAACAATAACGACAAGTGCATCTTTTTAAGAAAAAAAAATATTGTTTCTTTAAGCCGAGAGTTAGGGATTTAAGAAACATTTTTTAGAAGAAAGAGAAGGTAGAAGGGTGCTTCATAAATATTCTTAGGAAACAACAAAATTTATGGAGGATATGAGAATTTGCTTAGTGTCTTTGCTGGAAGAGTTAGAAATTGCAAAATCGAAGACAAGTAGTCTTGAGACAGAAAAATGCTTCACTATATGAATCTACAAAAATATCTTCAGGAGAGTGTGGGGCATGTAAAAAAAATCCTTATAAAACTTGGTAAGGAAAAGGAGACTTGCGTTAAGAAAGCTAGGAAGCTTAAGGAAGAATTTCATTTGCAAAAAGAGAAATATTGAGATTAAGGAAACAAATTAACGTAACAAATCACAGAACATAGGAAGAAGCTTAGCAACAAAAGGATAATGAGATAAAGAAAAATCAATCCCAAGATAGTGACAAGAATCCTATGGATGTTTCCCAACAGATTGAAAGCATTCAAGAAGAGTTGTCTGAAATTCATAAGTTTTGGTGTTAGATGTCGTTATTGATGATCAATGAAGAGGCTTCTTCTTCAGAGGGAGAACCCCTTGATCCCAACCCTATTGCAGAATGAAACATGTCTTCTGGATATGAATTGATGAACATGTAATGTTGATAAAGATATGTCTTTGCTAATTGACTCTATGAGCTAACAGTTCTTTAATGACAGGAGTGGTTCACCCAAGCAATTTCAAGATTCATTTCCCAATATTAGAGGAAGTGTCTTGCTAGAATCATTACAGGTTGGTTTGTACTGTGTTGACGGTGCTGGACCCACCAATATTCAGGGGATCACCACGGTATGCAGTCCCAACTAGACCTCACACCGTTTGGTGTGGGAGTCCCATCCGGTATGACGGTCCGGTTGCCATTGTCTTAAGGATTTTCCTCAACTCTTGCTTGTCAGCATAGGAGAGTGGTTCGTTTTATCTTCGAGAAGTGAGGTTCACATGCCTGGTGAGTGTGTGGGGTCACTGGCAGCCAGACTTGCACAATTCCCAGAGGGAAAAGACAGTTGGCTTCCTAGTCACTTGCAGCGGAAATTGCACAATTACTGGAGGGAACAGGCAGTCTGCTGCTGGGAGTTGTTGGCTGGGAAAATTGCATTAAGGCTGGGAGGTTGGCCTGCTGATCATCTCTACACAATTTCTGAGCTAAGCTAAATGACGGGAAACAGGAGGCCTGCTCGTGAGTAGTGCATAATTTATGAGATGAACAATCGGTCGACTGTCCGAGTGGCCAACATGAGTGTTGATTAAAATTCTTGTAGGCAACACAACTTGAAAGAACTAGCTTGGTGCTTCTGCACTGTTCTGGTTGACAGTCGATCGAGTCAAAAGCAGGGTGATGGTCCAGCTGTCAGTGAAGAGTCTGGTCGTCAGAACTTCAACAAAAATGACTAAGTGTGCGAACAATTGAAAGATGCATAGGTGATCATATGGACACACACTCGCACGACTTGACGACGAAACGACCAAACCTTCCGGATACACATGTTCAACATGACTGATCAACTGTGCAAGCGACGAGTGCGACACTCGTGATTGATTGTTCATGATTGAGATGATGCTTTCGTGACAGTGAATGTGACTCCGTGTGTGAGTGCAACAGATGATTTCATGGTGAAGACATCAAACACATACAAAGCAAAGACTTTGATCATAACCAGAAAACGGTCACAAGCATGACTTAAACATCAACATGCAGAGACTTGAGTGCAATAAACAAGCAAGGCGAATGTAGAGACTCACACGAGCTCACAGAGTGAACCTGAGGGTGTGCAGTCATTAAGTGAAAATCTCCAAGGGAGGCTCTGAAATTGGTGCAGGCCAAAATTTTGGAGGGTGGTTGTGGTCGCTACAACACTTGGAGACACACTGGTAGAACTCCAGCTTCTCTGTTTCGGTTCATTGCTAGCACAGGGCCTTGGTCTTTCAGGAAGTATTGAATTGTTGTGCAGGTTACTTTAGTTTCCGCACTTACCCCATGGACATACATGCCTCACCCTTTGCCAATTCAGTCAAACACAATCAAAATTTCAGCTTAGATCTCAGAGTTTTGAATCCAGGAAGGATAGTTTAGTTTGCGAGTTGAAGATTTTCAGAGTATAAGTTTTCATCTCTTATGTCGCTCCGCTGCCAGTAGGCCTAGACAATGCCCCAATGGAGTCATGCAGGAACACACACATTGTTCCACTGCCAGCGAGCCTGGTCAGTAACCCGATAGAGTTGCATGCTTCACCTCTCTACACAGGAATCCTTTCTCTTCTTTCGCCTTTGTATTTTTATTTTTTTTAGAGAACTGTGCATATGAACTTATTTATTTTTGGGGCAGAAGAGGGATTCTGACTTATTGAGAGCAGAAGAGGTTGTTCCTTCAGAGAAGCATGTAATACCTCTGACATAGGTTTACTCGTTTAGATTTTTCCCCTTCTCCATTTCTACTAATTGGATTAGCTTCAACACACAGAGAAGAAGGCTGAGTACAATCATGGAGCTTCCCAATGTGGACACAGGTTCATGGTTGGACCAAAGCTTCCCTTACGGGCGGTTCGTGTTTTCTGTCAGGACTTCATCGGCCAAAGGTTGTAATGAAGCATAGAGAAAATGGACACAAGACTAGCCAAGTTCTGCAGTGTCACAAGTCTCTTCACATTTCGGCCACATACTCTATTCAAAAGCCAGAACGTGGTAGTTGGTAACACTTATTTCCGAAAAAAAAATAAAAAAAATTGTAATATATCAAACAAGCAAAATGGATGTGAACAAAAATAGTAATCAGAATAAAAAAAAAAAAAGCAAAGATAATAAGCAAAACAAACCAAATGAAATAACAAGCAACAAGAAGACTATGTACAAGGAACGGGCACGGCCCGACCTACTGAACTAATGTTTGAGGCTTGGCTGTTTGACAAGAAGATTATCAATCCTCCCATTAAGTGATTGCAAATGATAGGTGTGTGTGCCAGGTTTCTCGTGGACCAGTGCCAGTCCAATGGGCTCTGCTACCGGAACCTGGTGGTATTCCAAAAAACCTTCGAGTGAAGACAACACTACTTTCTCAGGTACTGTGGGCAACATGGGCTTGGATGATGGCACGAGGTAATTGTTTTTACTCTGGGAAGGGTTTAAGTTTCTGAATTCAATGCGTAAGTGGATCTTCCTAGAATTCTTATGTGGAGGATTTAAATTAGAAAACCAAGTGTGATGGCGAATTTTGCAAGTAATCCAAACACTTAAAATGTTAATCAATCTATTCGGTGAAAGGAGTACAAACAACATGTATGTGTTACCTGTTATTTGTTGTAGTGGTTTGTCTTCTCCTTTACCTGGAATCTCATGTTGGATTGTTCACATGTAGTGGGTACTCAGGTCATCATCTACTCATGTAGGCCCATCCTGGTACTATTCGATCAAGCGGTCAACGATTGGTCACTGCTGTAGTGTGTAACTTGTACTGAGATTAGCCATATTCAGATCATGGTGGATCCCCAAGTTTCTCTGTTTGTTCATCATGTTGTTCTTTTGTGTGTTCAGCATGAGTGCTTCAACATCATTGTTTGTGACTCCGAACTTCAAACAGCTTGAAATCGTGCATAGTTCCTTTTTTTGGATGAATAAGATGCACTTGGTCCTTAAGTCATCATGCATTCCTGATTTATCAAAACTCATGTTCCACAATTTGTCCATACATGGACCGTTTGGCATGCTGGTACTGTTGCTACCACTGTTGTTTCTACCATTAGAATAACAAATTGTACAAGTTTCATTATCATCAGTTGGGCGAGGAAGGAGTACCAACTGCTTGTCTGATGAGGTTGGGGTTGGCCGTGTAAGGTAACACTCCAATGTCTTTTCCAGGAAACAGTTGCCGAACATGAGTTTTGCGAAGGCCAATGGTTTATTCTCGCCATTAAGGGGAGTGACATTGTGTTTCATATACCTCTCGGATAACACCCATATTTGGTTGCATTTGCCCTTGTATGGAAGCCACAAGTGAGACTAGTCTGTAGCAAAGTATCCATCTAGCTTGTTGGACCAGTCTCTGCTGAGCAGTAGACCATATGCTTCCGGTATGTCCACAATAATTATGTTGATGCACTGGAGGACTCGACTATCATGGGATAGTTGGATGATCATGTCTCATAGTTCACCAATGGATAGTACTGATGTTCTATCAAGTTGGATGATTCTCACGGATGTTTCGCTCCATCATGCATTGATCTTCTTAGCAATGGACAACGGCATGACATTGGCCATCACGCCAGAATCAACCAAACAGTTGTGGACATTGTAGTTGAAAAATTTGAATGAAAGAAGGAATGGGGGGAAACCTGAGTTTTATTCTTCCATCCAAAGTGTGTTGAGCACAGTGGATAGTGATCTAGGAGGTGTGAATGCTCCCTCTTTGGTAGAGGTTGTGCTGTCTGTTTCCATTTGTCCCAATGCACCCAACAGGATATCTCACTGGCTCTGGGCTTTGGCTAACTCGAACAAACTGATGTTCACTCAAGTCTTCTTCATGTCATCG
This sequence comes from Pinus tabuliformis, assembly GCA_031772625.1. Classification (NCBI taxonomy): domain Eukaryota; kingdom Viridiplantae; phylum Streptophyta; class Pinopsida; order Pinales; family Pinaceae; genus Pinus; species Pinus tabuliformis. The sequence continues at coordinate 1,255,896,369 of CM062804.1, forward strand.
ACTATGTTGTAATCCAGAGGTGGTAGACTCACTGAGGTGTCAGGGGTGGAACAGATGCTCATGTTGTCTGGCAGATTGTTCTGCAACTCATTGCTCATGGATGTGTTCTTATCCACCGTTGTCTTCCCAGACTTGCTTTGTGTTTGTTGCTTTGAGGCAGCTGGTGGATTGGCCTTCTCTATTAGCTATCTCACTTTCTCTTGCATCTCCTCAAGTGTCGGGGGAGCCCCTTTACTACTAAGATTGTAGCGATCTTTTTTATTTTGGGGCTGCTTCTCGGTGTTCCACTTCGAGACTAATTGCGAGCACTCATATGCATTCACCACATTCCCAGAACTTGGTTCTTCATCAGCTGCAACCTCTTCATTATCATCAGTGTCTTCCAATTGCTCCTGTATGTCGCCATCTGCATCGAGTGTATGAGTACATATAGAGGTAACAACTCGCTTCCAATCTGAACAAGAGTTCTTGGGATGAAATTATGAAGGAATAGTACTTAGGATCAGTGCATTGATCAAGTTTGAACATAGGATTCTACATATATTTGGAACCAAACTAGTTTTTGCTTGATGGGCTGGTTGATGAACTGCTTGCCTATCTCTGTCTAGGTAGATGACTGTTCACGAATGTGTCTGTCTTTTGTTGCTTGAGTTCGAACATTTCGGTGGTCGAGTTCTTGACAAGGCAAGTGAGGGTCTCAATGTCAGTTGCTTCCTTGTCTCTGCCTTTGCTCGTCGTTGCTTGGGGCTTTCTACTCACATCCTTGGAGCCTTTCATTGATTTGTCATCCTTGATGACTCCAATGATGCACAAGTCTTTCTCAATAACAATAGCCTCTTCGTAGCTTTCTAACAGTGTTAGCTTTGTAGCTCACTTGATGAACTGCGCAATGGTGGTTGGAAGTGCGGATGTGTAATAGTCGACAGTGATGGAGTAATGAGGTTTGGTGTCTGCTGCAAACTTGTTCAAGATACACGTAAACCTCTAGTTGAAATATTTTACTTTCTATTTTCCCTCCATCTTGAGGCTTCCCAATTCTTTGAGTAGCATGGTTGGAGTCTTGTCATAAGCAAACTTTTCAAGGAACATACGTTTGAAAGAACCCCAGTTCTGTATAGAGTTGGGTGGAAGGCTATGATACCAAGCAGCTGCCAGGCCGTCCAAGGTACATGGAAACAATCTACATGCTACATCGTCATAACATACCTGAAGGGTTTGTAGCTTTAGGTAGAAGTTGTCCAAGTGGTCTTCTACCTTCACCGTGCTGTCAGGGTTAAACTTGATGTTCATTCTCTCCGCTCGCTTTGGTATCTTGTGCAGAACATCCGAGAGAGCCAATGGTCTCTGAGTCATCCATTCAAGATTTGGGTCAGCTATCTCTTCATCTTCTTCCTCTCCTATGGAATCTAATGGTTCTAGCTCTGAGTCTATCGGTTCCTCTCCACCTCCACTTCCTCTGCTGCCTTCCCCTCTGCCTCCTATACCGGAGTTTGATCCCAAGACTACAAGAGTGCCTTTTTCATCTTCAAAGAAGATTAGAGGTTCCTCTTCATCTTTAATAGCTTCTTCTAAACCTTCAAGAGTGCCAAGGACTGCTTCTTCCATTGATGATACAATCACTCCTATGGGAGTGGCCTTTGGCTTCTTAGATGCATGTGGAAGGTATTGTACACCTCGGATCAGTCCGACTGCGCAGCTTTCATTAACTGTTGAGTGATGGGAGGGACAAAGCAAAGGTGTTGATATGAAATTTCGTGTTCAATTCTAGGAGGTGAGTAGTAACTAATTGCAAAGTCGTGAGAGAGGGGTTGCGAGTTACTGCCTTGACAAGATGGTTGATGAGTGAGTGTGAGGGGAATTTCAGCCATGTACAACTGGATCCCCTCCTTCTAGCACCAGAAATGTTGACGGTGCTGGACTCACCAACATTTAGGGGATCACCTTGGTACGAAGTCCTAAATATACCTCACACCATTTGGTGTGGGAATCTCATCCGTTATGATGGCCCAGTTGCCATTGTCTTAAGGATTTGCCTCAACTCTTGCTTGTCAGCACAGAAGAGTGGTTCACTTTATCTTCGAGAAGTGAGCTTCACGTCCCTAGTGAGTGTAAGTGTACTTGTGTCAATGGTTCTTTCACTGTGAGGGGGAAAAGGTGAAGGTGAGTTCCAGTTTGAAATGGATCAGTCCCAACTCGGCTAAGAACACACAACATAAAGGACATACACAGCTTCTAGCAGAGCAGTCCACTTGGATGTGACAATCACAACATACAAGGTAAGATAACACATATAACACTCACAGATCAGTCTGAGATGAGTGCAACGGTTGTTATAGCAAGGTTCATGTGAAATTTATGTCTAATGTCTGGCAGAGCAGTCGACACAGACGAGACAACATTAACAACATATACCGCACATTTCCATTAATAGATTATGCATTACAACAAATGAATCAGTTCAGATGTAGAATACATGGTTAAAGCAACGTGCATTACAATTATTAAAGATCAGTCTTACAACAAATACAATACATGTGTGAAAATGTGCTAGCCTGTTGACAGGCTTCTGAATTAAGCAAAAGTTCCAAGACACATCGTTACACCATGCCTCACTAACCCCATCAGTGGGGCGTTGGAGCCACTACTAATCCAGATTTAAACAGGAACGCAACAAATTATAGAGATAACCATAAACACAGATATGCAACGGAAATAATACTTCATTTCATTAATGTAAAATACTGAAATATGCTTACAAACAAAAATGGAAATAAACCAGCTAGGGCGATGGCAGCTTATCTTTGAGAAGAGATGTAGCGGCTACATGCATCTGAACTATGTTACAATGAGGCTCGAAGGCCTATTTATTGTTGAGAAACAATGGAAAACCCTAAACATCAAAAAACCTAACCCTAGAAGATGAAACGCCAAACTGTGGTCGCCATTTGTGTAAATTGGTACATCAACTTCCCGGGGTCGTAACTTTGGCATACGATCTCCGTTTGACGCGCACAATATCTCGTTAGAAAGATCTATCCGAGAACTACAACTTTGGGAAGAGCAACATTGGTCCATGGACCTATGTTGCCCCTAGTTTTCCCAAAAAACATCATTTAGGGCCTCAAAACAACTCCGGAAGTTAAAGACCCGAAAAACTGCTAAAAATAGTAAACTGTGCTACAATTAAGGAAATTGAAAAGCTGAAAGAAACAATGGTGGGGGTCCAAGTGGACTTGGCGGGTGGCCACCAATATCTACCTGGATCATTCCTCCCCCCTTAGGAAACAATGGTCCCCATTGCATTGAGTTCCTCCATGAGAAGAGGAAACTTCAGCTGAACTTGGTCCCTGATGAGCCACTTGCCCTGGTGAAGGAGTTGGCCTGCTTTGACAACTCGATACATTTGGATATTCTACTGGTGAGTGTGCTTGATCTGTGTGTCCATGATCTGATCAGTTGCAACTTGTTCCATGCAATCTGGATTTAACTCTGTGGGTGTGAGTTGTTCTGCAATGTTGGATGTGTCTAGTAATGGTGGAAAGTATGGCTGAAGGCGGTCCACATTGAACACTGGGTGCAGGCCAAGGAATGGGGGAATGTTGAGCTCAAAAGCAATGTCTCCCACAACCTTGGTAATGGTGTAAGGACCATATCAGAGTGGTCTGAGTTTCCTTTTGCAAATGCAACCAGACTTTGTCGCCCACCTGAAACTTGTGTGGCACCCGATGTTGATCATGTCGCTGCTTGTACTTGGCATTTGATTTCTCCAAAATGTCATGGACCTGCTGGCGAATATGTTGGATGTGCTCAATGAAGTTGTTTGCCTTATCTATTTCGGACTGGACATGAGCCGAATCTGTATGAGTAGCTGCAAATGGCATGGCCACATCAATGTGATATAGTGGCTAGAATCCCAAGCCCACATGAAAAGGGTTGTGCCCAGTCGAGTTGTGGAGAGCCCAGTTGTAGCTGTGCTGAACATAGGGGAGGCTCTTGTCCCATGTGCATGGAGGCTCTCATCCCATGCGCATAATGTATACGATCATCCTATTGACAACCTCTGTCTGACCATCAGTTTGAGGATGGAAGGCTGTGGACTTAGTGAGTTTGGTGTCCAGCATCGACCAGAGACTGGACCAAAATGTACTGAGGAACCTGCTATCCCGATATGAGATGATAGACTATGGGATCCCAAAGTGTACCCACACTCATTCAAAGAAGAGTTTAGTAGTGGCTTTTGCTGTTATATTCTTCTTACAGGTCGCCATAATGGCCATCTTCGAGAACCTGTCGACGACCACAAAAACACATTTGTTTCCATGCTTAGTGGAAGGAATGCCTGACATGTAATCCATGGAGATGGATTCCCGAGGTCGAATAGGGGTAGGCAGCGGGGTATAGAGGCCTTGCTTCTTGATGGTTGGTTTGGCAATGGCACAGGCAGTGCATGATCTGATGTACTTCCCGACATCCTGTCGAAGATTTGGCCAATAGAAATACTTCTGCAGTACTGCCACCATTTTCTCGACCCCGAAATTCCCAGCAGCTCAACTGTAGTGTGCTTCCCAAATCATCTTGGCATGCTCGCTTGAAGGAACACAAATGTGACCCAGGTGGCATAACAGGGCATCCTGGAGGTGAAAATCTAGAACATGCTAACCCTCCAAAAGTGTCTGGTATGTGTGGCTAAATTCTGGGTCGCTTTTGTAGAGAAGTGGCCAATCAGAAGTCTCGTGCCCACAAGAGTTGAGCATGGTGGTTAACGCCATGATCGGTGGTTGACTAAGGCAATCTGCAACATTATTGGTGTTGCCCTTCTTATACTTGATATTCAAATGGAACTGTTGCAGGTATGTGGACCACTTCTAATGGAGATCATTCTGCAATTTCCCTTGGGTCTGTATGAACTGCAGGGGTTGGTGGTCTGTGTGGATGACTGTTTCCTTCCCCAAAATGTAATGCTTCCATTATCGGCACGCCTGCACAATGGAATACATCTCTTTGTCATAAGTGGGATACTTCTGGACTGTGTCTGAAAGTGTCTCACTGTGATATGCCACTGGATGCCCATGTTGAGTAAGGCTTGCCCCAATAGCATAATCAGAGGCATCTGTCTCAACCTCAAATGGTTGTTGCAAGTCTGGTAATGTGAGCACTGGTGCCGAGTAGAGGCGATCTTTCAACTCTGTTAATGCCTTCTGTTGAGATTCATACCAAAGGAATTTTGCTTTCACTCCTCCCTTGGTGACTTGACTCAAGGTCCAAGTGATATGAGAAAATCCGAACACAAACTTGCGGTAGAAGTTGGCAAGACCTAGAAAGCTGCGGAGCTCTGTCAGAGTGGTTGGAGATGGCCAATCCCGAATGACTTGGATATTGGTTGGATCCACATGCACCCCCTGTTCATCAATAATATATCCCAGACACTGAACCTGGGTCATGCCAAAAGTGCACTTCTCCAAATTGGCACATAGCTTGGGTTTCCGCATTGTTTGGAGAACCTGTCGAATATGGTGGAGGTGCTCTTCTCAACTCTGGCTGAAGATCAAGATGTCATCCAAGTATACCACTACAAATGAGTTGGTGAATCTCTGCAAGATGTCATCCATTAGTCTCATGAAAGGTTGCAGGAGCATTCGTCAATCCGAAAGGCATAACCAACCATTCGAAAAGGCCCTCCTTGGCTTTGAAGGCAGTCTTCCACACATCAGAGGGTTAGATTGGTACCTGGTGATATCCTGACTTCAAATCGATCTTGCTGAAATATTTTCCCCCCTTCAGTTGGTCTAGGGGGTCATTAATCCGTGGGATCGGGTACTTATTACGAATAGTGATCTTGTTCAGCGCCCGATAGTCAATACAGAGTCTCCAAGTCCCATCCTTCTTCTGTACCAACACAATCAAGCTACCACATGGTGATGAACTCGAACGGATGTGACCTTTCTGCAGCAGCTCCTGAATCTGCCTCTTGATTTCATCGTTCTCTAGAACAGAGCACTGATAGATTGGTCCATTGGGCAGCAGTGCACCTGGGGTCAGATTGATGGAGTGCTTGACCTGACAGTGCAGAGGAACCCCTAGGGGGAGGTGAAGATGTCTTCGTACTCCTCCATGACCTTGTCCATTTGCAGATGTCATGCGGAGGGGCCCTTCCTGGAGGTCGTGGCCACCATCTTCTTCTTTCCTTGAGGGCGTATCATCAGGAAAACAATTTTCCCGGTTTTGGAAATGAGCTTACTACATTGTTTTGTAGTAACCAAAGGGATGGCAGTAGGCGGTGCTACCTCCAGTATCCTGTACAACTTATTTCCCAAAGTAACAATAACAACATGGGGCCTTGATTCATACACAGCATGTCGCTTCCACAAGTATGGTTGTCCTAATAATACATCACAAACTTCAAGGGGAGCAATGTCACACAATACCTCATCCGTGAAGGGCTTGATGTTGTATGGAAGGCGACACTGCTGGCTCACGCGAAGATCCCGTCCTTGGTGAAGCCACCCGATGGTGTACGGTTGTGGATGTGCTATGGTCAGTAAGCCCAACCGCTTCACGACCTCTACCGAAATAAGGTTCTTTTGGCTCCCATTGTCGACAATGAACTATAGCGGGGAGCCCTTTACCCACATGTGGGTGTGGAAGAGACGCTCCTCCTCCTCTAGATCTTCGGGTTCCTCCTTCTAGATCTTCATGGTGAGAATGGTGGCATTGGGCTCCGCATCAATAATATGCTTCCCTTTGTCATTCCCCTTGTCGGGTTATGACTCAGAGTTGGAACATGCATTTGATTCTGAAACCTTTAGCTCAGGCACCAGTGACTGCTTGGCCCGACACTCATTTGTGTTGTGAGTGGAGCTCTTATGGAACTCAAACCACTTTCCCGTGTCCTTTTTCAGCTTCATGACACTGTTCTTTGCTTGCAGCTTTGGCAGGTTGTCTTGGGCTGCCTTGCCTTGAATTTTTCCTTTGTTTTGCGGTTTGGGGGCACCTTTCCCTTGCTTTGGATTCGCAGATCCAAAGTCTCGCTTCTTTTGTTTAAAATTTTGCTCGACCTTGACGGCATATTAGTATGCTGTGCCCAGTGAGGAGATGTTCAGAAATTCTATTTCTTCCTGGATGTACTTGTGCAAGCAATTGCGGTATTTGAGTACCAAATGCTACTCCGAATCCTTGATACCTAACTTTGTGTGAAGGGTAAGGAAAATATTGGTAAACTCTGGCACGTCTTGGTCCCTTCCCTACCGCAGCGTGGTCCACTTTATGTATTGATCCTCATAGCTTCTGACAGGGTAGTACTGCTCCTTGATGGCATCCCAGAATGAATCCCAAGTGGGTGTGGCTGAAAATAGTGAGCCTGTACTTTCATCCTTCTGCTCGCAGTAGGTTTCCCACCAGTCCTTGACGTGGGGGGCTGCTTTGAGAAGAGCGAAAATAATCTTTTCCCGACTGAAAAAATCATGAACAGAAAAATAACCCTCTAGCAGATTTAACCATTTATCGATGGCATCTACATATATCTGACCCTCGAAAATGCGGATTTGAAAATTAACTTGTACCTTAAACAGTGTGGTGTTTCCAGAGTAGCTGTTGGAAGCCGATGCATCGCCCTTGGGTAGCCGTTGAAGGATCTGGGCAAAGTTGTCCATCATCACGTTCCTTTGTCGCTCGAGGGCTTCTTCGAGCAAGATTTTGATAGGATCTCCTGCCCCCTCATCTTTCTTTTCATCCGCCATGGGAGGCCGTCGGGATTTGCGAGGTTGGTTTTGCAAAGGTTCAACCAGTTCAAGCCCTAACTCCTTATATCCCAACCTCGTTGGGGACATGCAAAGAAAAACAGAGAAACAGAAGACCGCTCTGATACCGTTGATTCGAATTTAAATAGGAACACAAAAAATTACAAAGATAACCATAAACACAGAGATGCAGCGGGAATAATACTTCATTTCATTAATGTAAAATACTGAAATATGCTTACAAGCAGAAATGGAAATAAACCCGTTAGGGCGATGGTATCTTATCTTTGAGAAGAGATGTGGCATCTACATGCCTCTGAACTATGTTACAATGAGGCTCAAAGGCCTATTTATTGTTGAGAAACAATGGAAAACCCTAAACATCCAAAAACCTAACCCTAGAAGATGAAATGCCAAATTGTGGGCCCCGTTTGGGTAAATTGGTACATCAACTTCTCGAGGTCGTAACTTTGGCATATGATCTCCGTTTGACGCGCACAATATCTTGTTAGAAAGATCTATCTGAGAACTACAACTTTGGGAAGAGAAACATCGATATATGGACCCATCTTGCTCCTAGTTTTCCCAAAAAACGTCATTTAGGGCCTCAAAACGGCTTTAGAAGTTTAGGACCCGAAAAACTGCTAAAAATACTAAACTGTGCTACAATTAAAGAAACTGAAAAGCTAAAAGAAACAATGGTGGGGGTCCAAGTGGACTTGGTGAGTGAACACCAATATCCACTTGGATCAACTACTCACTCCTCAAAGAAAAGATTACAAACTCTCTTGGCTATGTTGGAGTAGTTGAGGTGAAAAGTCCTTTCATGTACAAATGAGGGGGGTATTTATAGCAAAGGGTGGAACTGACCCTTGTGATTGTTCTACTACCCTCATGACCGTTCAACTTCCATGAATTGTCGACTTACATGACTCTATGTTCAACAAGTGGGTCTCTTGGAATTCCACGTTACATCACATTAAATGACAACAAGCCCATAATAGAGATGTGGGCAACATGACTCATGACTTGACTCGACATGACATTGCTAGTACATTCATGTTGCTGCTAGAGTGCATGTCAAACTAGAGTGCTACTAAGTGATGGATGTCTTCATGATGTACCATAGATTCACCTCTGGATGGCGAAGTGCGCGGAGTCTTCGATGGTCCTTGGTTCGCTTGATGAAGATTTAGCATGTTGTTCCTTGCTTTCATGCTGGAAGGCTTGATAGGCTCACTTGTTCGCAAAGGTGCATGTTCGTCGCGTTCATCCGCTTCACATGCTTCACTCATTCATCTGTTGGTGAACTTGTCCATCTACATGTGCTCCCTTCTTTCATCCTGTTCGTTGCCTTGAAATGTTTGTTGGTTTACCTGTACCTGCAGTCACTCATGACGAGAAGACATCAAATCCAAAACCTCCTACTCTACCATGACACATGATCATTCGAATGCAAGTGACCGGGAGAGCCAATAGGGCTGTGATGTGGGATGATGGCTCCTGGCAATTGCTGATGAAAACTATGCAAGAGTTACTGAGAGATGCAGACAGGCGATCTGAGTCGACAGTGACTAACTGCAAGGTCTAGCTCGGCTGGGAGGCAAAATTGCGCAAATTTTTGGAGGAACAATCCAAGCTGCTGGAAGGAAAGGCAGGCATGCTCTGAGAATTTCTAGAAAGAACAGTCAACAGGGGCTAGACATCCAAATTTGTGAAATTTTCTAGAGGAATGGGCCGAGCTGCATGAGGGGTCAGCAAGCAGGGATTGGGAACTGCCCGGGAGACTCGCAGCCAAATCTGCGCAATTCCCAAAGGAAACTGCCAGTTGGCTATTGGGGTCACTGGCAGCTAGACTTGCGTAATTCCCAAATGGAATTGCCAACTGGCTGCTGGGGTCACTAGCAGCCAGAATTGCGCAATTCCCAGAGGGAACTGCCAGTTGGCTGCTAGGGTCACTGGTAGCCAGACTTGCGCAATTCCCAGAGGGAACTGCCAGTTGGCTGCTGGGGTCACTGGTAATCAGACTTGCATAATTCCCAGAGGGAACTACCAGTTGGCTACTGGGGTCACTGGAAGCCAGACTTGTGAAATTTCTAAAGGGAACTGCCAGTTGGCTGCATAGTCACTGGTAGTAGAAACTGCGCAATTCCTAGAGGGAACAGGCAGTCTGCTGCTAGGAGCTACTGGCTAGGAGAACTGCATTAAGGCTAGGAGGCCGACTTGTTGATCATCTCTTCACAATTTCTGAGCTAAGATGACTGATGGGCAATGGGAGGCTTGCTCATGAGCAGTGCGTAATTTCTGAGATGAACAACTGGTCGACTATCCGGGTGGCCTGCATGAGTGCTGATTAAAATGCTTGCGGGCAACACAACTTGAAATAACTAGCTTGGTGCTTCTGCAATGTTTTGGTTGACATTCGATCGAGTCGAAAGTAGGGTGATGGTTCGGCTGTCAGTGAAGATTCTAGTTGTTAGAACTTCAACAAAAATGACTAAGTGTGTGAATAGTCAAAAGATTCATAGGTGATCACATGGACACACACTCGCATGACTTGACGACGAAATGACCAAACCATCCAGATACACATGTTCAACATGACTGACCAACTGTTCAAGCGACAAGCGTGATTGATCGTTCATGATCGAGATGATGCTTGCGCGATAGTGAATGTGACTCTGTGTGTGAGTACGACAAATGCTTTCATGGCGAAGACATCAAACACACACGAAGCAAACACTTTGAGCATAACTAGAAAACGGTCGCAAGCATGACTTAGACATCAACATGTAGACACTTGAGTGAAATAAACAAGCAAGGTGAATGTAGAGACTCACATGAGCTCATAGGGTGAACCTGAGTGCATGCAGTCATCAAGTGAAACTCTCAAAGGGAGGCTTTGAAATTGGTGCGGGCCAAAATTTTGGAGGGTGGTTGTAGCCACTACAACACATTGATGAATTATTATTGTTAGATATGATGGATACCATGATAAGAAATCCATCAAATGGATCCTTGTATGCACTCTGAGCTAGTCAGAGTTTGATCATATATAGATGGGACAAGGGACATCTTCATGGATTAAGATTAGGTTGTTGTATGATACAAGCTTAGGCTTGGGGCTTGTTGCTTCCCTGTATGAGAGGGAGAAAATACCATTAGTTCTATAAAGCAAACTAAATCTCAGGGTTAGGTCTAGACAAAGTATGAGCTAGAGCTGCAGTGATAAAATATTTCATTGGAAGTACCCATAATTGAACGCTCACTACCATACTCAGATATAAACCCATATAAATCTAAAGATTTAGAATCAAACAGAGTATCAG